>CM021108.1:148804235-149404235 GCA_007115665.2 Sequoiadendron giganteum
CTTGAATTCTTCATATAATTCGACGTATAGTCGTGAACCCTAAAATGCAAAAAAGATTGGAGAAAATTAAATGTTCGATCACATTGGATGAATAGAGTAATGCAAAGATCAAATCTATGAGGAATCTATTGCTTCTTGATGAATTAAAACAATTGAGCGGAGCCAAATATGGAAATTTGGATATGTGGAATGAGTTTTCATACTTTGAAGATGTGGAATTCGTAAAATTATTGTTGAATAGATTGCATGGTGATGTGTTAACTTTGGAAAAATCCTACACAATATCAAAGGAGGTAATTGAGAAATTAACTAGATTTTGCAAAGTCGGTGATGTTCCTAGGAAGAAATCTATCTGGAACAAAGAAGTCGAAACCCTAACTGGGATAATAGGAGATCAAAGAGCTTTGTTGATAGCAACAATCAAGAATCCCATTATGAACTACATTGCACATGACATAACCTATGAAATCTTCTACCAAAATTGGGAAGGGGCTACATTAGTTGGTGCAGTATACATTGCTCATAAAATGATAATTGAAGGTCATGAATTTGACCTATGTGGATTGTTAAAAAATCAGATGATGGAGAATGTTCAATTTACAAAGGAGTCAAGGTATCCATTCAGGTTTGATGCTCTAATAATATGTCTAGTTATGTACTTTCTAAATTCATTTCCAAAGAAATGACAATGTAGCATGGACATCAGATAAATCGGTATGCACTCAAATTTACTCTTATTCTAAGAGTCTATTCGATTGGGATTCAAAATTTGAAAGTTTCTATAAGAATGTGCTTGTGAAATGTGGATCAGTCATTATTTCCTCAAAAAGGACAATGGAATTTGGTTCCTTTTTTGGTAGCACCAATAAAGGGCATAAAAGAGGACAGGGGATTATTGAATACAGCCGTCCGAAAATCAAAGCTCCCAAGATTGAAGGAGAAGGTAAATAAAAGGAAATTATGGACATTCCAGATGAAGAATCTAATGAAGAACCTAGGAATCAATTGAAAAATGATTCTGGTATTGAAAAAGGAAGTGAGGAAGAAGAAGATCTATCCAAAGAAAAGCTACAATAGCTTATCCAAAGTACCAGTGGTATGCAAAAGATTGCAAGGTTATGGTTAGTCAGACCATCTTATGATCAAGACTTAATTCTGGCAGTTATGAATGCTCATATTGAGCATTATAAGATAAGATATGAAAGTCTAAAGGATATTCTACCTGAAGAGATGATTGAGTGTAGCAAAGAATCAATGGGCTCTGAAGACAAAGGCAGAGAAGAAAGTGAAATTGTCTCACCTGAAGGAACAATTCAGACTATCCCTTGCTAATCTTAAGAAGAAAATGAATGAGTTGAGGAAGTGCATTAACTCAGGCACATGAGTCTACAACTATTGTTTCCATTGGCCCCATGCAGTCAGTAATTATAAGGAAAAGTTGGATCAGATTGAGATAGAACTAAATGACATTGGCAAAAACTTTGACATGTCTTAGGATCCAGATGGCATTATCAGAAGGAGAATTCGAGAATTGCAAAAAACTCAAATAAAAATTCAACTATCCAAGAATGTTCTTGTGGACACCTTTTGGAAGGTAAAAGACTTAGTTGAGTGTAGGTTGGAGCAGTTGGTGGAAATTTTGAAACATGGTGAAAAGTTGGAAGAAGCAATCACAATCCCTAAATCTCTCATTGAGATTATCAAGAAAACTTTCAAGAATAATAGCTTGATTATCAACATTGGAATTGAAATTGATGGTTGGGACAAGTTTCTTCCAGATGTGAAGAAAAACAACAAGTTAATTTTCTAAAGTTAGCAGCAAAGTGTTTTCAATTTTTTGTAATTTTTTTTAAAGGAGAAGAACTATAAGCATACATATGCTAAATTTCTTAAAGTATTGATGATTTTGAACACATGTTTTGTCACCTTTTTTTTTGTCAAATTTTTGGAGTATGGCATCCCAACTTTGTCATTGATGTCAAAGGGAGAGAGAATGTAGTGAAAAATGCCTTACAAGGGGAGAGAATTTTGTGTGAATCTCAAGGAGAGAAAGTGCAGCAAGCAGTTTTTGCATTATACCTAAATGATTCTAACACTTAGTCATTTTTTACTAAGTGTTGCCATCAATGTCAAAGGGGGAGATTGTTGGCATATGGCTAAGGATTTTTTCTTGTAGGTCTTGTCATTGATGGCAGCCCAAGTCATGTAACTCAAGTTTTGCATCTGAATGTACAAAACTATTCTTGCTCCTACTGGCAGAACAAAGTAAAGAACAGGGGATCTGGTTAAAGGCATTAAAGTTGATCTAGTCACCCCACCAGATAGATATTTTGGGTTATGAATCTTTGAGGAAGGTTTATAGAATCTTTAAGTATCTTATTTTTGATGCGCACTCACTGATAAGCACTCTAGGAGGTTCAGTGCACTAATTTGTTCATTATCTATGCTAGAAGGCTAACCCATCAAAGATAAAATTAATTATAAGTCTCAATGTTGGACTAAGCATTATTTGGGTCCTCTCTTTGTCTTAACTAAATTTGGAGGATGCACATAAATATTTTTTGGTGGATTTGGCTGATAAGTTAAAATATCTTAATACCATACGCATCTGACTGTTGGATGAATTAGCCTTTGATTGCGGATATATATAAGACATTGTTTTTATCATTTAATGATGAGAGATGTGATGTAAAAATATTAATCAATGTGAATTTTGAGTCCTAGCAGAGTAGTAATGCGAATTTGATCATAAGTGATGTGAAGAGCAGTAGAGATTAGAACATGGTAGAGAAAAGTGTAAAGTTAGAAATTAGATCTAGAATAAGATTCATGAGCTTCACAAGAACTATTTTTGAAAAGTTAAACAGCATTTACGGGGTGCTGTACCCCTCACAACGGGCCACCAGGGCCAAAAAAGGACTAAACATAACCATAGGACATTACAAAAAAAGAGAAAAAATATAGAGACAGCCCAACGATAGCACACCAACAGCCAAAAAATAGCTGACAGACCAGCAACAGGAGCAGCTAACTGGCCACATCCGAGTTCTTGAACAGGAGGTCAACTGCCTCATCACCAACCCACTCCTTATTCTCCTAGCTATTATTCCTCGCTAATTCCTCTTTTATGACATTAGATAGCACACTAGTAACAAAGTGGCTCAATTTCATCGTGAATCAGGT
This sequence comes from Sequoiadendron giganteum, assembly GCA_007115665.2. Classification (NCBI taxonomy): domain Eukaryota; kingdom Viridiplantae; phylum Streptophyta; class Pinopsida; order Cupressales; family Cupressaceae; genus Sequoiadendron; species Sequoiadendron giganteum. The sequence goes on from CM021108.1 coordinate 148,807,419, forward strand.
CAAGCCCCTGAATCTTTTATCCAAGGTGTTCAGTCTCTTCACCAGCATCCCTAGTTTTCAGAAATGAACTAGGCTCATTCACCAATGGAGTGTGTGAGTCAGAAACATGGCCAGAAAACTTACTGTCCATCGGAGTAGGAAGAGGCCTCTCACCCATCTCATCACTCTCATCTTCAGAATCATCTTCCTTATAGCCCTTGCTATTAGACTGCTCCATCTCCGAGTCTTCAATTATTAATCTCTTTTTTCTATTCTTGGTCAACCTCCCCGATCTCCTCCTAACACTTTCCCCACTAGTTAGCTTCATGATCCCCACCATTGTTTCCTCTCCCAAGTCTTTCTCCATAGCAACCTTGCCCTTGCCCTCCTTGATAGTCATAGTCGGCCCACATTTCTCCTTGCCTCTCTTCAGGTTAGTGACCTTTTCCGTCGTGTCCACCTGGGTAGCCTTTAGCTCACAGAGCCCTTCCACCACACTGGCATGAGCCATGCTTGATCCACCCTTAAGCTTTTTGGTGGCCAAATTGGTTTTGACACTCCCCACCATGACGGCCTAAGGGGGGCTCTTGGACTCAATCGGGGAGATATGGATCGAGGAGATGGGTTCAATATTCTCGACATGGACAGTGATGGTTTTAGGTGGACAAAGAGCAAGATGGAAGTGGTATAGACAAAATATAAGCCCCTGGTGGAGCGGGAGAGGCAGGGGATCATCGAGATAACGGCTAGCCGCCACCTTACATTTCTCTATCGAGCTTTCTAGGTTCATAAGAAGGAAAAAAGGAAAGCTAAGCAGCATTTTATGTCTAAGATGGTTAAGCAATGAGAAATGATAGAAAAAACAAGTTTTTTACCTACCTTCCAGCGTCACGTATTTCATCAGAGCCAAGCGGCCATGTCCCATGACTTAGGGAGCTCAGCTCTTTCAAACCCCACCAAATTCCGGGCCGGAGTCACCTCGCCTCTGAAGAACGCCTTAAGACTTTCATGGTCTGGCTTTTTGGTGTGTTTAGGGTATTTCTTCCCTTCGCATCTCAAGCCAATGGCCTGCGCAATGACTTCCTCACTAACTTCAAATGAAATCCCTCCAATAGAAACCCTCCTCTCCTTCCAAGAACTAGCAAATTGACCCGAAAGAATTGGATCATGGCCGACCAGTCATTCCATAAGTGGGGAAATTCTGCCCTCCACACAAATGTGCCACATAAGAGGGTTGTTCCAGAATTCATCACAACAATCCAGCTCAGTCCGCACACGTTCTCCCCCCATTCTATCAGCCTACATAGGAACTTCACAATGCAGCAACAAACACCAGAGCCAAACATTGCAAACAAGTAACACCAAAGAATTTTTAATGCAGGGATTATGGCTAGCAATCCACACAAACCGATAACATGCACAAACAACAAAAATACAATAGTGTGAAATGACATAACATTTAATGATTTTTTGAAAATGGTGGAGGAGGCAGAAGTTAGCGGAAAGGTATGAAAGGCACATCCCATGCCGATAAACCATCCAGCCAAAATTAGAAACCCACCAAAGAAAGTCAAAATAACCACCAGCTAAGATAGCCGGTATGAAGCCACTAGAACACAACCAGAACTTGTCATGAGCAGTCCCATCATTTTTAACACACACGCTCCTCCAAAGGTAATTAGGAAATGAAACAAATAACTCCATTCCCCAAAATGTGATACTCATAGTACCATCATGCACCCGAGAAGAAATCACAGCCTTCGAAAACACCCACATTACATCACCAAATCCAATCTTGATCACATCAGTTAAGTTTCCTCCTTGCCATCTCATCATTATTTGATAAGCCATACCCAATCTCCTATCCCAAAGAATCAACACTTGGATGCTCGAACCCCTACTCCACACCCTCTCATCTTTACCCATAGTACTCCACCTGTCCTCCATGCCAACTTTGCAAATTATCCACCAACACACCCAAATATACCAGTGGACCCCCCAGACAGTCCTCGTCATCCAAAGATTACAAATCATTATTAACCATGGAAGACCTTTCCCACCCTATCAAACTTTGAATGTTTGATGGTAGTCTTTCTATTCTCTTCCAACATCTAGCCGAGACCCATCCCAAGCCTAAATTTTCCAATGCATCTGCCACACAATTACCTTCCCTATAAATATGAGACACTTTTTTATTCCTTAATTTGGACATAAGGAAGCTGACATCAATCAAAATATCTTTGGTGTTCCAACCAATGAATTTTTCCTTTTTCACAGCATCCATCACCACCTTTGAATCTCCCTCAATATGGAGATTAACAATCCCTAGTGAAACAACAATTTTGAGTCACATGAACAGTGCACAAGCCTCAGCAACAAGAGCCGACTGAACTTCGATGCCACCAGCAAACCCTGCCACTATTTTTCCAAATGGATCTCTTATAATTCCACCTATGCTTTCCCTTCCAAGATTACCTTTAGCAGCTCCATCGAAATTCATTTTAAACCATCCTAAATCCAGGGGCTCCCATTTAGTGTTCCTCCTAGCTAAAAGTTTCCCATTGTCATAAGCATTAGCATTTAACTCCTAGTGCCATTCCTTGGCCCATTTTATTTCAAAGTCCCTCGGCCCGATCTCCAGAAGTTTTCCATCAAAGAGGAAGATATTCTCCTCTATAAGCCGAACACCAATCCCAAACACCTCCTTGGGGCTCCGTTCAACATTTCTAAAGACTCGGTTATTTCTCTCCTTCCATAAACACTATCCAATAGAGGATGCAAAAAAGGCCCATACTAGCCTAAAATAAAAGAAACAAGGTCCTTGCTCATGACCCACTGAATCTCAAGCTTCTCAAAGGCCATCCCCCACACTTTAGCAGCAAATGGGCAATGGAGTAAGAGGTGGTTAACAGTTTCTTCCCCCACTTTGTAGAGAAAACATCTATTAGGAAAACAAAATCCCCGAGTTCTCAAATTATCCTAGGTCAGAATCCTATTGTGGTAGGCCGTCCACCAGAAAAAAATTATTTTAGGGATCATGTGCCTATTCCAAACCATCCTCCAGTGTTTCTTCTTAGTACAATCAATCGTCAAAAGTCTGTAAGTAGATCTAACAGAGAGGTCCCCCTGTTTATCAAAGGCCCAAAAGAATTCATCCTCTCTATCAAAGGAAGGGAATCTAAAAAAGGAGAGCAACACCTAGATGGAATTGGAAAAACCACCAAGAACCGGCGAGTGGGGGCAGCATAGTGAGAGCTCTCTCCAAATCCTGGCACCAATAGGGCCAGACACATAATCACTGATATAGATCTCAAAGAATCTTTGAGTAGTACTCATCAGCCCCCTAAATTCGGAACAAGCCAGGGGGAAATCTAAGAGCCAAGCATCTTCCCAAAATTTAATTTTGATTCCATTCCCCATTTTCCATTTTATCCCTTTTTTTAGCAGACTTTGAATGCTACAAATACTCCTCCAAATAACGGAACCAAGAGGGTGGGGTTCTGAAAGACAACCAATCAAAGACCTATTTTGGAGATACTTAGCATTCAAGATTTTGCACCAGTCCTTAGAGTTCCTTAATTGATCCCACCCAACCTTAGCAATCAGTGCCCTGTTAGAGGGCCCAATCCTCCTTATTCCAAGCCCCCCATAGATTTTAGCCCAGCTAACCATATCCCATTTAACCAGGGCAATTTTCTTCTTCTCCTCAGTACCAGCCCAAAGAAAATTCCTTTGGATTCTTTCTAACTTTTCCACTATATACATGAGCATCCTAAAGATAGCCAAAAATTAAGTGGGTATACCTTGAATAGTCACAGTAAGGAGCTGTAATTTGCCAACATGACTAAGTAAGGAACCCTTCCACCCAGCCAGTTTCCTCTGAATCCTCTCCAAGATAGAGTTTCAAAACCTCGGTTGAACCTCCTTAATGGGAGAGAATCACTGTTACCTGACATGGTTAGATGCTATCATCTCAGTTCATTCTTCAGATGGTTTTAATCTGAATTTTGTAGGCAATAAGCCTTTCTCTTTTGAGTAGTGAGCTCTAGGCAGTGTACCTGAATGCAAGTGCATTATTTTTATAAACACTTTATTTTGAGTACTCAAACTGTGGATTAATCTCCACTGTGGTTTTTCCCCTAATAGGGTTTCCATTCAAAAAAATTGTGTGCCATAATGTTATGGATGTTTACTTTCAATGCATACATATTTTCTTTAATGCAATGATGAAATGGTTTCATGTTTTGAATGGATGAAGTTTGAATATTTTTGAACACTGATTCACCCCCCCTCTTAGTGTTCCCTTGCATCCAACATTGGTGCTCAACAATAACATCTTATATGAATAATCCAATTTGAATTCTTACAACTAGCAATGAATTATAATAAATATGAACTAGTCAATTTCCCAACTACAGTGCAAGGCCATTATCATGTTAATGTTCCCAAACTACAAAAAAATTAATTCACAGAGTTTGCATAGCTAGGTTGTTTTAAGCTTGGGTAATGGATTGTGGGTGTCCATGAAGTTTTAAAAATTAGCATCCTAAAAATATGTTGGAAAAAATATTTATACATGTGAAACAAAACCTAATATTCCATAACATCCACATAAATCCCCAATACATAAAATGAAATTGAGGATCTAAAATAGAACATGTAAGAAATCTAAACACATAGAATAACAATACAGAACACAAACATAGAGTTTATACTTTGTTTCCCAATCAACTAGGAATACAAAAAATTGAAAATGTGGAAGAACAAGGAGACATGCAACTTTCATTTGTATTCATTAAACCTGGAAATGACAATACCGAAGGGGAAAACATAAAACTCAGAAAACAAAATTTAATCTACAAATTACAAATTTCTTGGAGCCTTCAGTAGCTGCTCAACCAGACTACTAACTTTTAGAAGCTTGTAGGAGCTCACTATCAAGAGCTACATAGAGCTTTTTCAGGAGAAATCACTACTTAGACACAAAAAAAAAAAAGTTGTTGCTATTCAGGAGCTTCTAGGAGCTGGGTATGTGTAGGATCATCATGGAAAAAATAAGCCCTTAAGTGGCAAAAAATTCAGAAAAATCAGAGTTAGGAAACTTGACATAAAAATTTGAATAAGTTATCTATATTATTTCAAAAATATGTAAGAATATAATTTGTAGAAAATTGAATGTAGTTTCTAAACTACTAGGTTTATTTACAAAAAAATAAAATCTATTTGGTGAAAATTTGAAATTTCAATACAGTAGTACTTAAATTTCAGGGAAAAAATAAGAAGTAGGTGTCTGTATGACCACCCTAACCACATTAAAATAATAATATTTTTTTATAAGATTTTAGATGTAAGTAGAGGAATCATGTCTCAATGTGATGCATATTATTTTGTAAATTTTTTGCAAGTAAATAATTAATTATAATTTTTTTATTACAACTTTTAAAAAATATAAAGAATCATATGTTTGACCACCTTAACTTGGTCAAAACTTCATGAAATTCAATTTTTTATTTTTTAATCTTATAGTTTGCAAAGCATAAAATGTGACACATGTTTCAGATTCAAAAAATGTGATACCATTTTAAAGCTATAGATGTTTAACAATCATGCTATCAATCAAGACTTTAGTCGTAATTCAATAGAAAATGAATAATAATTATTTATTAAATTCAAAGTGAAGCATAATCTATATTTGTGGAAAGCTGAGAATCTCCTTTAAAAATCCTTTTTATTTCATCAATTTTGGGTAAGAAGAAAGTCGTCAGCCACATACCCATCATATTCCCACTTTTTGGCCCATCATGATCTTGCACATACCCAACTCACATAGAAAATTCTTCACACAAACTGTTGCTACAAAAAACTTCTTCCAATTTTTTGACTAATAGAAATAATTGCCTACATTCCTTTTATCTCTTCAAAATTCACTCTAAAATTTGAAATTACCTACCAGCATAAATGAAAATTCAAAATAATCTACCACATTTAATTCTAGAGTTGTTAGGAGCTACGGGGATGAGTCCCAAAATAGAAAAAGGGCTCCTAATGGGTAGGTGAGATAGCTAGGGGTCTGGCATGAGAGTGGGAGGCTTTAGGAACAATAAATTTTCCAACACTCCCCCTTGGTCCTGAGTTGACGAAACAAGATCAACTATGATCCAAATCAATAGTGTCCAATCTACTCCTTAGCCACTTGAAAATGTCCCTGCTCAAAGGCTTGGTGAATATGTCTACTAGTTTTTTCTCAGACCTACAAAATTCCATTTTAATTTCACCATTTTCAACCAATTCTCTAATAAAATGATACCTGATTTTAGTGTGCTTGCTTCTTCCATGTAACACAAGATTTTTTGTCAAATCTATTGATGAAAAAATGTCACAAAGGATTATTAATCCATCCTCTTGTTCTTCTCCCAAATCTAATAATATTCTTCTCAACCAAACAGCTTTTCATGCTACTGCATTTGCTTCTATATACTTCACTTTTGTTGTTGATAGGGAAACTATAGGTTGTTTCTTGGAATCCCATGAGATATCTCCCAAAATCAAATGAAATACATAGCCCGATGTTCTCTTCCTATCATCAAAACTTCCTTCCCAATCACTATTCGTGTATCCAACCAGCCTAAACTCATTTGATGTTGTGTACAAAATACCATATCCTTTGGTGCCATTCACATACCTTGGGATTCTTTTACCTGCTTGATAATGGGTGTCTCTTAGAGTCTCCATAAATCTAGAAATAAGATTCACTCCATTCATTATATCAATCCTAGTTCCAGTCAAATACATCAAACTTCCAACCAAACTTTTAAACATGGTCAAGGATCTACATTGCTGTTGCAATCTTCCTTGCTCAAATTTAGACCTACGATTTTTGGTGTTGGTGCAGACTTGCTTTCAAGCATCCTAAATATGTTCAAGATTTTATTTTCATATTTTCTTGAGAGATAAATATACCATCATGCATTTTATTTACTTCTATGCCTAGAAAATATCTCAAGAGACCTAAATCTATCATTTCAGACTCTCTTTTTATGGCCACTTTAAAATCAGCAATGAGGAAATATTCATCCCTAGTAAAAACAAGATTATCTACATATAAGACAATAATCAAAATCTTACCATTTTCTGCCTTGATGTAAAGAGTGGGCTCACCATCACTTTTGCTAAAGCCATTGCTCATCAAATATGAATCAATCCTACTGTACCATGCATGTGGAGCTTGTTTCAACCCATAAAGAGATTTCGAGAGCTTATACACCTTGTGCTTTTCACCCGGAATTTCATATCCAAGTGGATGCTCCACATAAACTTCCTCTGTCAACACTTCATTAAGGAAGGTGAACTTCACGTCTATTTGAAACACGTTGCATTTTTGTTGGGTTGAAATTGCTATGACTACTTGCATGATTTATATCCTTGAAACAAGGGCATATGTCTCATCATAATCTCTCCCAAACTATTTTTTGTACCCCTTAACCACCAAATTTTCTTTATTCCTCTCTATCCTTCCTTTGACATTGCATTTGGTCTTGTAGACCTATTTCACCCTAATAACTTGCTTATGGGAGGAAAATCAGTTAGCTCCCATGTGTTGTTCCTCTCTATTACATCTATCTCCTCATCCGTGGACTCACACCATTTCTATTCTTTCACAACATCCTCAAAATAAATCGGATCACTATGAGAAAACAATGCAAAATTTATCTTCTCATCAAATTCTTCATCATACCTTTCATTTTGGTAGATCTCCCTTAGACTCTTGGTCTTCTTTGGTATTAGGGAAGTGAGAGCGGGATCTAAAATTTCACTACTATTGTTGCTCTACTGAATAGGCTGGTTCAGGAGTTGTCAAGAGATTTCAAGAGCCTATCTTCTGGCTAACTCTAGCTACTTGCATTTCTGTCTGCTCATTTCAAGAGATTTCAAGAGCTATTGGGAGCTCTGTATCTGTGACTGTATTTTTTACTTCCTACTTGCTTCAAGAGTTGTTAAGAGTTAACTCGAACTCTCTCCATTTGAGTTCTATGAGAATCTATTTAACTAAGTATCTATTTCAGGAGCTCTTAGGAGCTATTGGGAGCCGACTATTTCTACTACTGCAAGATCTTGCTAATATTCTTGTTCATCTTCATCATCCTAAACTATCAAGATTTTTTGGGAGTTTTTAGGATCTATTGGACCATCCCATGACTCATCCTCTAAGAACTCCACGTCTCTACTAATGATAATTTTCTGGGTGAATGAGTTATACAACCTATAAGCTTTGGACTCTTCATTGTAGCCTATAAAGATGCACTTCTCACCCTTCTCATTCAATTTATTTCTTTTCTCCTTTGGCACAAGTGCATATTCCACACACCCAAACACTCTTAAGTGCTCAACCGTCCACTTGTGTTTTATCCATGCCTCTTGTGGGATTTTGTCATAGACCACCTTTGTTGGACTTCTATTTATTAGATAAAACATTGTTGCTATAGCCTCTCTCTAATATTTAGTTGGGATTTCCTTTTTCTTTCATCATGTTCCTTGCTATATCCATGATGGTCCTATTCTTTCTTTCAACCACTCTATTTTTTTGTGGAGTATAATTGGTTGTTATCTCCATCTTGATGCCATTTTGCCTACAAAAAAATACAAAATGATTGGACGTATACTCTCCTCCATGACCTGATCTTAGGACCTTGATCACGTTTCCACTCTCCTTTTCACCTTGTGCCTTAAACAACAAAAAATTATCAAAAGCTTCAGACTTATGCTACAAAAAATAGACCCATGCCTTATGGTTGTAATCATCAATAAAGGTCATAACATATTGACTCTTACCAATAGATTTTATTTGCATAGGACCTACCAAATCCATATACATCAGCTCCAATGGTTCTCTTTCCCTTGTCGAGTTGCCCAATTGAAAGGGTTGCCTATGTTGATTGCCCAAAATGCAAACCTCACACCTAACATTAGGCTCTACTATTCTTGGCAAACCATCAACCATATTGTTCCTAGACAAAAGACTCAAGCCATCAAAGCCTAAGTGTCCATACCTGAGATGACCTAGCTTGGAGGGGTCTTGAATGGTGCTCCTGAGGGCTACTAACTATACTGCTATATATTTTCCATTCATGAGAGATGCAACAACGAACTGAGATAAGAAACATGGCTCAATATTTAAAGGAAACATCCAGTTCTTTTTTATTTGAACTGCTACAAACACTTTCGTCCTCTCATTATTGCCATAAATGATACATTGACCCTTCTCCATCAACACTTTGTATTTATTTTGGATCAGTTGTCCAACACTCATGAGGTTATGCGTTAACCTAGGAGCAAAACATATATTTTGAACCTCCGTCATCTCACCTTGCTTGGTGTAGATCATAATATATCTTTTTCCCTTGACTGGAACTAATCCATAGTTCCCCATTCTTATCTCATATTTTACATTCTTATCAATAAAAGAAAACAAACATTCATTTCCACTCATATGGTTGTTGCAACCACTATTCAAATACATAATTTCAGGGTTTTCTTCTTCACCAATGTTGCACATGATGAAGGTTGTGGACTGATTGCCTTCAGCCATATTTGAATCAGCCACATTTGCATTTTGTTTTGGCTGATTATTATGCTTTTTCTAACACTCACTTGCATAATGACCCAATTTATGATAGTTGTAGCATTCAATGTTGCTCTTATCATTCCTCTAATTTGAACTATTTTTCTTCATGTCTCTTTTGGAGTTGGTCTGAGAACTGCTCACTCCCCCTTGGCTTCTTACTCATCTCGAGCTTTCTCCTCCAACATTTCCTTGTCTAGATCTGCCTCTGCCTCTTTGATATCCATTCCTACCTCTCCCCCTACCTCTTTCATTTGATTGAGCTTTAAAATATTTCTCTTGGGAAGAAGTGGAATACCTATTTAGGCATTGCTCATGGGTTTGAAGAGACCCCATCAACTCATCCACCATTAAAGTAGAGAGGTCCTTTTCCTCTTCAATGGTAATGATGATTGCATCATACCTTATGGGTAGACATCTGAGTTTTTTCTCCACTCTTCTGCTCCACCATCATTTCTCTATTTGTTCTCAATTCGTCTATCAAACCTGAGAACCTTGTGTGAAAGTCTTAAATAGACTCATTTTCCTTCATTTCAATAGTCCCAAAATTTCTTCAAAGTATTCGGAGCTTCACTAGTCTGAATTTATTAGTCCCTTTATAACCGGTTTGGAGGATTTCCCAAGCTTTCTTTGCATAGTTAGCTACTGCTATTATAGAAAAATGGCCTCTATCAAGGTTGCTTCTATCAAACTCAATTCTTTAGCATCTTTCTTCCTTTTCTCCTTCAACTAGGTCTTCTGCTTGTTTGAGAGGGCTGCATACTATGCTAGGTTAGTAACATCCCCAAACCCATTTGTCAAAAATTCCCACAAATCATTGGCAACCATAATAGTCTTCATCTTCTTTGCCTGGACATCATAGTTTTGTTCATTAAAGGATGGTGGTTGCTTCCAACTCTTCCCTTCATCTCTAGCCATGTATCCTATAGAAAAAACTTGATACCTAGAAAAAATAAATGCCCTAAATCACGAAGAAATGGGGCCTATAGCTTTGATACCATGTCAAAAATTTAAATGGACAAAATGACAATACAAAACACAAACATATAGTCACTGCTCTATTTCCCAATCAATTGGGAATACACAAAAATCAAAATGCAGAAGCACAAGGAGACATGAAACTTTCATTTGTATTCATTAAAGCTAGAAAGGACAATACAGAAGGGAAAAAATAAGGGAAAAAAATAAAACTCTGAAAACTAAACTTAAGCTATAGATTACAAATTTTTGGGAGCCTTCAAGAGCTACTCAACCATACTACTAACTTTTAGGAGCTACAAAGAGCTCGTTCAGGAGAAATCAGTGCTCATACACAAAACGAAATACAACTATTGTTGTACAGGAGCTTCTAGGAGCTCACAAAAAATTCTTCACACAAACTATTGCTGCAAAAAACTTCTTCCAATTTTTTAGACTAACGAAACTAACTACCTACATTCCTTTTGTCTCTTCAACATTCCCTCTAAAAATTGAAATTACCTACCAGCACAAATACAAATTTAAAATAAGCTAGCACATTTAATTTTGGAGCTATCAGGAGCTATAGGGATGATCCCCAAAATAGAAAAATGGCTCTTGATGGGTAGCTGAGACAACTATGGCTCTGACGTGAGAGGAAGAGGCTTTATGAGCAATAAATTTTCCAAAAAAACAATCACATGACATATGCAGTTGTTTCTACTCTTTCTACATATAGCAGTATGTGTTCACATTAGGCATTCAAATAATGAAATCATATTAATATCATCCATACCAAATTTTGTTATACAAGATATAGGGCCTAGGCTCTATCAAAATCATGTTGCGTGGTGTTTTTTTTTTAGTATACGAGGGATGTATAAAATCTATTATTTTTAGGCTTGATTGATTGAAAGGGAGAAATTTTATCATGTTGTGAAATTGTAAAACATTATATAATTTATTTTTATTTGGTGCATGACATGAGCTCAACTAGTGATTACTATTGCTCCCAAGAATATCAACTAATATCAATCCTCGTGGTAAACTACAATATTCAAATTATATAAGAATTTCATATCACAAGGCCATGATTCCTTGGGAAAATTTTTATTTAACACATACACCTTGTCTAAGCCTCAACATTATGCATACAACGCTAAGTTCTACAAAAAATCCTTTTAAAAACTATTATAATTATCTGAATCTATGCAGGAAAAGAGGATGCTAGCAAAGGTTGCATTCAATTTTACACTATTTTTGAGGCTACTACAATTATAACATCTCGTCAAAATCCTCTATGCTTCATATATTTCCTATGGAATAGGGATGTTTAAGAGCATAATGATTTTTCAAGTTTATAAATAGTTGCATGCTTATAGATACATTGATCAAATTTGTTAGAGGATCCTAAATATTTTCTAGTAGTTAGAACATGTGAGAAAATTTATCTCCTATACATAGTAATTCATGAGAGAAAAAGGAATGCATTAGTAAATGAAGAAACCATAAATATATCATAGGCTATACAAAAAAAATGCAAGAGTAATCATAAAAAAATGATTTAAGTAAATGTATTATATTGTGGCAACTAATATATCATAAAATCAATCATGAGTTCTTGTAAAAATTACAAGAATGTAGGTGATAAAAAATAGAAAATGGTTAATAATATTTCAAAGAGTTTATGTCAAAATCCTACCTTCAATTGTTGAGACGCACAACATTTTCATTACTATTGATGAATTTCATTAAGGATATTCGAGATAACCTTGTAGTAGAATACCCTTGTAATGCTTCATTTTTATATTATTTTCATACTCATGAGCATAAATAGATTTAATGTCTTCTTCTTCAATTGCCAACATAATATTATACAAGATACAACACAAACAAAAAATGATGACATTTATAAATTTGGATGACAATTTTTTGAATTAAAAATTTTCCAAACACCTTTTAGCTTTCCAAAGGCATGTTTAGCAAAAATATAAGTTGAATAACCTTTGATTATCTATTGCAACTAGAAGGTGTGGTTACTCATGGTAGTAATGGATATCCACCATTACCAACAATATAATCTCTCTTAATTGATGAACCACTAGAAACACAAATTCTATTTTATCTCTCTTGAATTTCACATAACCTATAGATGGAAGAACTTATTAGAATCCTAACATCATTAATAGATCTAGGCAAACCTATAAAAACATCGATGAAGTACATGTTACTATCAATGATGCTTTGTAATGACATAAAATAGTTGTGATCATGATTGTACCAATCAGATGAACATTCACTAGGTGGAAGCTCAAAATCAACATAAGTTACATCTATGACCCAACAAATAGTTTGGAAAGCCTTGGTTTTTATGAAAGTCATACTTGCCAAGTTGAAGTTTTGATTGATCACTTTTCCATTGTATATAGTTTCAAAAACTAGCATGCATAGAATTGATGTACTTCTTCACACCTCTTACAACTATTGACTTTCAACACTCAGAATGTTCATGTATGTTAATTACAAACATTCTAGATGATAATATTAAAATAGAAATAGCTAGTTGTTTCTCAACTGGAAGAATCCTACTCTTGATGGATGTTTTTAATGATAGAAGTAGACATGTTGGTGTAAATAGGTGTTTTACCTATCTAGGTCCTTTTTACATGTTAAGTCCACTTAGGTCCTAGAAGGAAATATTTCTAGATAGAGTTAGTTGTCACTAGACCTTATCTTATCTTTTGGCAATTAATTGTTGTCTCCTAAGTTATTTAATATTCTTGAGGTATTTATCTTGTCACACAAGATTAAGACTCTTGTGAAAATATCGTCTATTCCTATCTCACACTTTCCCTTTATAAGAAAGGCATCGTTTGTGCATTGTAACAATTTAGTTTAGTTGAGTCAATCCAATATATCATTGCAATCTTGAGTACTACATGTTGGCCATATCTTGCGTCCATTATTGTAAATTCACATTCTTACTTTTTCCTCTTGTAGAAGGTTTTTTTTGGCTTAAGCAAGTGATCCTAGAGGCTTTAGTCCTTGAGTGACTCTAACATTCTATCCGAGCTTCAAAATTACAAAACCCCTCCACAGATCTAAGGGTGATTTGAGCTTGAGATTTTTCTAGATGCATGTTAGGGTGAAGTGGACCTCATGGTTAAGTCCAAAAGGCCCCAAAACCCCTATTTTCATTTTAAACACTTTATATTTAGGAGAAAAAAAATTGGGCCATTTTTGAGGGTTTGGTTGAAATCTATAGTTTTGCATTCATATAATCATATATAATCCATATGATTCGTACAAAACCATACCAAATATCATAAGCATTGTTAGAATCTATAGGTAAGACTATTGTACATTTCACGTCTAGCAAGAAATATTTTTTTGTGGTCGCATCGATTAGTCCCCTCTCTGGACCATCAACATCTATAATTTAGTGGTTGAATCAGATTGTACACCCATTTGTCATGGGTAAGAATTATTAATTTTATAGCTTTGTAATTAAAAATAAATGAAACCTGTAGATAAATTGTTGACCTCAAAGGCCCTATTAATGGGGTTTGAAACCCCTTGTTCCCACAACCAAAATGGGGGGAGCTTAGCCTCAGTCCACCATTCCCTCAATGTAAGGATCATCACCAGTGACATGTAGAAATTGTCGCTCTACCACTATCTAGTAATTTTTTAAAATTTTGATACTTACACACCCATGGTCATATGAAGGACAATATTTTAAGTCCCTAGGTGCTTAAAATTGTCTCTTGAAGGTCTGAATAGAGAAATTTTTTCCATAGAGCATAATTTTTGACCAGGATATAGAAATTTTATAAACAAGATATTGTTGAAAAGTACCTTCCAAGCACTTAATAATGGTGTAGGCTATTTTATAGATTTTCTCTTAGGTGGATTTTATTTTGGGTTGAAGTAAAAATTTGGTTTTTGGACTTCCTAGATCATAATTGTTTTTGAGATTGTCCAATTTTTACTATTTTTGTGGCATTGGAAAGCTATTGATGATCTCTACATTTCCTTTTATGCACTTTTTCTAGATTTACCCCAAGCATCTTTTGTTTAGATTTTTACAAATCCACATTTTGGTTGATTACATGGATATACTAGAAGCTATTAAAAAAATTTCATCTTTGGCGGGCTTCATTTTCAGTGTAGATCATATTGGGAAAGTGTACTTTTAGCTTTAGAATCTCGTTTTGATATATTGTTGTAATTTTCAATAATATTTGATCCATCTTTGCATCATAATATCTGAAACAAAAATTTGACATTGTAAATGCACCACATATTTAGTGCCACATCATATTACTTAGGGATTCTTGATTGATTTATTTGGAGGGTCTCTTGGTGAATTATTCTAATCTGTTTTGCTTGTTCTCTCCTTTTTTTCCATGGATCACTCTAAGGTTCCTTTGCTAACATCATATAACTATTTAACTTGGCATCAATAATCATGAATTCTACTAAATAATCAAGGTCACTCTCTATATGTTGAAATCAAGGCATGTAAACCTACATACATAGATCGAAAGATAAAATGGATGTTCGAACATACTAAAGCTCTTGGATGTCTTTGTAGCCTAGTTTCTCGATTTTATTTTATTTTAAATTGAATTATCTAAGAATTCTCAAGAGGCTTAGGTAAAATTGAAGAAAATTGATGGTACTAAAGGTGAAATAAGAGGCTATCAAATTCATAATGAGCTAATAAGCCTCATTCCCTAAGAATTTTGACAACATCTAGGGCTACATCACTAAGGTTAATGATTTAATAGAGATATGTAAAGACCGTGGAATTGGTAAGGACATTTAGTTGGTCTATAATACATTGAATAAACTTGGTCCTAATTATACTAGTTTTTTTTCTAGATTTCATCCTCATAGATTGACTATGGGATCTACATATACTACATATTAATTTTCATCATTTTTTAAGATGCTAATGCATCAAAAACACAATCTTATCTTGATGGGTCTCATCAAGACATCTAAATCTGAGACATTGAACTAGCTATTTAGGTGAAATAATCATTACATATTGATAAGAAACATAATAAATCGAAGAACAATCCACATTCAAATAAACCAAATAATAAATCATTTAAGAAGGTGAATCCCTGCAAGAAGCTTGGGAATGATGAAAATTCTTATTATAGGAAGGATATTGATGAGTTGAAACATCTTCTAAAAATGAATCATATCGATTTATCTTATAGAATTTTTGAGTCATCTTCTTATTCTTATTTAATATAGTATAATAAAGACAAAGGTCACCCTAGTTTGGTTACTACATGAGTAAGAAAGGGAACAATTCTTTGTGCTCTTCTAGTATTTTATCAAGGAGATGACTTCTAGATTTGAGAGAATCTCACTATATGGCCTCTTAAAGGTCTATATTTTATTCTTTTGAGACTTGTACTATGACTCCTATTTTCACGAGAAACAATACATACATGAGTGTACTTGGTAAGGGGTCTATTAATTTTATGGAGGGTACCTTCAATGATGTTTTTGTGTGTACCTCATTTGTCGAACAATATTCTTTCTATATATCATATTGCACATGGTGGAGATGGGAGGACCCTTGAATTTACTCTTTGTTCCATTATCAATATAGACTTGGAGAGTAGAGAGACTCTTGCTACTTGGATGGTTGATCATTCATCTCAGTTATACACCTTTGTAGATTTTTCTTTTGATGATGACATTGTTTCTTTGATTTTTTCTCACTTCTAGTTGGGACCATAATTCAAAGGAGAATTTTTTCTTCTTGAACTTGCATGTTCTCACATCAGATCCCATTATTCAGTCTTGAATTTTATCTCCTTCATTTTTTGATAAATTTGATGATGCTCATGTTGGCACTATTTTAGCCTATTGCCATTTAGTATAGTAGGATCTACACCATCTTCAAGCTACATCTACTTGGGTTGCATAATTGATAGATTTTCTTGGTTTATTTTTTGATTCCCATATTTTAGATTTGGGAGAAACCATCGATTGAATACATCTCTTTGATGGATCTGATCATTCTTCAATTGTTACTATTCAACAAAAACCACCTAAGCCTTGGTAGTTTTCTTTTCCTTTGCGGTTGTGCCTTAGTTTTGTATGCTCACTGTCCTTGGAGCTCACCACGTGGTTGCCTCTCGAGGTTTTTTTGCTTTGACTTCACTTCGCTTTTCGGCAATCTTCATTTGCATGTCGTGTGGCTCGCGCTGGCTGCTTTTCTAAGTCAGGCCCGCCTCATTCTTTTCTTTTGCTCTAAGCTCTCCACATGGATCTCTCTCATGGATTTCTACTGGGTGTTCTTACTGCTTTATGCCGAGCTCTTGGGTGACACGTGGCATTTATGTTCCTGTGCCGGTTACCTTCAAAATGCCGACAGATCTTTTGTGCTTCCCGCTACCGTGTGTCCTCTCCTATTACTACATGGTTTTCCATTTCGTATCATGGCCTCACTGGTGTGTTGCTGATCAATGGATGTTCACTGTGGCAGCTTGAGATAATCTGGGCTAAGGATCGCCGCGCGTGGTCTGCTCTTTCATGATGCATTTTCAGGTGGTGGGATGGCCAATATATGGGGCCTGGTTTTCTTTTATTAGGTGGTTGATTAAGTTTATAAAAAACTCCCAAGCATTGGGAAGTAAGCCTTGTGTAATAGTTGCTTTTAATTAAAAGACTTCGGATTGTGCCAAATAAATTTGGCCTTTCTGTATTCAAGCATTTGTTGGAACTATTGACCTATGTTGTTATCCTCATTTTGTATGAATGCCTATTCTTCAGTTTTTGTAACTTCTTATAGCTAGAATGAATACAGATCATGTTTCTACTACTCTTCTTTGTTAATACAAAGTTATGCTTGATTACATTATACAAATTAGAGGGTATTTTTGCATGACAAGTTCTTTTGAGAAAATTATCTTAAATAACAAAAATTTAGTGATTCGGGCATTTTCATTATGCACTATGCTCTGATAAAGTTGTCTAAAGATTTGGCGCATTGCCTCTAGTGTAAATTTTACATTCTCGCAATCTCCCTTACCTTTTACTTCACCCATTAAGCGAAGAGCTGGCTTCGATAAAATCCTGGAGGTTATTTAGCTAGTGCATAATGTCCCCCAATAGTTAAATTTCCCATAAGGTTGCTGCTACATGCAAAATATTGCGTCAATAGTTACAATGGAATAATTTGAACCTCTTGCTCATTCTCTACATTACCATTCTTCATAGTTTGATGTGAGTGTTGATAATTTGGGACAATATTTGGAGGAAACTTACTTGTCCTCAAAGAAGGAATATTTGTCTTCGGAGTGTGCTCTACATGCATCTCTAGGTGATTATGGAATGAGACCTTTAGTTGTGTGGCCTAAAATGCCTATTTGGATTCTGTCAACTTTTAGCATCAACATGGAGACACTTGAGTATAGTTTAGAGACATCACATTACATTATTCTTCCCACATATTCCTTTATAAAATTGGAAGACATCATGCATATAATCCTAGATTTGTTTCTTCCTAATGGGAGAAATACTGTTTAGAGAGATTGGATCATCTTCAACATTCAATTTTGAGCTTCTACCATTATAGGAGACTCACCATTAAAGGGGGTTGCATGGTCTCTCTTATCTCTTATGGGGGTTCATTTTCCTTGCATGGGGTTTTTTCCCTCTCATTCATCATTGATAGTGTTTTGTATTTCATCTCTCTTTTGGGGAGGATTTTTGTCTCACTAGATTTCCTCCTTTTCTACATTTATGAGAGGTTGTAGTGTTTTATTACATGGATACCTAACATGATCTCATTTTTAGGACCAATATTTCTATGTTTAAATAATAATACTCCCTAAGTTGTACTTAAGGGAGGGTGTTGGTGAAAATAAGTGTTTTACCTATATAGGTCCTATTTACATGTTAAGTCCTCTCAGTTCTTAGGAGGGAAGCTTTCTAGATAGTGTTAGTTGTCAATAGATCTTATCTTATCTTTTAACATTTAATCCTTGTGTCCTAAGTCATTTAATATTTGTTTAGGTAGTTATCTCAATATACAAGATTGAGACACATTCCAAGATCTTGTCTAATATTATCTCACACTTTTCATTTAGAAGTAAAGCATAATTTATAAACATATAAATTTAGTATTGTTGAGTGACTCTAATATATCATTACAGTATTGAATATTGCATTTTGGTGATATCTTGCATCCATTGTTTCATATTCAAGTTCTTGTTGGAAATACACACTGCTAGTAGCATCTAGTGTTGTCATTGATGGAAACTCTAATCGATGATCAGATACACACATCATCATTTGATCATACCGATAGATAGATTGAAGATCGACAAGGAAGAAGAATGTATCTAGTAACATAGTGTTCATCGATCTATATGAAGATTTCTTATTATTATTTTGTGTTGCACATCTCAAGAAATATGTTTTGGTATATTATCTTTGTTACTATTGAAGCGCAGTGGCTCGTATCAATTCATGTGGAAGTTAGAAGGTTTGGTTGACTAATTCTCAGTTTTATCAATACTGGAGCTGACTTCATGAATGCATTATTTCATGGATGTATGAGAAATAATTAGTCATGTATTTTTGTGTTTGTACATTTTTTTTGGGTCCTAGCCAAGTTGTGGCCAACTGTTGTGGATACGTATTGCATATTATTCATGATTTGAGATGACAATTGTAAATTTTTTTGTGTTCTATTAAAGCCAACAAAGTGTAATTGAATTATATGTTGCAGATATATATACAAGATCATCTATATCACGTTGAATGATGTATGAAGTGTGTATTGATGTGAATTGTAAATAAGAGAAGAGAAGAAGAGTGATAATGTGTAGTTTCACTTGCACATAAAGGATCTATATTGCAAGTGTGAGCAGAACATAGAAGAAATGCAGAGTCAATCTGTAGGGCAGAAAATCTATTATTGTGCTTAACTAGAACTATAATCAAGCACGTTTAGATGTTATTCTTCTCAATTCAAACTCTTAGATGGTTTTAATTTGATTCTCTTTGTAGGGAAACGAGCCTTCTCTTTGAGTAGTGAGCTCTAGGCACTGCGCCTAGATGCAAGTGCATTCCCCTTATTGTAAACTTCATTTAAGTATACTCATTAACTTGTGGATTGGCCATCCACCATGGTTTTTACCCTAATAGGGTTTCCATGTAAAAATCCTTGTGTTATGGTGTTGTGTTCATTTGCTCCATGTTTATGCATTATGGTTTAATATTGTTAATACTTTGAAGACAAAGGTTAATAAAGTTAATTTTTGCACAACACTGATTCACCCCCACCTCTTAGTGTAGCTTGTTTCCAACAATTGGTATAATAGCTAGTTCCTCTGAAATAAGTCTAACAAATTAGGGATATCTTGGAAGGTGTTTCAATGGATTCAAGCAGTCTTCAACAATAGCTCTTGGTGGCCCTGTATGATCTTGATTAGTCAAAGGTTGAAGTTCAGAAACTACAAGAAAACCTCACAGATGCTGAGAAATTCATCAAGTCTTTGAAATACAAAATCAATAAGTCTAGAAAGAAGAGAAAGGAACTCTATGACCAGATTAAGCAGAGTGACAGTAAGAGCATTGAAGAAGAACAACTCAGTCCAGTCCTAAAAGAAAAGACAAAAGAATGTGAAAAGATTACCATATATAATACAATCCTAAAGAATGAGATGGAATCTATCATGATGAAGATGACCAAGGATATTGAAGACAAAAAGAAGAATGAAGAGAACCTAGCATAGTCCTTGAAAGAAAAATCTGAATTATGCAGTCAATTGGATGATGAACTAGAACAATCTAAAATCAATGAAGAGGCACTTGAAAAGAAAATGGATGATCTTAGAAATGAACTTGCTATTGAAAATGAGTATAAGGAGAAGTTCAAAGCTAGCTCTGCCATGCTTGATGAACTAATTAGCAATAAGAGGAATCACGGTGACAAGTGAGGTCTTGGATATGAAGAAGGAGAAAGTTCTAGATCCGAGCAAAGGAGATTCATACAAGGAAATCAAATGAAAAAATCTGGAATGTATCTGGTAAGGCAACCTAATGCCCGAAGACTTGATGGATACTGCTTTAGTTGCAATAAGATTGGACACATGGATACTCAATGTAGAAGTAGAATGAATCAAAGTGGTCCATCATTCTCAGGTTAGTGTTTTAATTGTCATAAGATTGGTTATAAGTCAAATGAATGTAGAAATGTGATGAATCAATTTCATAGAAATATCAAATGATATACATGCATTAGACTTGGCCATACTACTAACCCATGTAGATCAAGAGGAAATTAGTGGAACAACTAGTATAGACAAAAAAATATTGTGTGCTATAACTGCAACAAATTTGGTCATATTACAACACATTGTTGGAACAAGAAAGGTTTGGTAAATCAAAAGAAAAACATGCAAAAGGATATCAAGGGAAAAATAAAAGTCACTAAAAATTTGTTTAGGCAACAAATGTAGAATAAATGGGTAAAGAAAGATCCCTCTACTAAAGAAAATGTGCCAACACCAAAACCTACTTTTGGTAATTCCTCCAAGAATTAGTTTCAAGCCTTTGGCCTAGGGGGAGCTATCAAGAAAATCATACAACCCCCTAACAAGTAATTGACACCAGATGTGGATGTATAAAAAAGGTGCATATATGCTCAATAGATGTTTTTGAACTCATTGGAGGAAGTGGTATTCCATATTGGAGGTTTGTAGAAGACTCACCTGTCACAGTGCACAAAAACAAGGTGACCGAATGTATTAGGGTTAAAGAATTTATTGAGACAAAAAGGGTTATGTATGTAAGTGATTAAAAGTCATTTCTATTATTCATTTGTCACTTTTCATTTGGAAGAAAATAATTTTGGAGAGCTCCAAGGTGAAGTTTAGAAAAGTGAGGTGAGATTCAAGCGTTGAAGTGATTCAACAATCAAACTTTGATCCTGCAAAAAAGGTATTTTTCAAAAGACTTCATGAATTTATGATTTGGTCAAAATGAATACTCCTTTGGTAGTTGAATTAAAGTATCAACCTCATCCCAAATTCAAATGGCATCCTTACAAGTCTCTTGAGACCAATCCATTAGGATAATTTTTTTCCCTTCCATATAGAGGATATTAGGGTTTACATTCACGTAAATATTGAAGAACTAGGAAGTTCACAATTGCTGAATTTGTATAACAATAAAATAATTGGAGAGGATTTCTATGTGAAATCGGAATACAAAACCCTAGAGGAGAAGACATTCACTTAGATTGTGAAATTTCCCATCTTCAAATAAAATGAATGGGTCTGGTATATCTTGAGTAGAGTACATGCATAATTCATGTGATTAAAAATACCCTTCAAGATAACAAGAGAAGCTATAAGTGTTGTTACAATTTTGTGTTCCTCTGGTGGATTGCCTGTTCTAAAATCTGTGAAGAACCAAATGGTTACTAACACAATCAGTTCTCAATATGATAGAAGGGCAATGAAAATTGATGGCATTATTGATGTAGAGGTCAAATTTTCTTCCATGGTTATTGGGTACAAGATTTATCACTCCAACCAAGATAAATTTGTGTCTGGTACAACAATTTATGTCGCCTATCAAATGGTGAAAGAAAATGCAGAATACGATCTCTGTGAATTGTTGAGTCATCTAATGGAAAATCTTGCGAAGATTAAGAAAGACAAGAAAAAATATCTCAAGTATGGTAGCTTGATTTTGTGCTCATTCTTTTATTTCATGGGTGAATTTCTAGAAGTTGGAAAGATTCATTGGAAAAAGGACAAGCTAGTAGCTGCTTAGATCAGAGATCTGTTACACAATTTTTTAGACACCAAAACAAAGAATGCAGCTATGTCAGGATAATTTAAATTTTTTAGGGCTATGATGCAAGCCAGAGAAAGGATTCCTACTTCAATTATAAAAAAGAACAAAGATAGAATCTATTTCATGGTGGACATTGATCAGTGTATGATGGAAGCTGCTAATCCCATAACTATCTAGATCATGCCTATGGGGTATGAAGTTGATGAGAAAAATTTGAATATGTATGCTCAACACTTACTAGGTTAACCTCTAGATCTGACATAATAAAGGTTCAATACCTATGCTGAGAAGTACATACAAGTTCACAACGAGCTCAAAAAACCCATGGTTACTAAAAGAGTCAGAAAAGAGGTAGAAGTTCTTGCATACAGTTTGGGGATATCTATAGAGAAGTTAAAAGAAGTGAAAAATAAAAGGGAGGAAGCTAAACCAACAAATAAAGCAGCTAAGGAGGAAACCAAAACTCAATCAGTTGGTTCGGAAACAATATCTTCCCAAGCTAGAACAACTATAAGCTCTACATCCCACTCAGCTCTTGCAGCAAAATCCATCCCCGTGAAAACTGAATCCAAGAGATCTGGAAAAAAAGGCAAGAGGAAGAGAGATAAGATAAAAAGAGTGTATATGGTTGTTTCTGAAGATGAAGAGATAGAGTCCGATGAAGGAGTCAAAGAAATCAAGCATCAAGGCACCAAGGCAGCAACAATCACAAAGGGAAAACCTTTCAGTGGAGATGACCAGGCAAAGAAGAAAGCAAAGACTGACAAACCAGCTATGTCAGTGGAAGCAGTTGAAAAAGATTTGGTTAAGGATGGAAATATAAAGCCACTTTGGAAATGGTATGTCTTTTGATGAATATAACAAAATAATTCTTGAGGAAGAAATGATAAAACATATGAATACTTTCAATAAATTTTTGATTGAAATAATGCCTAATTTGCCTAAGAGTCTATATGGAATTCTAGAAATAAGGAGACTTAATGCTAGAACAGAAGAAGAAAAAATGAGAGAAAGGATCCTAGCATAACTGTGTCCAATAATGTTCATGGAATATATGAATGCATTCCTCAAAAGAGCTAATAGAGAATTCTAGAGAAAATCAAGGGTAAACAAGCTCATGATTGGTCAAATAGATGAAGTCATAAAAGAAATTGAGCAAATCTTTAGAAAGATTTTTCTAAATGATAGAATTGATGTTGTTGTTGAAGCAACACATGTTGAAGTTGCTCCATCTTGTCCGGAAAGGGAAGCAAAAGAAGTAAATGTAGAAAACATTATATCTGATCTGAAAAATGAAAAGATAAATGATGATGTGATTGAGGATACTCACATTTCTCCCATAGAGGACAACATAGAAATTCTTATGGAAGTTGAGATACCTGAAAAATGTACTAGTTGAGGAAATGGAAATCAATGAAAGTAAATCAGAACCTGCAAAGGTTGAAGTAATAGTTGAAGAGAAGAAATATTATGTAAAAGTAGTCCCAGTTGAAGCAAGAGACACTACTGAGGTAGTGAAGAATTTTTTTGTTGAACAAAAAGAAGAATTGGATCTGGAACTAATTGAAGGTCCCATTAACTTGTCTACTTTAAGTCCAATCCAAAAGAGGAAAGTAGCTTCATTTTCTCAAGCACAAGCCAGAGAAGAGCTATTGAAGTCACACATTGAAGATAGTGAACTACTAAATCTTGCATCTAGAGTATTGGAAAAGATAATGCCATCTTATGTTAAAGATCTAATTGGTTCCTCTTCCAGTGAATTGAAAAGGCTTATCAACTGAGTTAGCACTCATTTTGAGTCACTAGAAAAATCATCTATGGCAAAAGTGCAGAAAGAATTTGATGTCAAGAGGTTTAGTGGATTGAGAAAGATGATTGTTAAAGATAAAATCATTTTAGCCACATGTATAAAGAATGTACAAAATGCTTTGTCAGAAGGTGGAAAAATTTATAAATCATGTTTTTCTTTTTCAAAGTTTACTAAAGTTAATGAGAAAAAGGTAAAGGATCTATAAAACCAGTTAAGTACCATTTCTGAGGCATTTGATCCTCTAACTGGTGCTATTGGAAAGACAAAAAGAAAAGTGATGTCTTTTCTTGACAAGATAAAAATCTTGAAGCATGAGAATGAAAAAATTGTTGCAAGGACATGTGAACTTAGAGGTATAATTTGTCCAAAAATTGACATATTTTCAAGTACTCTAAAGGAAGGAGATGAAACTATGGGAGTTGGTGATATAGCCAATTTGGAATCTATAGAAACCTAGACCTACCTGATTTGTGGTCACATAAAAATCCTGGAGAGTCTTAAAAGAGTTTGGGATGCTAATCTGGTCTAGTTGAAGAAATATTTTGTAGAATTTTTTCAGCTTATGTAAGTTAAAAAAAAAAAGTATTTTTGCATAACAATTTTGATTGATCCATTATTTGGTATGCGATCCCTGCCTTTTCCATTGATGTCAAAAGGGGAAAAGAATGGAGTGAAAATGCTTAATCATCTTAGGGGGAGAATTGTATTTTCAATTTTTGGGATAGCATTGTAGTCTATCTTGGTACTGATTCGACACTTAGTCATTTTTCACTAAGTGTTGCCATCAATGCCAAAGGGGGAGATTGTGGGCAAGACACACTGCTAGTATCATCTAGTTTTTCATTGATGGAAACTCTAATCAATAATCAGATACACATATCATCATTATATCATACCGACAAACAAATTGAACATTGACAAGGAAGAACAGAGTATCTGGTAACATAGTGTTCATCAATCCATATGAAGATTTCATGTTATTATTTTGTGTTGCGCATCTCAAGAAATATGTTTTTGTATATCACCTCTAATACTACTAAACCACAATGGCTCATATTGATTCGTGTGGAAGTTAGAAGCTCTGGTTGACTAATTCTCAGTTTTATCAATGTTGGAGCCAACTTCATGAATGTATTATGTCGCAGATGTGTGAGAAATAATTAGTTAAGTATTTTTTGTGCGCACATCTTTTTTTGGGTCCTAGCCAAGTTGTGGCTGACCTTTGTGGATACTAATTGCATATTATTCATGATTTGAGCTAACACTTGTGATTATTTTTGTGTTCTATTAAAGCCATCAAAGTGTAATTGAATTCTATGTTGCAAATATATATACAAGATCGTCTATATCATTTTTAATGATGTATGAAGTGTTTATTGATCAGAATTGTGAATAAGAGTAGAGCAGAAGAGCAATAATTCACAGTTTCACTTGCGCATAAAGGATCTTTATTGCAAGTGTGAGAAGAACAAAGCAGAAGTACAGAATCAGTCTATAGGGCAAAAAAACTATTATTGTGCTTAACCAGAACTATAATTAGGCATATGTAAATGCTATTCTTCTCAATTTAAACTCTCAGATGGTTTTAATCTGATTCTTTTTGTTAGGTAGTGAGCTCTAGGTAGTGCACCTGAATGCAAGTGCATTCCCCTTATTGTAAACTTCATTTGAGTATATCCAGATTAACTTGTGGATTCACCATCCACCATGGTTTTTCCCCTAACAAGGTTTCCACGTAAAAATCCTTTTGTTATGGTGTTTTGTTCATTTTCTCCATGTTTATGCATTATGGTTGAATGTTGTTAACGCTTTGAAGATAGAGGTTAATAAAGTTAATTTTTGCACCACACTGATTCACCCCCCCTCTCAGTGTAGCTTGTTTCCAACAGGTCTTACTTTTCCCTCTTACATAAGGTTGTTTTTGGTTTTTGTAGGTGATCTTGGATGCTTGAGTGGCTCTAATAATGTACCACCTTTCTTAAGATATATTATAACATAGAAATTGAATCATTACATATGGTAAGCTGAAGATACTATAAAATTATTTGTCATCAAATTTTACCTAAAGAATTGAATTGTTCCATGAATGCAAGGAACATGGCTTGATATACAACACAATATTAACCTTCCCTTCCCATTAAGAAGTAGAAAATTTGAAATGAGTAGTACACTTTGTTGTTCAAAAAATATTGCATGAAGCTCCAAATATATTTCATCTTCTTCTTCATCATTTGAATAATGAGAAGCTTGTTGTGATTCTTTCTTATATTTCTTTAATATTATTGTTGAGTCCTTAACATCAGACAAAACATTCAATGTTATTGTTTGTATCATTGAAATATATTCTAACAATACTCACAACCTTTTTCTATTATTCAAATCCATTACATATGCTGAAAAATTAAAACTATTTAATACAAAAATATACTTAAGAAATTGAACAGAAGGTTTATGCTCTAATTATAAATTGTAAATAGCATAATTAAAAAATATAATGACAAAATTTAGGATACAAATTTTAGTCACAGAAAAAGTATCCCTTCTACTTTTCCTAGCTTGTTTGGGCCC
This sequence comes from Sequoiadendron giganteum, assembly GCA_007115665.2. Lineage (NCBI taxonomy): Eukaryota > Viridiplantae > Streptophyta > Pinopsida > Cupressales > Cupressaceae > Sequoiadendron > Sequoiadendron giganteum. Next base: position 148,834,199 of record CM021108.1, read on the forward strand.
TCCTTGTGAGATAGGCTTGATATCACCTTGATATAGTGTTGTGATGAGTTTTACACATCCACATTAGGTTTTGGGTACTTTTAAGCTAAATAAACTTAACCTTTCCTTAATTTAGAGTTGTAAAGTGTATTTATTTACAAATTCACATTAAATTTACGAGGCTTGTAAACTAAAGTGAACGTAATGTTGTTTTCTAATGTGTTTTACACATTCACATGGGATTTAGAGACCTTATAAGCTAAATAGTCCTTTTTTTACCTTAACTTAGTGTTGTAAAGTGTATTTATTTACACTTTCACATTGTATTTCGGGTCCTCTTTCATTTATGACCTTTATATCATCATTAATAGGTGCTTATGACCTGATATTGTACATCCCAAGGCATATGTCAATCAAAAACCTGACAAGATCAACAAATAAGCTTAATTTGCACACTCCTCGACACTTTAGTAGTCAAAATAAGCCCTATGGGACCCATTCGTCACTTTGGATGATGAGTCCCATCTAGGTGGGACCCATTCACCATAAATGGTGAATGAGTCCCATTTGGCCTATTTTTGAGGTTTTAAGAAGAAAAATTTGGTTTTAAGTTCAAATTTCTTCTATGTCAGCTTTTAGGATGAAATAAATGGTCATTTGAGTGCATTGCCTATATAAAAAATCTCTCAAATGATTATTTCACATAATAATTAATGGAATTAAGTCAAGCACTCAAGAGTTAAGCATTATAAGACTTCACAAGAGCATCAAGAGAGCATTCAAGTGTAGAATTCTCCATCAATTGTTGTAGCAATTCAAGATCCATCATCATGTCAAGAATATCAAGCATCAAGCATGTTATTTAGCTAGTTTTTTGATGTACCATTGAAGATCCAGGATCAAGTATTTTTCTACACCTATTTTCAAGATCAAGATCTACATCCTTGAAGGGCATTTCATGTTGAGTTGTAGATTTATAAGACATCATTCAAGGTATCATTGTTCATGTTTCATATCTTATGTTCCATGTTTCATGTCCTTTTTTCATTGTTTCATCATTTGGTTTAATTAATTTTAAGGGGTTTGACCAAGGAAAACCTGTATTCACTAATATTCAACAAGTATTCTCTTCTTTACGTGCGTGATTACAAATCTAGGTTTCTTAGATCTTGAAAGATCATTGAAGATTAGTTTACAAGCTTGTTGAAGTTGTCTCCCCATTTGCAAGGAAATAATCTTCACTAAAAGGTCATCTACAACCCAAAAATCAGAGTTTCAGGTCTAGAAACATGGAAAAGAGGATTGAGTATATTAAGAAGAGTAGATTCAAACTTTGCATTCCTAAAAAATGTAGAACATGACTGATTCACCACAATTTGTGAATTAGTCCCACTATAGGTGTCTTTTAGAGATCTTTGCAAATTTAGATACCCTTTTGCCTGAAATTTGCTCTTGTTTAGAAATCCAAAACAGGGACTGATTCACCCAGAATGGTGAATGAGTCCCACTAGGTCAAAAATTTAGAATTTTTAGTATTTCAGAGCTCCTTCCAACCATCTTCATATTCTTAGGTGCACACATTTCATTTCACAACTTGTTATTATGTTTTATAAGTATTTTGAAGTCACTTAATCAAGTTTGAATTTCATTAGGGTTTGTCATCTCATCTTGCATTTCAATATTTGTTCCAAGTTTAAACTTGGTGGTGAACCCCTTACTATTTTTTAGTTAGCCCCTAGGACATCCTGATCACAAGATCTCTTTCTCCTTTTCATACTTGAAGTTGAGATATCTAGGGTTATCCTTTAGTGGAATACCTTGAAATTGGGTGTTCTCTATGTTCTAAACCATATGATAGCACTTAATAACAACCCATTTTAAGAGGTTCCATTTTGGTGAACTTTCATTTAGAATACCTTCTTTTCTAATTTGTCTTGCATCATTATCCTAGATCTACCTTGCATTGAATTTGCGTTAGTGTTTGCATTAGTTAATTGGCATCTAGAGTTGCTAAATTTTTGCATTAGTGAAAGTGCATATGGGTATGTGCAGGATCATAATGGGCCAAAAAGTGGCAATATGTAAGTGATATAATGGCCCATGTGTCTGATGACTTCTTTTTACCCAAAATTGATGAAACAAAAGAGTTTTTAAAGCATATTCTTAGATTTCCACCAATATAAGTTATGGTTTACTTTGAATTTAATAAATAATTATTACTCATTTTCTATTTGAATTACGACTAAAGTCTCGATTGATAGGCTAATTGAAAAAAATATATAGCTTTCAAATGGTATCGCATTTTTTGAATCCAAAATGTGTCACATTCTATGCTTTGCATACTATAGGATTAAAAAAAAAAGAATTTCATGAAGTTTTGACCAAGTTAAGGTGGTTTGACATATGAGTTTTTATATTTTTTAAAAGTTGTAATAGAAAATTCATAATTAATTATTTACTTGGAAACAAATTACAAAAAATCATGCATCACATCAAGACATGTGTCCTCTACTTATATCTAAAATCTTATAGTTTTTTTTATCATTTTATTGTGGTTAGGGTGGTGAGATAGACACCTACTTCTTATTTTTTTCCTAAAATTTAAGTACTACTCCATTGAAATTTCAAATTTTCACCAAATAGCTTTTTATTTATTTTTGAATAAACCTAGTAGTTTAGAAACTACATTCAATTTTCTACAAATTCTATTCTTACATATTTTTTAAATAATATAGATAGCTTTCAAATTTTTATGTCAAGTTGCCTAACTCTGATTTTTTGAATTTTCATCACCACTTAAGGGCCTATTTTTCCATGATGATCCTACGCATACCCATATAGGTTGCATTTTTGCATCTCAAATTATTGAAAACCATCCAAAAACTACATTTTCACTTAGGTTACACATCATACAAATTAAAAAGCATAAAAATCACTTAAAAATCTCTAATGTTTTTGAAAAAGTCCCTACAAGGACTCATTTGCCACCTTAGGCGAATCAGTCCTAGTGCACCCTTGAAACTTCCTTTTACAACATTAAGAACCTTGTTTTTACACTTCTATTTTCTGACATTGGTTATCTATTTTAGTTAGTTTTTGTTGCATGCATTTCACTAAATCTAGCTCAATTTGGTCCATTTCATGCATTGCTCAATTACAAATTTTCATTTATAATATTTCATTTTTAGATCATTGCATAGTACAATTAGTAAATTACCTTGTTTGAAATCTGAAAATTTCATTTCATTATAGGTCTTAACATTGCATTTTATGTTTATGCACATTATTATTTAAAAATGTTAGTTTCAATCCTTTCAATGTTTGCAAAGAAAAATTTAGTCAATAAGCATGTTAGTCATTCACTCAGTACATTCCCAAGCTATGAGAGTCTCTTAGTGCAAGAGAGTGAAAATATTAACACTTTCCTTAACCTTACACACCTTCCTATTTCTCCTATTTGTGTGGATGATGTGATAGAAGAGAATACAAACATAGATAACCTTGATGATCATAATTGTTCTTCTCCTAGTACCTCTTCTTTTAGTAATGAATGTATCTCAACGAAAGAAGATGCAATCATTGGGATTCATGAATATATTTTTTTTCCTTCTCCTTATCCCATTTTAGATGATATTTTAGCACAAGAGAATGACATCATACACACATTTCTAAACATCACCTTACCTAGCATCCATTCTCCCTTTACTGGTAAGAATAATTTAGTGGACGAGGATGAGATTATAGATTATGAGGATGTGTTAGTATTAGATGTTTAGATATTTAGGGTCTATAACAACCATCATTATGATCCTTACCCTACCTTAGAAGGCATTAATGAATAAATGAATGAAGTCATAAATGCTCATGATAATCATACTTTTTCTTCTCCTAGTATCTCTCATAGCTATAAAGAAGTTAATTTGATGATAGGAAATATAGAAGATGAAGGTCATGAGAATCTTAGTTGTCCCTCTTCACCTAAGGAAACCCTTATTAAGAAAGAAAATTCAACTATATATCATTCCCCTACTTCTGATGAATTCATTTTGGAAGAACCAATCCTTGAATGTAAAGAAAATTTGGTTTGTAGTTCTCCTACAAACTCTCCTCCAAGGGAGGATATCATGGTGAAAGAAAATGACAACATTTTGGCTTCCTTAGATAATGGTGAAAAGATGATTCTAGATTTCCCTTTATTAGAAATACATCAAACAAAGACCATTGATGTTATGAATGTGAAAGTGTCCATTAGATCCCCCTTGACTATTATACCTCCTACATACCCCGTGTGACATCCTAAGAATCCTCTAATTCTTTACCCACTATCACACAAACAATAAAATCAAAACAAACCTGAACTTATCCTTTACCCACCTAAGAACCATGTTTTGTAGAAGTTGAGTCATAATACTATTGCTCATACATATGACACTAGAAACAATCCTCAACCAAGAAAAAAACCTTGAACACCCCTCTCATTTCCTAATCCTACATTACCAGGTCCCCTTCATTTTCCTTTACAAATTGGAAAGGAGTATGATCTTTTTAAACAACTAAAGAATACTCCTGCTAAGATATCATTGTGGGACCTTATTCAAGCATCCCCTCATTACCATGACATGATTTAAAGTTCCTTACAACAAGTTCCTATCCCTTCTAATGCACAACCAAATGACATAGCATCCATAATTCAAGGAATAAATTTTGGCATTATTTTCTGCCAAAGTGAGCTACCTCATTTGGAAGTACAAAAACAAAATGAGGGTATGTGCAGGATTATCATGGAAAAAACATGCCCTTAAGTGGCAATGAAAATTCAAAAAATTAGACTTAGGAAACTTGACATAAAAATTTGAATAATTTATCTATATTATTTCAAAAATATGTAAGAATAGAATCTTTAGCAAACTGAATGAAGTTTCTAAACTGCTTGGTTTATTTATTTATTTTTAAATCTATTTGGTGAAAATTTGAAATTTTAATGCAGTAGTACTTAAATTTTAGGGAAACAATAAGAAGTAGGTGTTTGTATGACCACACCAACCAAAATAAAACGATAATAAATTTTTATAATATTTTGGATATAAGTAGAGGACTCATGTCCCGATGTGATGCATATTTTTTTGTAATTTTTTTCTAGGTAACTAATTAATTATGATTTTTTTTACAAATTTTAAAAAATATAAAAACTTGTATGTCTCACCACCTAAACTTGGTCAGAACTTCAACAAATTCATTTTTATTTTTAATTCTATAGTATGAAAATCATATAATGTGATGCATGTTTTGGATTCAAAAAATGGGATATCATTTGAAAGCTATAGATTTTTTTCAATCATCCTATCAATTAGGAATTAATTTGTAATTCAAATAAAAAATGAATAATAATTATTTATTAAACTCAAAGTAAAGCATAATTTATATTGGTAGAAAGTTGAGAATCTCCTTTAAAATCCCTTTTTGTTTCATCAATTTTGGGTAAAAAAAAGTCGTCAGCTACATGGGCCATCATATCACTTACATCTCACCACTTTTTGGCCCATCATGATCTTGCAAATACCCATGAAGCCTTCACAATAATATCTCGATATAGAAGGAAACGAATAAAGTGAACTCTTGTTGGCAATGGCTCAACCCTTAATGTGTGTAGTGTGACCCTTTCAGATAGGCTTCGTGTGGATAAATAAAATATTCAACCTAACTCTTTATCTATTAAGGGATTTGAAAATGTAGGAAAACATCCACTTGGTGTGATCACTTAACCTATTACAGTAGGAAAGGCCACATTAGAAATAATGATCCATGTTTTTCCTCATGGTATTTCATATTTTATTTTAGATAGACTGTGGATTCATGCAATGAATGGGGGTGCCTTCTACTCTTCATCAAAAAATAAAATACATCTATAAAAAAAAAGTGTACATAGGGTATGTGCAGGATCATCATGGAAAAAACAAGCCCTTAAGTGGCAAAAAATTCAGAAAAATCAGAGTTAGGCAACTTGACATAAAAGTTTGAATAAGTTATCTATATTATTTCAAAATATGTAACAATAGAATCTATAGAAAATTGAATTTAGTTTCTAAACTACTAGGTTTATTTTCAAAAAAATAAAAATCTATTTGGTGAAAATTTGAAATTTCAATGCAGTAGTACTTAAATTTCAGGGAAAAAATAGGAAGTAGGTGTCTGTCTGACCACCCTAACCATAATAAAATGATAATATTTTCTTATAATATTTTTGATATAAGTAGAGGACTCATGTCCCAATGTGATGCATATTTTTTTGTAATTTATTTCCAAGTAAATAATTAATTATGAATTTTTTATTACAACTTTTAAAAAATATAAAAACTCGTATGTCTAACCACCTTAACCTGGTCAAAACTTCATTAAATTCAATTTTGTTTTTTTTAATCCTATATTATGTTAAGCATTGAATGTGACACGTTTTTGGGATTCAAATAATGTGATACTGTTTAAAAGCTATAGATGTTTTTCAATCATCCTATCAATAAGGAATTTATTCATAATTCAAATAGAAAATGAATAATAATTATTTATTAAACTGAAAGTAAAGCATAATTTATATTGGTGGAAAGCTAAGAGTATCCTTTAAAAACCATTTTTGTTTCATCAATTTTGGGTAAAAAAAAATTCTTTAGCCACATACCCATCATATCACCACTTTTTGGCCCATCATTATCCTGCATATACCCCATACTTGAAGCTAATCCCAAACCAAACAGTTATTTGAACATTGAGAAAAACAAATAAAATCCTTTAAAATTATTTACACCAACTATAAAAATAAAACCCATGCAAGAACAACAAAAAGATAGGTGTCCTAAACCCTTCACAATCTTGCACTTACAATATCTTGCACTTACACTATCTTGCACTTACAATATCAGTTATATGGGCACCTTGCATCACACACTTTGCATGCTTGTGGAGACATCTTTTTCTTTCATGAGCTCCAAGCATACAAATTTTTTCTTGTCTCATGAAGCACAAATTTCATTATTGCATGCTATCAAAGTTATCAGGAGGTATAAATTTGGTATGGTTTGAGCGGGAATCTTGATCGAGGCATGAATTTACCCATAGCCACTTGCATGTGTGTGAGTGCATACCAGCCATGAGTGTATGTGTCTCACATTCTTGGACCTCTCACCCAATGGACACCTAGGAGTTCCATTGCCTTAGAGTGAGTATGCATTTTTTAGACAAACAACCTAGATCTAATCCACATCACGTTGGACAAAGAGTCGAAGCTTGATCCACCTCATTTTTATTTTTCTTTTAGTTATTAACATTACATGATTATGTATCTTGATGTTGCATATTATACACCTTGAGCATGTCCTTTTGTGCTTATGTTGGTTTGACTTAGGATCTTGGGGGCTTGATCGCCTCCTCGATCTCTATTATCCTAGACGATATTCATTAGTACACTTGGACCCCTCTTGAATGTCTACTTTAGTATGATTTTGAAGCAAGTTCATCCTCTCACTAAAGTGGGGGCTAAATGTAGTCATGGAAAAAGTATCCCTTGTACTTTTCCTAGCTTGATATCGCCTTGATCTAGTGTTGTGATGAGTTTTACGCATCCACATTAGTTTTTTGTACCTTTAGGCTAAATAAACTTAAACTTTCCTTAATTTAGTGTTGTAAAGTGTATTTATTTACACCTTCACAGTAAATTTAAGAGTCTTGTAAACTAAAGTGGACATAATCTAGCATTGTAATGAGTTTTACACATTCACATGGGATTTAGAGACCTTCTAAGCTAAGTAGACCTATTTTTCCTTAATTTCATATTGTAAAGTGTATTTATTTAGACTTTTACATTGGATTTTGGGCTCTCTTACACTTATGACCTTTGTATCATCATTAATAGGCCCCTATGACCCCATATTATGCATCCCAAGGCATACTTCAATCAAAAACTAGACAAGATCAACAAATATGCTTAATTTAAACACTCCCCGACACTTTAGTAGTTAAAATGGGCCCTGTGGGACCCATTCGACACTTTGGGTGAATGATTCCCATCCAGGCGGGACCCATTTGTCACAAATGGTAAATGAGTCCCATTTGGTCTATTTTTGAGGTTTTAAGCAAGAAAAAATTGTTTTAAGTTCAATTTTCTTCTATGTCAACCTTTGGGATCAAATAAATGGTCATTTGAGTGCATTGCCTATATAAAAATTCTCTCAAATCATTATTTCACATAAGAATTCATGATATCAAGTCAAGCAATCAAGAGTTAAGCATTCTAAGACATCACAAGAGCATCAAGAGAGCATCCAAGATTATTTCTAAGAAATCTCCATCATCATGTGAATCATATCAAGCATCAAGAATTTTATTGATCTAGTGTTGTGATGTAGCATTGAATACCCAACATCAAGTATTTTTCTACACCTATCAATTCAAGATCAAGATCTACATCCTTCATGGCCATTTCATGTTGAGTTTCAGATTTATAAGACATCATTTACAAGAAATCATTCAAGGTATCATTATTTGTGTTTGATATCCCATGTTTCATGATTCATGTTCTTGTTTCATTATTTCATCATTTGGTTTAATTACCTAAAAGGGGTTTTACCAAGACAAACCCCTATTCACTAATAATCAACAAGTTTTCTCTTCTTTACATGTGTGATTGTAGATCTAGGTTTCTTGGAGCTTGAAAGATCATTGAAGATTAGGTTACAATCTTGTTGAAGTTGACTATCCATTTGCAAGGTCATAATCTTCACTAAAAGATCATCTACAACCCCAAATCAGAGTTTCATATCAAGAAACTTGGAGAAGTAGATTGAGCAGACTGAGAAGAGTAGATTGTGACTTTGAATTCCTAAAAAAGTAGAATAAGACTGATTCACCACATGTTGCGAATGAGTCCCACTATAGTTGTTTTTCATAGATCTTTGCAGATTCGGATATCGTTTATCCTGAAACCTGCTCCTATATAGAAATCCAAAACTTAGCCTTATTCGCCATGAATCATGAATGAGTCCCACTAGGTCAAAAAGTCAGAATTTCCAACATTTCAGAGTTTCTTCCAATCACCTTTAGATTCTCAGGTGCATACATTTCATTTCACATCTTTTTATTCTATTTTATATGCATTTTGAAGTCATTTAATTCAAGTTTGCATTTCATTAGGTTGTTGCATTTCATCTTGCATGTCATTGTCTTTTCCAAGTTTAAACTTAGTGTTGAGCCTAGGTTATTAGTTTGCAATCAACCCCTAAGACAACCCTATTGCAAGATCTCTTTCTCCTTGGAATACTTGAGGTTGAGATATCTAGGGTTATCCTTGAGTGGAATATCTTGAAAGTGGGTGTGCTCTATGCTCTAAACCATACAACAACTCTTAATAAATGCCCATTATAAGAGGTTATAACAATATGAATCCATAGGCCAAAACTGGAGGTTTTCTCGCTGGCTCTTTCCTGCCGGTATGCCCTTTGAGCCAGTAGCCACTTTTGTCAAAAAAAAAAACAATATGAATCCATACATACGAAAGAAAGTAGGGATGAACCAAATTTATTATATAAAACCCATAATTTGTGACTCAAATTTTTTTTGATAGCTCTTTTTTAATATAACTAGAAATGTGAAGAAAAAGCATGTTAAGTATTAGAAAAAAATGGTAGAAAGTTCATATTACTTCAAAAAGTTAAAAGATAACAAAAATTTGGAAAAAATAAATTCATACTAAAATAATTTGAAATTCTAATAATGATATTAATCAAAGTCATGATTAGTTGGAAATGATGATAACATTAAGTATGGTTATTTTGTGACTTTGCAGTTTTTTTAGTTGTTCATAACTCAATGATGGCCAAATATCATACCCGTCAAGCCTAAAGTATGCAAGCCACTTATATTTTTCCTTGTCTTTCGAATAAAATATTTGTAACATGTGACATATAATGACATGAATATTATTTTTTTCTTGTATCTATACTGTTTCATGGTAGTAATGAGCATAACATGTACTTAAAAGGAAAATTTATTTTCAGTTAAGGGCTTCTCTAAAATTTTTAATACTATTACAAGAACAAGAACTTACATAGTATTTTTCTATCAAATAATTTTTCAATGCAAGAAACTGAAAGTTAAGCCATCAAAGTGATATTGAATAAAAAATAATATATTGTAGAATCAATTTTTAATATCTTATTCTATTATTATAGGCTATAATGATAGTAAAATTTATAGATTTGGCTAGGGTTTTCTTCTATTTGTGGCCTTCTTGGGCCCCTTTTGCATCATACTGTGCCATTGGAGTAGGATTTTTCTCACTTTCCTGTGTCTACAACCACATATATTATAGTTTTCTGGATTTAATATACCTTCAATCAGCTCTAGCCTAGTAGTTCTTACTGGTGTTGGTGGTTTGAAAATTTTTCTCAATGTCTCCTCCTTTGAAAAAATGACCCGCAAAATTTGTTTTGAAATTTTTTCATGAGGTAAGTCTTTTGACTCCCCAGCTGATGTGGTTTTATCTTTTCCTGATTTTGATTATGTATGTCAATGGCTTGAGCAACATACTCTTGTTGGGTACTTTTTTTCGAGGACTCCCCCTAAAAGTGTACTTAAAGAGTGGATCCATAAGGCCTTGGTCCCTCATGGGGTCCATCTTGACATGGTCCAAAATTTAACCAAGGTTTTTTTCCTTTTCCTCTTTGTGGAGGTCAATCATGTTCAGGCAATCCTGAATCATGGTCCTTGGTATGCCAAGTCTTCTTTGTTGGTTTTCCAGTCATGGACCTGAGACTTCTCTATCTCAGATGACACCAAGTTGCGATTCTTGGTCTAGATTGAGATTTTGTGTTTTCCTTTGCCTTGTGTGATTTTTTTGAACCATATTGCATCCTCTTTGGGGAAGTTCATTTGTATCAAGCTAGATAGCTTTTCATAGGCCCGAACCTAGAAACATGTTTATGTTGAAGTGGGTCCTTCACATAATTTGAAGGAGTCAATTGATATTCAAAATAGAGCTCTCTAGTATACCTAGAAGGTCACATACTTAAATCTACCAAACATGTGTTATAGATCTCAGTCTACAAACCGCAAGATTAAGGACTACCCTTTGGTAGTTCCTTGTACTCTTCCATCATGGGAGTTTGAAAAGCCTCGTCAGATCGATAATTCTTCTACCAAATCTAAGGAGAAATGGAAAATGATTATGAATTTTAAAAACAATTATAATGGCTCTAGGGTGGTTTCAAAAGTCCTTGAACTAGCTAAAGAGGTTTCAAACCCTTTGGCAAAGGGGAAAGAGTCCCAGGTTGGGTCTGACAATACTCTAGAATGACCTAGGCCTAAGGCTACACCTCAACCTATTATCTTCATGATAGCACAGTCAACTACATCCCCTCTCATGTTGGGAGCTAAAAGTTGGTCTCACAACCCTTCTTTGCCTTTGGAAGAAGGAGAATATGTGTAGAAGACACAAATATTTTCTTCTCCAAACATTCAAATTGTGTAAGTTCAACTAGAATTTTTGCAAAATCGCTTCTCTACTTTGGATGAAGAGCTAGACTCTGATGATATGGAGAAGTTTCACTCATGAATTTCCTCTCTTGGAATGTTTGAGGTCTAGAAAACCTCTATAGGAAGTATTCTGCTAGGGATACTCTACAGAAGTATGCTAGTATTGAAGTGCTTTGTCTCCAACAATTTAAAATTGCTAGTTTTTTTTTCTCACGGTGGCTTATCAATCTATTTGGCCAGCTAGTAACATTTTTTGTATTGATCATGAAGTTGGGTGTGGTAGAGTTGTCACCCTTTTGTTCCCATGGTTGCATACTTGTGTAGCTAAGCATGGTCTTGTCTGGATTCTCCGTAACATTGATAATCATTCCTTTGTGATTATTGATGTCTATGCTTCTAATGAGGTTGTCGAATTCTCTTTGCTTTGTTGTTCAATTGTTGATTCATTGCTAGCTGCTACCTAGATATTGTGTGGGGATTTCAATATGGTCGAGATAGCATATAATAAATGTGGTACTTTTTCATTCAAATGGGTAGTTGGAAAATTAGAGGTATGGTTTTACATGCAAAACAAATTCAGGATTTTTTATCCCAATATTGGCTACCTCCATTCTCATTCCCTTTGGAACACTTGGTGTAGTTATCAAGTTGGAACTAATAGGATATTTAAGTGCCTTGATCATTCCATGATCTCAACTCAATATTTTTCCTCATTTGACAACTCTTTTCTCGTGGTTAAGTTGTTAGTCGATGTAACATTGTCAGATCATTTCCCCATTTCTTTTCACATTGAATGTGTGAATGAGTCCCATCCAAGTGGGACCCATTTGTCACAAATGGCGAATGAGTCCCTTTTGGCCTATATTTGAGGTTTTAAGCAAGAAAATTTTGTTTTAAGTTCAATTTTCTTCTATGTCAACCATTGGGATCAAATAAATGGTCATTTGAGTGTATTGCCTATATTAAAAAGCTCTCAAATCATTATTTCACATAAGAATTCATGATATCAAGTCAACCACTCAAGAGTCAAGCATTCTAAGACATCACAAGAGCATCAAGAGAGAATTCAAGATAATTTCTAAGGAATTCAGGGCATAACTCTCCATCAATTGTTGTAGTAATTCAAGATCCATCATCATGTCAATCATATCAAGCATCAAGCATGTTATTGATCTAGTGTTGTGATGTAGCATTGAATACCCAAGATCAAGTATTGTTCTACACCTAGCAATTCAAGATCAAGATCTACATCCTTCATGACCATTTCATGTTGAGTTGCAGATTTATAAGACATCATTTACAAGAAATCATTCAAGGTATCATTATTCGTGTTTGATATACCATGTTTCATGATTCATGTTCTTGTTTAATTATTTCATCATTTGGTTTAATTACCTAAAAGGGGTTTGACCCACACAAACCCCCATTCACTAATAATCAACAAGTTTTCTCTTCTTTACATGTGTGATTGTAGATCTAGGTTTCTTGGAGCTTGAAAGATCATTAAATATTAGGTTACAATCTTTTTGAAGTTGACTACCCATTTGCATTGTCATAATTTTCACTAAAATGTCATCTACAACCCCAAATCAGAGTTTCATATCTAGAAACCTGGAGAAGTAGATTGAGCAGACTGAGAAGAGTAGATTCCAACTTTGAATTCTTGAGAAAGAAGAACAAGGCTGGTTCACCACATGTTGCAAATGAGTCCCACTATAGGTTTTTTTCATAGATCTTTGCATATTCAGATATCCTTTTACCTGAAACCTGCTCCTATATAGAAATCCAAAACTCAACCTAATTTTCCATGAACGGCGAATGATTCCCACTAGGTCAAAAAGTTAGAATTTCCAACATTTCAGAGTTTCTTCCAATCACCTTTAGATTCTCAGGTGCACACATTTTATTTCACATATTTTTATTCTATTTTATATGCATTTTGATGTCATTTAATTCAAGTTTGCATTTCATTAGGTTGTTGCATTTCATCTTGCATGCCATTGTCTTTTCCAAGTTTGAACTTAGTGTTGAACCCCTTATTAGTTTGCAATTAACCCATAGGTCAACCCTATTGCAAGATCTATTTCTCCTTGGAATACTTGAGGTTGAGATAATTAGGGTTATCCTTGAGTGGAATATCTTGAAAGTGGGTGTACTCTATGCTCTAAACCATATGATAGAACTTAATAACTGCCCATTTTAAGAGGTTTGAATAGTATGAATCCATACATACAAAAGAAAGTAGGGATCAACCAAATTTATTATATAAAACCCCCAATCTATGACTCAAATAATTTTTATAGCTCTTTTGTAAAATAATTAGCAATGTGAAGAAAAAGCATGTTAAGTATTAGAAAAAAATGGTAGAAAGTTCATATTACTTCAAAAAGTCAAAAGATAACAAAAATTTGGAAAAAATAAATTCATACTAAAATAATTTGAAATTCTAATAATGATATTAATCAAAGTCATGATTATTTGGAAATGATGATAACATCAAGTATGGTTATTTTGTGACTTTGCACACTCTTTAGTTGTTCATAGCTTAACGATGGTCAAATATCATACCCATCAAGCCTAAAGTATGCAAGCCACTTATATTTTTCCTTGTCTTTTGAATAAAATATTTGTAACATGTGACATATAATGACATGAATATTATTTTTTTCTTGTATATACACTGTTTCATGGTAGTAATGAGCATAATATGTACTTAAAAGGAAAATTTATTTTTAGTTAAGGGATTCTCTGAAATTTTTAATACATTGGAACTATTACAAGAACAAGAAAATACATATTATTTTTCTATCAAATAATTTTTCAATGCAAGAAACTAAAAGGTAAGCCATGAGAGTGATATTGAATAAAAAATAATATATTGTAGAATCAATTTTCAATATCTTATTCTATTATTATAGGCTATAATTATATTAAAATTTATAGATTTTGCTAGGGTTTTCTTGTGATTGTGGTCCTCTTTCGCCCCTTTTGAATCATACTACACCATTGGAGTAGGATTTTTCTCTTTTCCTGTGTCTATGACCACATATATTGTGGCTTTCTTGTTTTAATATACCTTCAATTAGCTCTAGCCCAGTAGTTCTTACTGGTGTTGTTGGTTCGACAAATTTGCTCAATTGCTCCTCCTTTGAACAAATGACCTCAATTTTTTTTTTTGAAAATGTTTCATGAGGTAAGTATTGTTGATGGTTAAAATGACACAAACAACATTAAAATAGAATATTTCTACTCTATTTATCCTGAAAAAGAAAGACAACATGTAGTAGCCTAACTCCCCAAGTCCTGGTAGTTGCTTCTCAACTATCTGATGTCACTCAATTGGTTCATGCAACTGTAATATTCAAGGGGCCTATGATGGTAAAAGATTGAAGCGATGACTCATATTATCCAACTGTGTTTGGTAAATCAATGGGGTTTTAAACAAAAGAAAAATATAGATTAAAGGGGTAAACCAGTAAGTATGAATCAAATTTATCTAGTTTCCGGACATATATATTTAACAATGAATGTTTCTTAATAGATCATCAAACCATAAGATGACACAATCCATAGCATAATCTATACCACTGCATACATTTTAGGTGCTTAATTAACTTCACATACTCTTCACAAATATTCCAAGGGTTTCAAAATAACACACATTCATTTATCATCAAGATTATAGATCAACAAACTTTTTAATAACTTCAACTCAATGACAATCTAACAAGATAATCTTTAAATCCGGTTTCTTCTAATGAATTTCATCACATAAGAAACTATTATGCTTCAACACAATCACTGGCATTCATATGGATTATAACTTATTAACCTTCTCAAACAAAACAACTCAATGCAAACTCCATATTGCGTTAACCTGTAAATTCTATTAACTGTAAAAGATCAAGTACAATGTATCTCTACAGAAACTCTACAAAATTCTATCTCCTAGCATTAGGTAAGCCAATCTAGTTCTCAATTAGCCGACCTTTACAATATGATACCCATCTGGTATTTATAGATATACAAAAAGTTTGAACCTCACTTGTATTTTAGGCTTTCCACCTTTTTAGGAATTTAGACTCTCTTGGAAACTCAGATCAATTTAATCTTGAGTTCTTACATTAGACTTTCAGTCTTAACTAAAAATAGAAGATAGAAGAAAATGAAAGAAGTCATGCACCCCACAAAACTGTTACTGTTGTATGCATGCAACATGCAAAGAAGGAGAACATCATGCATGTAAGGATTCATGCATGCGAAGCTGGATCTGCTAGGAACTCATCGTAGCTGGTGAAGACTTGTTGTAGAGTATCCATCTCTGGCCCATCAATCTAGTCATCTTCAAATTTAATCTGATCTAGCTCAGCTACAACAAACTCCTTCATACTTTTCACCTTTATTAACTCTTTCCTAGCAGCTTTTATCTCCTCTTTGACCTCTACTAGTCGATCTAACATCAACTCTCCGCCATCATCTCCCTTTTGCATAAGTCCTTGGAATCTTTCATCCCACTTCTCTTTAACCTGACTCAAAGGCATGCCATCTTTTGTCATTACATTCTCATCTACAATTATGGCCATGACTGCTTCCATTTGCTCAGTTAAATTATTAACTGCTTCCTGAATCTCATCCTTATGCTTGCTCAAAAATCCAATCCTAAACTTAAGTATGCGAGAAGTCTTCTCTACACAGTCTTTGTTATCATCTTCAAGTATAGATTGTCCTAGAAGAGTAGTTAGAGGCAATGTATTTATCTTTTCTAACTTTTCACTATACTCCTTATACTCTTCTTCTTATTTTTCTGATGCCTCAATGTATTGATGCATCTCTTTTATTACCCCCTCTGCTTCTTTGTAGGCTTCAAATCCTTTTTTTAAAACCTCACCTACCTCTTGGTTCAATTTGTCTATCCATTTGTCTACCATCCCTACCCTACCTCTAACTTGCACCAAATCATCTACCTCCTTTTTGCTTAACAAAACAAGAGTCTCAATGGCTACAACTTGTTGTGACCTTAGAGAGGAGACACTCTTCAAGAATGAATGTAACTGATCCAATTGAGCTTTAAGCTCATCTTTCTTTCGTTTGTCCTTTATCATTCTTGATTTAGTTGTTGAAGCCACTACATCAATTAGATTCATTTGTTGATTCCTAGTGGGTCTTCCCAAATTAACCGTACTCAATTAATAGTCTGTTAGCTACATATCCCCTACCTCCTTTTCTATCATAGGCATGGCACATTCAATAACTATCTCCCCTTTATCTGTGAGTTTGGTAGAATGTAAGATTTTAGCCTTCTTTTTAGGCCTCTCCTGCTCAATTCCCTTCATCATATCCTCCCAATTGAGAGGTTGTGAGGGTATTACTGCTCTCTTCTGCAAGTCTAATTTTAGCCATGTAGGTGCACTTGGAGTAGTAGTCATCATAGAGGAAGAGGGAGCAATAACTATAGAAGGTGGCTGCATACTTACTTGAGATTGGGATTCAACCCCTAGTTTCTCTTATTGTTCTTGTAGTATATTCATTTGCACCAGTTTTTTAGCCTCTTCTCTATCCTTCTGTTCTTGCATTTTCTTGTCTTCTTCTTCTTTTCTCAATCTCTCTTCTTCCAACCAATCCTTCTCCATTTTTTCCTTCTCTAACCTTTCCTTTTCCAAAACCTTTTGTTTCTCTTTTTCTATCCCCTCTATTTATAAGGCCTTGAGCTTCTCTACCTTTTCCCTTTCTTCTTCAACTTGTTGTTTCTTTATTAGCTCTTCAGCATCTCTTTTCTTTCTTAGAGCTTCAACTTCTTCTTCTTTCTATCAAGCTTCCTCTACAAGTTTCAGTTTAGCAACCAAGATTTCCTTTTCCCTCCGATTTCTTGCTTTCTCCTCCTCAAGATCATGGATCTTTTGTATCAATTCTAATTTGTCATTTTCTGCTTTGACCTTGACCTCATGCTCTCATTGCCTCATTTGCTTCTCTACTTCATCAGTTGCTGCCCTTGTTTCAATTTGTTTTGCCTTTAATTGCTGCTGGTGAATTAGAGCATTAGCTTGCCCCTTAGCATCCATTTCCTTTTGCTTCTCCGCTGCACCCCTTGCATCAGAATCTCTTGTAGCATCTTCAAAAAGTTTCCATTGCTCTTCTTGTGTCAGAATCTACTCAATAGTATGCTCTAGAGGAATGTTTTCTTGCAAATCCTTCTCTGACAGAGTTTCATCTGAGTCTGTCTCAACTTCTAGAATTTCTTCATCTACTTCTTTTCCCTTAGCAGTTTCAGCCATGCCATAAAGTGCTCCCTCCTAAACTTCTTTACTCCTTTTCCTTGTAAGTGGGACTTGTGTGGATGACCCACCCAATGTGGGCATAGAAATGACAGATCCTATTGGAACATCTCCCTCTGGTGCCTCTTCTTCTTCATCGACCACCTCAAGTTTTATTTCTTCAATATACAGAGGAAGGAATTCTAATGGCTCTTTGGGAGGTGTCTTCCTTTTAATCCTCTTGTATCCTTTGCCCTTCTTCAAGACTGGTCCTTGACAAGCTTGAGCTTTCATCATCAACCATTGCACAGTTCTATCCAAAACTATTCTTCCAATTTTCTTAATATCAATTGGTTCTTCCTCATTCCAGTCTATTGGATCTAAGCTTTTGGTGCCAATGTTCAAGGGTTCATATGAGGGATCCAATACAATTCCATCATCCGCCAACGTGTCAGGAATATTTTCTTTAACACCCAACTCTACCATAAGTGCAACCGGCAATCTTTCATAGTTCTTCTTCCTTAAGTCATACTCATCTTGCCAATCGCACCAAAAGTCCTCTAACAAATTAAAGTGTCTAGTGAACACTGAAGGTAATAAGGCATACATTTTCTTCCCTGGATCAAAATACTTATGAGCTATATACAATCCCAATTTCAATTGTATCAACTCATTACAAACCACCTTTGCTCCCTTCAAGTGTTGATAGCCATATTCACCCAATTTCATGGGAAATTTATGACATCCAATTTTATGCTTGATCCCAAACCTAGCATTAACTCCAATAGCTTGATATACAAATTCCATTAGCACCATCCTGTTACTGCAACATCTTGGAAGTAAATGTGGATGGCCTTCAAAACCAAATAACCTGAAGTATGTAAATTTGGGGTATTGGATGTACCAACTTCCCCATTCAGCAATAAAAGCCATAGCTTTCGAACTCAACCTGTATCCCGCATCTCCACTCAATTGATTGATGACCACATATAAAAATGCATCATTGACTCTTTTGAAATGAGTCTCAGCGACTTGAAGAGATAACTGATCATAATGTTCCCATACCTTCTTCTGCCCATCCAAGACTCCTATTATACCTACTCTATTTAAACCTAGGAAAATCCCCAATCTTGCTACAACATAAACCACATAAGAAGTCATGAAGAAAGATTTAGTCTATCTGACCCTTGTGAGCTGATCATGTATGGTATCAGAAACAATCATTGACCAATCAAACTGGTAATCACCCTAAAAGATTACTTGAATGAAATGAAACATCCATTCCTTGAAGTGGAAGGTATCCCTCTTCCCAAACACTCTGGACAACATTAATATTAAGTCAGATACCTCCTTGAAATCTACCCTCTTTGGCTGGTCTGCAAGCTTGCTTAAAGATTTCTTCTCTGAGTTTAACCATCTTTTGTTTAAGTGAGACTTATTGGAGTCTTTATGCTTGCTATATTTCTCCAATGCCTCTGCTTCAGTTAGCTACACCAAGTTCTTGGGATCAAGAACATTAAATATACTTTGCAACATTTGCGGAGTAAGATCTATAATCACATTATTTTGTGAATCCATGCATAGTCTTGTAGCAGGATTGTAAGTACTGGCTACTGTCAATATCAACTTCGGACACTAAACTGATAAAGGAAACACAGTGATATGTGTAAGATCGGAGTCAACAATCCTTTGTGTTCTCCCTGTCAAGTTTTCTCATTCTGCAAAGGTCTCTTCATATAATTCTTCAAAGCTATACTGGCCCAGATTAGTATCCATGATATTTGACCAGTTTGATTCCACCTTGCTCACTTTCACCACCGGATTCCTATGATCATACCTCAATGTATAAGGGAGTTGTTCTAGTTTCACCTTCTTTATTTTTGGTGTTGTCTTTGATGTTCCAGCTAGTTGATTCCTTCGAGCAGCATCTCCTGATGTTCCTGACATCTTTCACTTTTCCTGCAAGCAAACCTCTAATTAGATCTTTAGATATCATCATAAAACATGCTTTTAAAACATCTCTGTTACACATACATCAGAGTTGGAACCAGACAGAAGCTCAAAATAATCTCTTTTACAACACTGCCAGACTCAGAGCAAAAACTAATATAGATACTTCACCTAATAACAAATAGGCTCGGGGTCAGAACCAGGATCGAAACGAAAAAAGGATTTGTTTTTCTTCTGATTTTCCAATTTTCATATCCAGTTTCAACTTCTCCTCTGCCTCTGTCTAGGTTATCATTAATTTTTGAAAGAAGACTTTTATTACATTCGGAGCCGGAAACAGAATAGAAATGGAATCAATAACTTTCACAAAAACAAAATTCTTAAGTTCATAATCTATTTTGATCCCACCTCCACCTATGTTAATCATGACATCATCAAATGCTTTATTCATTTTCAACACAACTTCATGATTAAAACCTAGGTCACTATAAAATGGAAAAGGAGCTTTAAAAATCTACACTCATATGACCGTGGGGAACAATTGCATTTTAGGGCCATTATTTAAATCTTATTTAACTATGATCACCAAGCGATATGAAACCTTAATCTAACAAACCCGATAAAAAAAACTAGGGCACGGGTTTAAACCTTGCCATTCTACACATATGACGAAACCCTAATTAAATAATAAATCTAATCTACCCTAACTCACTGTAAAATCTCTAATCTACCTCACTGTAGATTTCTAATTTTTAACAAATGCCATTAAAAACCCTTAATCTAATCTAATCTATTGCAAACCAAAAACAAGCACGACGCAATCACGATTAAGACGTGAAAGCGACTACACCTAAAAATAGAAAGAAACGACACAAACGTACAAGAAAACAAAGATTTAAAGCAAGAGAAACAAGACCAAACAAGAACCTGCTCATTCAATCATATCAATAATCATAAATTTTCCTTAAAACAAAATGATTGAACACACGAACAAATATAAAGTAGAACACAACAATCACAACTGTAAATCAACAAAGAACAACAAAGATAAGAAACCTACCTCAAACGCAAACAAACCCGAGCTAACTTTCTAAATTGATTTCGCACACAATATCCCTTCTCTATCTCGATCAATTTGCTCAAACAAACTCTACCACTATTCTTTCGTGCTCTTAGATCTTTAACAATAACAATAATGATCGATTTAACCCTTAATAAAGGTAAATATGTGAATTTCTACCTACACCGGCAACCACCATTAATGCATTAAAGCGTAGTAAAGGAAGAGTCAGAACTGTAAGACAACTAACACTCGTCTGTAGTGCAACTTCAGTCAAAAAGTCAACGACAAAAAGTGGCGGGGGCGGAACTAAAATGGAAACTAATTCAAAACTTCCTGAGAAATTTCCAAACTTCGTTCCAATTCTGGTTCTGGGTCTGCCAACTAAACATAACACAAAAACAAAGACGAAAAGTAAAAGAAAGACCGACATAACAAAACTAAACAAAAAGACAAAGACCAAAACTAAAAGTCAAAATAGCGGAGGCAGGGGCGGAGTTAATTATGATTTTGCAATATTCGGTAATGACTAAGTTAACCCCCACTCCGAGTTTGAGTCCGCTAAATACAAAACAAAAAGACATAAAGAAAAGACCATCGAGATGGAAACCAAAACAAGTTTCAAAAGAACTTTCAGAACCCGATTTTGTTCCGGTTCTGATTCCGACAGAGAAACCAAAGAAAAACAAAGTATTGGCAAAACTAGACTCCAAACTTTGTTTCAAAAACAACTAAGTACAAAAATAAAAAAGGGGGACCCATTTTGACCAAGGAAAAAATGGGATGGTTATGCAAGGCATAACAAGTATTTTTACTCCCCAACTGATGTGGTTTTATCTTTTCCTAATTTTGATTATGCATGTCAATGCCTTGAGCAGCATAATCTTGTTGGGTAATTTTTTGGGAGGAATCACCCTGAAAGTGTGCTTAAAGGGTGGGTCCACAAGGCCTTGGTACTTCATGGGGTCCGTCTTGACATGGTCCAAAATTTAACCAAGGGTTTTTTCCTTTTCCGCTTTGTGGAGGTCAATCATGTTCAGGAAATCTTAAATCATGGTCCTTGGTATGTCCAATCTTCTTTGTTTGTTTTCTAGTCATGGACCTGAGACTTCACTATCTCAGATGACACCAAGTTGTGGGTCTTGGTCTAGATTGACCTTATGTGTTTTCCTTTTCCTTGTGTTCTTTTTTTGAACCATATTACATCCTCTTTAGGGAAGGTCATTTTTATTGAGCTAGATAGGTTTTCCTAGGCCCGACCCTAGAAACGTGTCTATGTTGAAGTGGGCCTTTCATAGAATTTAAAGGAGTCAATTGATATTCAAATTAGATCTCTCTAGTATACCTAGAAGGTTACATATTTTAATCTACCAAAGATGTGTTATAGATGTCAGTCTGCAAACCACAAGATTAAGGACTACCCTTTGGCATTTCCTCGTACTCTTCCATCGTGGGATTCTAAAAAGGCCCGCTGGATGGATAATTCTACTACCAAATATGAGGAGAAATGGACAATGATTACGAATCATAAAAATAATTCGAATGGCTCTAGGACGGTTTCCAAAGTCCTTGAACTAGCTAAAGAGGCCCAGGTTGGATCTATCAATACTTTGGCATGATCTAGGCCTAAGGCTACACCTCAACCTACTGTTGTCATGATAGCATAGTAAACTACATCCCCTCTCATGTTGGGAGCTCAAAGGTGGTCTCACAACCCTTCTCTACCTTTTGAAGAAGGAGAATATGTGCAGGAGACACAAATATTTTCTTCTCCAAGCATTCAAATTGGGTTAGTTCAACTAGATTTTTTGCAAAATCGCTTCTCTACTTTGGATGAAGAGCTAGACTCTGATAATATGGAAAATTTTCACTCATTAATATCCTCTCATGGAATGTTTGAGGTTTGAAAAACCTCTATAGGAAGTATTCTAGTATTGAAGTGCTTTGTCTCCAACAAGTTAAAATTGCTAGTTTTTTCTCACATCGGCTTATCAATCTATGTGGCCAGCTAGTAATTTTTTTTGTACTAATCATGGAGTTGGATGTGGTAGAGTTGTCACCCTTTTCTTCTTATGATTGCATACTTGTGTAGTTAACCATGGGCTTGACCCAACACATCGGATCGTCTGGATTCTCCTTAACATTGATAATCATTCCTTTGGGATTATCGATGTGTATGCTTCTAATGATGTTGTGGAATGCTCTTTTCTTTGGTGTTCAATTGTTGATTCATTCCTAGTTGCTACTTGGATTTTGTGTGGGGATCTCAATATGGTTGAGATGGCATACAATCAAGATGGTACTTTTCCATTCAAATGGGTAGTTGGCAAATGAGAGGCATGGTTTTACATGCACAATAAATTGGGGCTTTTTTATCCCAATATTGGCTACCTCCATTCTCATTCCCTTTGGCACACTTGGTGTAATTTTCAAGTTGGAATTGATAGGATATTTAAGTGCCTTGATCATGCCATGATATCGACTCAATCTTTTCTCTCTTTTGAAAACTCTTTGCTCTTGGTTAAGTCATTATTGGATATGACATTGTCAAATCGTTTCCCCATTTCTTTTCGCATTGAATGGGAGACAAGATAGCCTCATACCTACAAGACTTAGTTATTTTTTAACATGTCTTTGCTCTATCATGATCCCACACTAGAGCACATTCATAGGGTTTGGAATTTGGAGTGTAGGCCACCTCACAATATAGGTTGGATTAGTTGGTGGAATGATGCTATTACTCGCATGACTAGATTTCTTCACATTTATGGGTGCCAACTGGCCATTTTCCACCATTGGTCTTATGAGGCTACCATGGCTGACCTCCATTCAGCCACTGAGGCTCTGGAGGCTAGCCCTCTCTCCCAATCATTATAAGTTAAAGTGGTAGAATAAGGCATAAAAAGAAAGTTGTAGATAATAATGCTGCCAGAGGTGTGCAAATCAAAGCCAAGCTGCATTTGCTACAAAATGGAAATTGTGCCTCCAAGGAGTTTTTTATAGCCCTACATGCTAGGCACTTATCTCCTGGCATCAAAAAAATTAAAGAAGAAACCTAGGTTCTTTTTGAGCTACTTGACATTCTCTAGGGGTTTGTTAGGCATTATGAACAAGTTTTCATTGCTCAATACATGCTAGAGTGAAGATAGTCCCTTCAAGATTATCTTGATGTTGTGCTAAATAGACAATATTTATCCCAAGAATCCTTTTTTGAATAATTTCTCATTGTTGAAGACTTGAACGAAGATTCTCATACGATGCCAGATGATAAGGCCCCTGGGTGTTGATGGCTTCTCGTGTAAATTTTACAGAGCCCTTTGAGACTTGTTGGGCATGACTTACATAAAGTCTATCTCAAGGAATTTAATTCCAAAACCCTTGGTAATATAATTAATAAAGGAAATACTAAATTCATACCTAATCTTGGAAATCTCGAGAATATATGCAACTTGCAGCCTATCACGCTCCTCAATGTGTCTTACAAAATCATAGCAAAAGCCTTGGATTTGAAGATTTGTCATCTTCTACCTTAGATTGTGTGCCCAAAGAAATCTTGCTTTATTAAATCTAGATTTATCCTGGATAACATTATTGTCATGTGAGAAGGTATGGAGTGGGCTACGTGTTCTCACCAGAAATCCATTTTTCTCAAAATTGACATTGCTAAAGCCTATGACCACGTTGAGTGGCCTTTCATTCTTTCCATGTTGAAAGGCTTGGGGTTTGGGCCTAACTTCATTCAGGTTGTCCAAATACTTTTCTTAGATGCCTCTACTTGCATCACCATTAATGGTTGCCAATCTCTTGTCTTCAGCTTATTTTGCTCCATCCAGTAAGGATGTTCGCTTGCCCCCTCTCTCTATGTGCTTGTTGTTGAAGAGTTTGGTTATTTTCTTGCCAATGTAGTTTCTCAACATGTTAGAGAAATTTCCTTTCCTAATTGAGAGGCTCAACTTGTTAATGGCCATTTTTCTAATGAATAATTCCTCACCCTTCTCGAGGATGAAAATAACATTAAGGTGACTCTTGAATGCCTTAAAAAAAAATTCTTACGTCTGGTTTTACCATTCAATGGTATAAAATGTTGTGTTATAGGCAATCTATACTACCCACTCCTTAATAGTTTCATCAGTACAACTGGAAATAGATTGGGCCAAGGGAATTGTTTTGGTTTTTGGGTATTACCTTTTCCTTCCAAGCTTCCCTAGCTAAGTTGTGGCAATCTATTCTCTCTTGGATTGAGAAAAAGATCACCTACTAGATCACCAAGCCTCTCTCTTTGGTGGGGAAATTCCAAGTGTGCTCAAAGATCTTGGTTGTCAGCAAGTTTATTACTCCTCTTGTTGGGCTCCTTTGAAACCTACCTATGAAAAGCTTGAAAATCTCTTATGAGACTTTCTATGGGCCTCTACTAAGACCTAAAAAGGGTTTTGATGGAATGCCTAAAATTTTGGTTCCATTTTTACAACTCTGTAAAATTCAGTCAGTTTCAATATGTCTAGACTAAGGATTTTTCTCATGGATCTTGCCTTGGGATTTTTGTTGTCAAGATCTCTCTCTTTTGAAACCTTATTTCTTTGGCTTGGTCGATGTTATGTTTTCTCGTTGACCTTCTATTTCCATTCCTTGATCATGTTAACACATCTTATGTCATTTGAGCTCATGAAATGACCAGTCCCTTGTGCCTAGGTCTAAAGTATTTTTATTTTACAAGGTTAAGCAATTCACCATCTCCTTTATCGCTCATTGTTGAAATATTTTGAAATGTAAAATTAAATGAGTGATGAGCAATGAGCAGTGTCTATTTAATTTCACACATCATGGATAGATTGAGAATGTTCAGTGTTAAATTAGTGATGTGTGATGTACTTTTTCTACACGTTATCATTGATCTCTTATATCACTAATTGCCCATAAATTTTATAATATTAATTAGTGATACACGATAGCCCTCGGTACTATTTTTATTTTCTCCAATTGCTCATCATGGATCATCTTTATGTTTTGAGTTTCAAACCAGCAATGAGTGATAAGGTCATTTTTTAAGCTCTCTTTCATTTATCTGAATTGCTCCTATGAGTGATATATCTTGCACCTTTGATTTTCATGCAGGTGCAAGTGTCTTAGTCTTGCTCCATCGCCTTATCTCTTGTCATTGATGTGATCTATAGAACGAAGAATGATTAGTGATGTGTGATGGAAAGGGAGCATGATCAAGGATGAGTCTTAGATCCAATGGCTGAAATCTTATCATGTGGATGCTCACATTGTTGTTAGAACTTGCAGAAGGTGAAGTGTATCAATGATTTGTAATGTGAGATAACGATCTCCATGAAGGACACAAATACGATGGTCATGATTCCATCATGCTTTTTCTCTTGTCGGTGATTCAACCCTAGAGGGTTGAGGCAGATCCATGACAAGTGATGGGATGTTGAACATGTTTGTTCTCTCATTTTCCAGCTCTTTGTACTTCACCGATATGAATGAATGAGTATGAACCAGGGTTGTGATGTATGGTAATTTAAGATTAGAAGTGATTAATGAAGTTCATGGCAACTTTATATGGTGATATCATCATTTTTGAGGCACAAGTGGTAAAAGATAGAAATGATGCTTGAAGATCACCATTAATGATTTTTTAAATCCAACATGCACAAGTCCCAAGTGACTTGATTACCAACTTCTCAAATGTGCACACATATGTACGAACATGGAACAACCTACAAGAAAATGTAAAGCTTGTAGCTCCAATTAATTAAAAAATTTCATATATAAGGAGTCCCATAAAGAAAATCATATTTAATGCCAATTTATATAACTCACCCACAAATTGTGCTCACTCCAAGTGACAACCAAGTCTCTGTTAAGTAAGATTCCTCTTCAAGCTTCAATCAATGAAGTTAAAAACATGCCACATGGAATAAGGGATATCCTCCTAGAGGTTTTTACAATTTTTAATACTCAAACATGCCCCAAGATGACAAGTGTCACCTTTCCATGCTTATGCTTTCTGAAAGAGATAAACTAGCACACAAGTGGACCCTACCAATATTTATTTCCAAATTACACTGCCACATGTCAATATGGCACCCATTTTTGTTGTAGAAACAATTTCCTTTTCCCAATGAAGTGTCCATATGAAATATGTCATAATTTCTCCTTTCCACACTTTGTATGTAGGATGCCAACTCCTAAGGTTGAGACACCTTAATCCTAGCATAGATAGTTTCCTTTAAGTAATTATTTTTTCATTTTTTTGACTTAAAATTCATTAGTCACTCCAAATCTCAAATAACATGTATAAATCCTAGATTTCATGAAGATCATAATGATGCAAAATATAACAAAAATGTAAAATAATACAAAATAAAAAATCTATGTAGAAAATAATGTATGTGGTTCAAAAATTATATTATTTCTTATATATCTGGATTGGGCTTCATCAATCTAACTCGGACTGAGGAAGATGGTTTATTGGTTCCTATTTAGCTCAGTAATTACATGTATAGTATGATTTATGTAGCATCTTAATAAATCACATATTATTCTATTAATTATGGTTTCTTATTCAAACATGTGTCAAGAGAGAAGCTAGATAGTCAGCCTAATATAAAATAATAGATTTTATTGTTGTGATAGATTTGAATTCCTGTTAGGATTTTATGATAGAAAAAATTAATTAAATTGCCAATTATAATTGTAGATTACCCATTTGAATAAGAGAATCTATTCATAAGTAACAAAAAAATTAACATGGTTAACTCTTTGGGCTACGTACATAAAACAATAGCTATTATAAATTTTATTAAATTCCCATTGGATTACAATTACATTAGCCTGCACAATAATATGTTGCATATACAACTTCAGAATTGTGCTTTGAATTTCCACACCACCTATTGTGTGTCCATTTTCTCATAATCACAACCTTTTGCCTTATTCCATTTGTGACTTGTTGCTTGCAATCTCCTTCACATCGCATTATTTTTGGTGTTTCAATCTACAACAAAAATAGTTAATTTTAAGGAAGTTACAAACTAATTTCTAATATGAATTATTAAAAAATTTCCCTTGATAAAATTGGGCAATTTTTCTTTAAGGGGAAATTGCAATGGGCAAAGAGGCTAAAATCTTAACATGGACCATTATTAGGCTACACATACCAACACTTCCCTCATACTTTCTTTCTATTATTTCATCAATAGAGAATGAAATATAATTTTCACTTTATAGATTTGTATAAATGATCTAACCCTTATCACACATCCTGAATGACAATTTCTCATCATCAACATTATTATCGCCTAATATCACTACATTTCACATCAATTACATCAAACACCCTAATTTCCTCTATTAGGTAAATAATCATTAAATTATTTAATTAATTCACTTTTTCATCATTTTTGACTAATTGAATAAATTTCATTTATTTAATAAAGTCATAATCTTACTTTATTCCTCTTGATTAATTATATAACATCAATTATTTAATTATGTTCATAATTTACCATATTCCCCTCAATCAATTAAATTATTATCACTTAATAGTTTTATTAAATGAATTTACCCTAAACTTGAATAATTAAATAAATAATTCACACATTATTCAAAAAGGTCAAAACAAGTTTGAGCAAATTCATTAACTAATTACCTTAAACCCCTTTTATGATTGAGAAAATTACGATCCATCGATTGCTCACTCTGATTGGCTAACTAATTAATCTATTTCCTAACTAATCCATCTATTCTTGAATCCCACTAAAAGCTCAACTTGATTTCCTTAATCCCACTAATTAGGCAATCTATTTCCTCTGATTGATTAATTAATATCCTTAATTGATTTGATCACAAAATATAACTAAACAATATAAATCCTCTCAAAAAATTTCAACCATTGATTTTGATTCAACATTATTATGATCTAGCACATTCATTTCAAAAGAAAAAATATATATAACAATCCTCTTCATCCTAAAAAAAAATTAGAGAATTAACATATTTTGTGCAATGAAGTAATGCTAATTAGACATTCAATTTCTTGATATATTTTACACACATCTTCGATCACCATTGACACACATTAGAGCTTTTGCAAATGCATAATGGATACTCCACATTGATACAAAACTGAGATCCAACATCTTTACGAATACAATTTGGCATGATATGGGTAACAATATGGTCGTTTGAATTCATTTGTTTGTTATTCATTTTGTAATGGGTTTAGGAATTCATAATCTTGTTT
This sequence comes from Sequoiadendron giganteum, assembly GCA_007115665.2. Lineage (NCBI taxonomy): Eukaryota > Viridiplantae > Streptophyta > Pinopsida > Cupressales > Cupressaceae > Sequoiadendron > Sequoiadendron giganteum. The sequence goes on from CM021108.1 coordinate 148,863,210, forward strand.
TGAATTAAGATTAGTTCAATTCATTTACATTTTGCTTCACAATTTTCCCCCTTACAACGTTTGGCATGCCCAATGGGACCTTAGTCCTTGACATTAACATTTATTTTAGTGTATTTTGAGTGAATTTTGAAAAAAAATTATGTGAATACCATAGGAATCCCATATGGTTGTTTCATCATTTCAATCATGGTTACATTTTTTGCAACAGATATTGAAAAACTAACCGCTTTTGCCTTAGTTAATAGGGTTGCCTTTGACATTTAGATCACTATTGTGAGAGACAGGTTAGAAGTTGCCCATAATAGGGCCACTTTTGACAATGAGGAATACAGTTGCTGAAAATAATGGGTTGCTTTTGACTAACATTTATAATTTTTCTCTATTCTTCTTGATTCAATATATGCAAACAAATTTTTGGATTTCTAACGCTAACAAGTGACTATTTTGGGTGTTTGAAAGTTGCTAGCATTAATTATGCAGAATTTGTAGGAGCATGGCACATGTTTATCTAAGAACAACTAACGATTTTATTGCAGTGAAGGTAAAAAGTCCAAGTCATGTTCAAAATAAAAATCTTTCCTAGTTTAGAAAATATTTTGAATTGGTGCTTAAAAATTGAACCCCATAATTTGCACATTTTAATTTGGTGTCTTAAAATGAACTTTCCAAAATCTTTCTAAGTTTAGAAATTCTTTTGAATTAGTGCTTAAAAATTGAACCCCACAACTTGCACATTTTGATTTTTGGTCTTAAAATGAATTTTTCAAAAGCTTTCCTAGTTTAGAAAATCTTTTGAAATGGTTCTTAAAAAAATTGAACCCCATAACTCGCACATTTTTATTTGGTGTCTTAAATGAACTTTCAAAATCTTTCATAGTTTAGAATAACACTTCAATTTGGTTTTCATAAAATGGAATGCTTTCTTTTTTACCAAACATTTTCATTTTTTTTTACGAATGAACGATCTTTCTTTTTTTGACCACATTAAGGCAGTCCATTAGAAACACTTAGTTTTCATGCTTAAAACTATACAAATACATTTTTTATTTGCACATTGCTATCTACTTTATTGAAATCCAGAATGCTTCAAATTTGGTGCATATAAAAATTGAATTTCTATTATTTTCACACTTCATTCATTTTTTGGGTAGTGCCACTCGAGGGGCTTAAGAAGACTATCTACAATTAATTGTATGGCGTGTCTATTGTTATTGTCAAGTTGAATGCCTATCCTCTCTCCCTACATCTTTTGATGATACTAGACGAAGAGAAACACTTTGTGATTTCTCAATTTTTTTGAGTCATCCTTAAAGCAGGGGCTTGCTATGAGATACATCCCACAATGGAGAACTCAGAAGAAAGGTCTCAAAGCAAATTTACTAGTGGTCTATTTTAAAGTTTATGAAATCATAAGAAATTAGCTTCAATTTGGGACATATAACATGCTGCACCTAATCCTACACCTTAAGTGGAAGGGAATGGTTGAAGATTCTTAAGTGGCCAAGTGGGATGAAAATAAATATACATAATGGTGTTCATAGTTTATCACTAAACCTTAGTTTAGAAACCATCCATGTTTTCTAAAACATTCTTTGAAAGTGGTGCATTAGAACTCTACTTCTGAGAAGTTACTTACCAAGTCTGATTTTGGTTGAGGCATAGACCTTAAGAATTCATTCTTAACATATCTCTACACCCCTTCATAAATTTCATGTAAAATAATCCCTTCAAGGCATGGGGTAATCCTACCTAAAATAGTGTACCTACTTAGGGTGACTTGACTAAAGCATGCCAAAAAACACTTTGCTTGATCTAAAAATGAATACATCAAAAAAAACATTGAACTTGGTTATTAAATCTCAAACCCTTGGACTTAGTGTGAATGCATTTGAAACTAGGCCTATATTTTTACTCCTTTAAATATATTTTAAACTAATATCTATAAATTTTTTTGAATATTTATTCTTACATTTTCGAGTCACATTTTAAACCAAAGTCAGCATTGTGAACTATGATTCTAGTATCTTGATTTTTACAAAATTTGAGCTTTTATGGAAGAAAAATTGCTTAAACTATATACATTTAGAGTCAAGTAGTTTTTGATTGTTGTGTTGTGTTTTATCACTTGCCAAAATTCTCAAAACAAATCAGAACAAACAAAGACTTCAAAAGATTATAAACTTTATCAAAAATTATTGTGAACATGAAAAATTGGAAAACAAATTGATAAAAGTTGCTATTGCTTTTCTTTTTGTTTCTTTTGAACTAATTTGTTTTGTAGTTGATCCAAGATAAGCTGCTATTTCTCTTTGGTTTATGACAGCCACTATCAAAACCTTGTCACTTTTGAAAAATAAAACATAGTTGACCTGACATTGTTGCAATTGATATTAACATTACCGTAGTTGATATAAGTTCTAACCATAGTTGACATAAAGTTTGGCCGCTTTTGACTGAAAATGCTACTTTTTCCTTCACTATTCACTAGTTATAAATTATTTGATAGAAGCCACTTTTGCTAAAAACCACTGCAGTTGTCACGAAAAAATTTGCCACTATTGACTCAAATAGAATCACTTTTGCTAAAAGCTACCACTATTGACCTCTCTATTACCAATCAAAAACTAAACAGAGACCGCTATTGCTCGAAATTTTTCTATAGTTGTCCTAAAACTAAATGCTACTGTTGTAAATATTTTCACTTTTGCCTTATTTTCTGGTAAAAATAAAAAAATGATCCTAAACTCATTAATCCTTTTACCTTTTGAGAACAAAATGGATAGAATTCATAAAACATGTCATGTCTACATTAGTCTATATCCTTTTACAAAATCAAACACCCAAACCTTGTTTTAGGATTCAAAATCAAAACACAACTTGGATTATTCCTTTACTCAAAATTCAAAGATATCAACATTTTCTTGAACCTCAAGGGTAGTTCAAGTAGATCTTCAAAACATGTCCTCTAGAAAAATGAAGTTAAATATCGGTCCATGTTTTCAACATTTTGAATCCCAAAGTTGGAATAATTTCTAAATCATTCACCAACATCACTCACTTTCTGACCATTTTACATCTTACTGCTCTATTTCAACAACCTGTTATTACTACACCTATCATACAACCAAATTTCACACAATTTGAAGTTGAACAATCAAACCTTATCAATAGTTTGAGGAGCTTCATATTTGAGAAAAAGGAAACACCCACTCAATGGAGAAATGGAACTAATATCCAAGAAAAATAATAATGAAGATCTGACATTATGGTTGGAAGACCCATATTACCACCTCCTACATGATAATAGATAAATCTTAGCTTAAACCACACCATTCTTTCAAAAATACAAAATCCAAAAAAACAAACACCATTTCATTCCATAAGATAGAAATCACCAACTTTCACAAAGTCTTGGCACTTGTTTATGACAACCAAATGATCCAACATAGAGAAAAGATGGAAGCAAACAAGATTAGCTCGAGCACACAAAAAACCAACATCATTAATGAGAAAAACAACTCATTGGGATACAAACCAAGTGACCTTACTATTGAACAAGATAATTGAGAGGGAAGGATAATTATTTGTGATAAAATTTAACCTTTAAAACTTCCACTAAAAATGAGATCAATCACAAATCCTTTACTCTGATAATATGATTAATCATTAAGTGCAAAGGAAGAAAAAAAATCACACAAACACATAACACTAGATTTAGATGGAAAACCGAATAAGGGAAAAACCATGGTGAGGATTACCTCACAATATATAGAATATCAAAATGAATTAAAAAGGCTCATTTCTAGAGAAGGCTCACTACCAAAATAAGACTCAAATTTTGGATCAAGACTAAATATTCAAAAAGGGTTAACCACCCGAAGGGCTCACTGCCACAAAATTACAAAGAATATAGAAGAGATTTTTATAGAGAGAAAAACAATCTCAATGCAACATAGATCTCCACAAGAATTCACTCACACACTTGTAGAAATCCATGAATAATAGATTACACCTTCAACTCACTTCTTCTAGAAACTCGACAATTAGATTTTGCACTGATCTTCCAACACTCACATCTATCTTTCTTGCATTCTTTTTACACTTTTTCATCAATGTCTAATCCTATATTTATACCATCTTCAACTTTGAAACACATCCAAAGTCAACCACACACCATTTGTATTTACAAATTAAAATTAGGTCAGTGCCAAAACATTCTACAATATAATTAGAATGAGGGTGAACCAAACACATCCTTCAACACGCTTCCAAAAGCTTCAAAATTAGTACTAAACACAAGGTCAACCAAACCAATATAAAACAAATAAATGAATTAAGGACACACAACATTACCACAATCATATCTTTCCAGATAACAAAATTAACTTGAAAACATTCCAAATAGCTTATCCTGAAAACCACAAGTCATAAGAATCAAACAAGAAGAAATCTGAAGCAACTACATTTCTCCTGAACTTTAGACAGATACACTAAAAAACATAGTTTACAAATGGTCAACATAACTCTCACTATACAACAATCCAAAACCCCCAAAACTAGATATAGGTGCTTCCAACAACCATGCTCAATGGGTGATCCCGCAAAGTTGGTTTACAATTTCTAAGAGGAACTGATTTTTGCTAAAATCACATATTTTTAGAAAATATAATGATTTAAGCCTTTAAAATTTCTATTTTAAGGATTCCAATTAAAGAGGGTTTTATCAAACCACCTTAGATAAAACCCCTTTGGATATAACCTCGCTAGTTTTAAACCATACCTATAAATGAGTCTCCCTTGCACCTATCAAAATGCCGATAAAAAATCACTTTTGATTTACCTTTTGGGGGATCAAATGAATTCATTTAAAATTTATTTCAAATGATTATGGAATTCCTTGAAATTAGCTATCCCATGAATATAATTTTAATATTTTTTGGTTTTATTATGCATGTGTTTTAGAGTTTTATTAAACATAGGTTTTTCACCGAAAATCAAGCTCTTTGTTTTGCACATGTGAAAAATAGAAAATTATCAAAATAATTTTTTTAAAAATATGTTCGTGCTGGGTATTAATGTCCTTGATCCATTAAAGAAAATAAAATTTAATTTTGATACATACAAAAAAAGTTATGTTGTATACAGTCTGCCTATGTATGAATTGCAATTGGTTTGACTTTGAAAATCTATTAAAGAAAAAATTATGAGACCAAATGAAAGTGCTAGATATCGTAGTTACAAATTTAAATTCGAAAAAAAAAAAAATATATCCATCATACAAATCAAATTATGTTGTATACGGTGAGCGTCACTTTTTAAAAATGTTATTTTTTGAAAAATACCAGTTTTTGTGGGAGATGGAAAAAGAAGGGCGATCGTATTCTGAAATTTTTGAAAAAAATATTTTTAGAATCTACAAATAAAATGTGATGAGACTTTTTTTTGCATCATCTTCAAATTCCTCAAATTTTAGCCACTATAGGTGCCTGAATGTGAAGATTTAATTAAAAATAATAATTTCAGTGTCCAGTTTGGCCAAAAATTGTAAACCACTATTATGGGATCACCCCAAAATATCTGAACCACATGAACATAGGATCAAAACCTAGAGCAACCAATAAATACCTGCAACCTTTCTTTATTACATTTTTTCAATATCCTCAAGATATATAGCCAATAAAATTTATCCATGACATCAATGAAAATAGCAACCAATTGAGAACCAATTAACCAATTGAAATTATTGACAACACCTTCATACTTGCTTCATACTTAGAACAATCTCCCCCTTTGTCATTGATGGAAATACATGATGTGAAACACCATAAAAGACATCACAACAACTCTGAACACACTTCCTCATGATTTTAAGTTTTGTTTCTCTCACTTAGTAGATAATCCTTTTCACATGATACTCTCTCTCTTCACATATTTCTCTCCCCCTTTGAAATCAATGGAAAAGGAAAGTAAATTATTACATTGATTTCCCCTTCTACATTGAATAAAATATTCTTTCAATGACAAAAAATGACACTACCTACCCCCCTGAGAGGTAGCCACCAAAAAATTAGTTCAAAAGAAAGATAGATACATGGACCCACTAGAATGATGCGCCTTCATATGCATCTAGTTCAAGAAAGGAGGGGAAATGACCCCTAACTTCTCCTAGAGATACTCAAAAGTATCTTTAGGAAGACCCTTCCTAAATATATTAGCCACTTGATCCTTCATAGGTACATATTCAATTTTTAATTCATTCTCCACAACCTTCTCTCTCAAAAAGTAATCATAGATAATAGACATATGCTTTGTCCTTGAGTGCATCACTAGATTATTTGAAATGTTAATTGCACTTGTATTGTCATAAAAGATAGAAATAGTATCATCATACATTATTCTAATATCTTTAAATTTTTGTTTCATCCAAAAAAATTGTGTACATCAAGATGATGCGACAATATACTCAACTTCAATAGTGGATAAGAAAACTAAATCTTGCTTTTTACTTAAGCAAGACACCAATCTGCAACCACGAAAAAATGCACCACCACTTGTATTTTTTTTTCATCTAAATAACCAACCCAATCTGCATCTATATAAGCACTTATTGTAAAATATGTATCCCTATGATACTACAAGCCATTATCCAGAGTCCCGTTCAAATATATAAATATTCTCTTAAAATAGAAACAACATGTGTTTCTTTAGGATCTTCTTCAAATCTAGCCACAAGACAAATTACATGCATAGTATCTAGTCTAATAGAAGTTAAATACAACAATCCTCCAATCATAGATTTTTATTTAATCTCTAATAAGCCTTAAGTGAATCACCGTCTTTACTCAATTTACAACCAGTCACTGTGGGAGCACATACTAGTTTGGAACTATCCATCCCAAACTTCTTCAACATTTCCCTTACATACTTTGACTGTGAAATAGAAATTCCCTTTTTTGTTTGATTAATTTGTAGCCCAAGAAATAAATTCATCTCACCAAACATATACATCTCAAATTATTTTTGCATCTCTTTAGAAAACATCTTCAACATAGTTTCATTTCCTCCAAAGTGATGTCATCAACATATACAACCACTATCAAGATCTTGTCATTTTCAATTTTAAGATATAGATTACTATCTATCACACCTTTGTTGAAACCTTGTTGAATCAAATATCTATATATCATTCCATACCAAGCTCTAGGAACTTGCTTCAATCCATATAAAGCCTTCTTCAATCTACAAACCATATCCAATTGATTTGACAACTGAAATCCTTATGTTTGTTTCATATAGACCTCTTCCTCTAGTTCACCATTCAAGAATGCAAACTTCACACCCATCTAGTAGACCTTGAAATATTTATGAGTAGAAAACACTAAAAAAATTCTAATAGCTTCCATTATTGCCACTAGAGAAAAATTCTCTTGAAAATCTATACAGGTTCTATTTGTGACTAACCCTTACACACAAGCCTTTCTTTATTTCTAACAACTTCTCCATTCTCATTCAACTTATTTTTGAATACCTATTTTGATCCAACTATGTTTTTATCTTCCGGTCTAGGAACCAATTCCCATGTTTTATTCTTCTCAATATGCATAAGTTCTCCTTTCATAAATTCCATCCAAATTCTCATAATTACATGCTTTAGTTACTATCTTCGATTCCACTTCAAAAGTAAGCATAAGTTTATCTCATCAGTAGCAAAAGCTCTAATTCTTGTCAATAGTTCTTTCCTCTTGTCTCCAATGATTTAACTTTCTTAATGATTCTTTTCACATATTTAGGTGTCTTAGGGGACACCATCAAAGTTTCTTCTTCCACTTCTTCTTCATTCTGCTTCTCCTATTTCTCCATAACTTCTTCGACTCTTACACAATCGGGTTCATCAAATACATATCCATAAAATTTAATTGAATTCCTCATTGCTTCATCAACCTTGATATTTTTTGTTTCTTCAATCTTTCTCAGTATTTATTGAAAAATTTGTAAGCTTTTCTTTTAGTCTTTATATCCAAGGAAAATACCTTCATCACTTCTAACATCAAACTTCCCTAAATTTTCTTCATCTTTTCTGATATAGCATTTGCTTCTGAATACCTTGAAATACTTAACAGTGTGAATTCTTTCATGCTATAGCTCATATGGAGTCTTAGTATTGTTAGCTCTTGCTTGAACTCAATTGAACACATAAATATTAGTTTGAATAGATTCTCTCCAATAAAATTTAGATAGACTAGCTTCAATAATCATTTATCTAGCAACTTCTTGAATTGTTATGTTCTTTATTTCAACAACTCCATTATGTTGAGGATTTCTAGGAGCAGATAATTGTCTTTTTGTTCCATGAACTTCATAAAACATATGAAACTCATGGGAGGTGAATTCACCACCTTTGTCATAACTCAAGCATTTTATTCTCAAATCTACTTAATTCTCAACCATAGCTTTGAATGTTTTGAATCTATCTAATGCATCTAATTTCTCTATAAGAAAAGTAACCTATGTATACCTAGAGTAATCATCAATCAAAAGCATAAAGTTCCTTTCACCTTGTAAACTTCTCACTCTTTTAGGAGAATAGAGATATATATGAATCAAATCTAGTAGTTTGATAGTAGATTTTTCCTTTTATTTGAAGTTATTTTCTCACTTGATTTCTAAACTGACAATTCCTACATAGAGCATTAACAAGATTTTTTAATCCTTGGTAAATATCTCATGGCTTGCACTACACTGATCCTCACTAGGTTATCAAAACTCATATGACACATTCTCTAGTACAATTACTAACTGTCATTAATATGAGTTAGAAAGCAACATCCATCAACACCCTTAAGTTGATATATGTTTCCTTTAGACTTCTTTCTTGCAGCAATCAATGTTCTAGATCATTTCCTATTTTCACATCTCTCATCCTCAAATACAAGGATATATACTTTACTACACATTTTTCCAATACTCAAGAGATTATGCCTTAAACCCTTAACATAGTAGACATCATTAGTATTATGCTTTCCATCAAAACTTACTAAACCTATCCCAGAAATCTTAGAACTAGTATCATCTCCAAACATAACTAAGCCTACATTATATTTTTCAAGTTTAAAAAACTTACTCTTATCACCGGTCATGTGATGTGAACAACCACTATCAACAACCCAATAGTTATTTTCTTGTTTAGCATGTAGGGCAGAGATTACAGTATCTTCAACATTCTTTGGTGGAAATTCCTTCACCTATCTTTCAAATTTAGTAGAAGTAGGTTCATCTTTTATAGCCAAGAACATGCATTCATTGTCATCAAAATCTCCATAATCATATTCTTCATCAGAAATACTAGCAACCTCATTCAAAAAATATGCTTTGTTGATCTTCTTACCTTTTTTTTCTTGGACACATATTTTTTTTGTTCTTCTTATCTCTTTTTGGACATCTCGAAGCATAATGACCTATTCCTCTACAACTAAAGAGTTTAAAGGGTAACTTACCTTCATACTTATCAGAGCCTTTCCTCATCCTTATCACAAAGTTAGCTTCTACTTCATTTAGATATTCAGCTCTTGTAGTATTGAAAGTAGTTTTTTATTTGGATCCATTTCTCAAATTTGGTTTCCTCATCTCATAAGATGTTAGAGTTCCCAATAACTGATCTTTAGTATAAGTCTTGTAATCTACAAATTCTTCAATATGTTATACTTTTTCACTATATGCATTGGGTAGAGTTCTAAGAATCTTCTTCACAATCCTTGATTCATTTATTGTAGCACCAAGTCCTCACATTCCACCTACCATCTCATCCATTCTCTATACATAGGATTTAATGTTCTCATCTTTAGACATATGTAGTACCTCAAATTGTACCTCCAAATTCTTTTTTTTTTTTTTTTGACATTTTCATCTCTTTTGTGCATCATTTCTAAAGTGTCCCAGACTTCTTAAGCTATCTTCAAATTTTGAACTTTAACCAACTCAGAATGTGAAAGACTATATTCTTTAGAATGAACTTTTCCTTATTATTTTCTTCGTGCACCTTGATTTCATTAGTTGTGCTCAAACCATTAGGAGGAGGAGTGTAATTAGTCTTATAAGCTTTCTCAATATCATATGCACAATAATCTAGGTATCCTTCCATTTGTATTTTCTATATAACATAGTTAGTTACATTGAACCTAGGATACTCAAATGTGATCTTTCCTACCATCCTAGACCTTCCTTAAGCAGTTAAGCTCCTCTACAAGGAACCAAGCTTTAATACCAATTGTTGAAAGAGACAAATGAGAGGGGCGGTGAATTAGTTGTGAAAAAAATTAACCTTTAAAAATTCCATTGAAAATTAGATCAATCATAAATCCCATACTTTGATAATATGAATCATTAAGTGCAAAGGAAGAAACATAATCACACAAAAACAATAACACTAGATTTATGTGGACAACCCAATAAGGGAAACACCATGGTGAGGATTAGCTCATAATATAGAGAATATGAAAACTAATTACAAAGGCTCATTGCCAAAATAGGACTCACTATCCAAGAAGGGTTAACCACTCCGAGGGATCACCGCCACATAATTACAAAGATGATAAAAGATATTTATTATAGAGAGAAAAAAATCTCTATGCAACTAAGATTTCCACCATAATTCACTCACACACTTGCAGTCGTGCATGAGTGATAGAGTACACCTTTAGCTCATTGCTTTTGAAAAATCAACAATTAGATTTCACACTGATCCCAAAATCACATCACATTGATTCAAATCTATCTCGCATCTATCTTTCTTGCATTCTTTTCACACACTTTTTCACCAATATCTCATCATGTATTTATATCATCTAAAACTTTGAAACATATCCAAAGTCAACCACACACCATTTGCATTTATACATTTTAATTTAGGTCAGCACCAAAATATTCTATAGTGGAATTAGAATGAGGGTGACCCAACACACACTTCAATGTGCTTCCATAAGCTTTGAAAGTAGTGCTAAACACAAGGTCGATAAAATCAGTGTAAACCACATAAATCAATTAAGCACACACAAACTTACCATGATCCAATCTTTCTAGATAACAAAATTAACTTGAAAAAATTGCCAATAGCTTATCCTAAAAAAAATTAGTCATAAGACTCAAACAAGAAGAAATATAGAGAAACTACATTTCTCTTAGACCTTAGACAAATACACTAAAAAACATAGTTCACAATTGGTGAACATAACTCACATTGTACAATGATCCAGAACCCGAAAAAATTGATATAGAAGCTTCCAACAACCATGATCAACATATCTAAACCACATGAACATATGAGCAAACCCTGGAGCAACCATGGAATACTTGCAACCTTTCTTCATTACAATTTTCTCAATATTATTGGCGTATACAACCAATAACCATTATCCATGACATCAATGACAACAACAACCAGTTGAGAACCAATTAACCAATTGACATCAATGAAAACACCTTCATACTTGCTTCATACTTGCAACACTTAGAACTCCTCAAAAGGAAACTTCATTGAAGGCAACACCAAACCAACCACCAAGTGATGAGAAATATGGCTTAGACATCAAAACATGATTGGTAGACATAAATAGAATCTAGATCCCTATGACATGATCGTAGAAGAATATGATAGTGATGAGGAACTCACTGAGGAGAAGCTATTAGATTATTCCCAACAACGTAAGATGCAAAAACTCATGTACAAGATGCTTGAATGAAACACTAACTCATATTTCCTCATAGTAGCACGAAGTGGTGTAAAACTACCCATTGACCTCAATGTGGACATACTAAAAGATCCAAAGCTTAATCCACTTGGAGATCAAATGTTAGTTAGACAACTTCCAAAACCAACGATGAATACCAAAATACCAACATCATTTTCACAAAATAGTGATCCAACAAAACCCAAGGATAACTCATTATTTAGACCACCATCCTAAATTGAACAAGAAGTTGTGGCATGACAATATCAAGGAAATACATCCCAAAACATGCCACAACATAACAAAATATAGAACATGGGGAACATTCCAATGGACCAACAAAGTGGTAACACATCACAATGGTAGTACATGCCCCAACATGCTTCCTAAATTGACCCCTCTAAAAATATACAAAATCAACAAGGGAAATCATCACAACATCAACCACAACAAGGTGTACCATAAAAGAACTACTTTGGTAACCTTCCATAACATAAACCACAAAAAGGTGTGTGAGAAACAAACTATCAAGGAAAAATTTAACAAAATCAACTACAACAAGGTATACATGAATGAACTACTTAGGTAACCTTCAACATCAACAACAAAAAGGTGTGCCATGAATGAACTACCAAGGAAACCTTCAACCAAATCATCCACAAAAACAAGGTGTGCCACAAATGAACTACCAAGGAAACCTTCAACTATATCAACCACAACAACAAAGTCTGCCACAAACAAACTATTAAGGTACTATTAAAAAATATTCACAACAACAAGGTATGCCACAAATGAATTATCGAAGAAACCTTTGATAAAATCCCTAACAATAAGGTGTAATATTAATGCAACATCAAGGAAGCCTTTAACAAAACCCACATCAACATGGTCTACAATAGATGAACACTCAAAGTACACCACAAATAAAAAAAAACCATTATTCAACAAACCCAAAATTAAAATCCTTAACAATAATAGGAAGGAGGACCATAAAATTAGTACCAAGGAAGACCTTGAGGTCAATATCAGGGTACACAACAACGATCTCACCTACCTCATACATAACAAGGACCAAGCATACCTTATGTAAAAAATGGTCCTTAAAATCACATGATAACACAATATCCTATTCATGATCAAACAAAAACCATGGGCCAACATATATACAATACCCAACATCCTCATGCAAGGGTATGTGCAGGATCATGATGGGTCAAAAAGTGGTGATATGATGGGTATGTGGTTGACGACTTTTTTTTTACCCAAAATTGATGAAACGAAAAGGGTTTTTAATGGAGATTCTCAAATTTCCACCAATATAAATTATGTTTTACTCTTAATCTAATAAATAATTATTATTCATTTTCTATTTGAATTACGAATAAAGTCTTGATTGATAGGCTAATTGAAAAACATCTATAACTTTCAAATGGTATCACATTTTTTGAATCCAAAACATGCGTCACATTCTATGATTTGTATAATATAGGATTAAAAAAAATAAACTTGAATTTCATGAAGTTTTGACCAAGTGAAGGTGGTCAGACATACGAGTTTTTTATATTTTTTAAAATTTGTAATAAAAAATTCATAATTAATTATTTACTTGGAAAAAAACTACAAAAAAATATGCATCACATTGGGACATGAGTACTCTACTTATATTTAAAATATTATTAAAAAATATTATCATTTTATTGTGGTTAGGGTGGTCAGACAGACACCTACTTCTTATTTTTTCCCTAAAATTTAAGTACTACTGCATTGAAATTTCAAATTTTCACCAAATAGATTTTTGTTTTAAAAAAAATAAACCTAGTAGTTTAGAAACTAAATTAAATTCTATACAAATTCTATTCTTACATATTTTTTAAATAATATAGATAACTTATTCAAATTTTTACGTCAAGTTGCCTAACTCTAATTTTTTTGAATTTTTTGCCACTTAAGGGCCTGTTTTTTCCATGATGATCCTGCACATACCCACAAGCACACCAAGAAATGACATAAATGTGAAAATAAAAACACTCAATCAGAGGATGTCATATATAAAATTTGGAAAACAAAAGAGGAGTTACGCTCTCCAAGACATTTTTCCATATCCATTTGATCAAAATATACACATGGTACTTTACCCAAAGGCTTTGAAATACTAAAATTTGACAAGTAGAGGGGAAATGGAAACCCAATTGAGCATGTACATGAGTTTTTGGAATCTTGCATGGAACTACAATCAAATGGCACCTACTTGATGAGACAATTTGCATGGAGCCTTAATGGCCCCACTATAGATTGGTTCTCTCATTTATCGCCAGGTATCAAAATGTTTGATAATTGTTTAGATAAGTTTTTCACCCATTTCTCATATAACATTGAACAAGACATAATGATCAGATACCTCTATAAATTAACACATTTTCAAGGGGAGGCATTCACCTCATATCTTCAAAGATGGAGACACAAAGTGAGAAAAAGCAAGTGGCCTCTTCTAGAGAAATAACTCGTTGATGTTTTCATTTCCAACGTGCATACATATATCAATTACAACCTCACATTTCTATGCACAAATAATTTTGAGGAAACCATTGAAAAGGGAATACTTATCGAAGGAGCCCTTGTTGCACAAGGAACACTCAAAATTTACAACCCAAAATATCAACCATCTGCTTTAAATGAAAAACCTCATATATGGGCGAAAAACAAGAATGTACCCAATGATGGAGTAGTTGACACTAAGGTTGTACATAATGTAAAAACACCCAACATGCCAAAAGATCATGTCCAAACAACACAACAAGGTTATCCACAAAATAACCAACCCAACTATCAACAAAAAAATCAACTCAATGATCCATAGAATAACCAACACTAAAACCAAGGACAAGATAATGAAACGAGACCACCAAGACAACATGACAACCTGAGAAGGAAATTCACTCCATTGAGAGAGTCCCTTGAACTAATCATACATAAACTAGTTAACAAGAACCTCATCAAAACAAACAATAGACAAAACTATGAAGAATCTAACTTCAAACCCCCTTGGTATAACAAGAATGATCAATGTGAATTCCATTAAATCAAGGGGCACACCACCAAAAAATACATGAGACTTAAGAATTTTGTGCAAGATCTAATCGAAAAGGGAGAGGTTGATATAGAACATCAAATCCAATCCCCAAACATTATAGGGGAAACAACAAAGGAAAAGAAGAGGGTTACCGTAAGTTTGCTTTCTCTTATGGTGAGGATACCATTTTAGGACATGTTTGTTGTGAGGGTCATACCATCCATGTGGTAACCATACTAGGTGCCAATCCCAAATGTAATGTAACTACCCCAAGGGGAAGAATATCCAAGGAGCACCAACCGCAATTAAAACCACAAGTAAGCCAACTAGTGATCACTATAACATTTTTGAACAACTCAAGAAACTTTTGGCCTTAATATCCATACTTGAGTTCCTACAATTGTCACCAACACATAAGGAAATATTAGAGAAAATTTTAGTTGAAGAAACAATCCAAAATAGCCTTGATATAAATTAGTTTACAGCCATGGTTGGAAATATCACATCCACCCATCATTTAGTCTTTTCTAAGAACAACCTTCCATAATGAAGCTCTTTATTTAGAGTTGGGTGTCCACAAAAATATAGTCAAGAGGCTAGTCATAGATAATGGCGCAAGTCTAAACATTTGTACCTTAAAATTTGTGAAACAACTGGGATACTCTGATGATGAAATAGATAAATGAAAGAGAATAACCATCAAATATTATGATGACATGGAGCACAATTCATAAGGGACTATCAAGTTACCTATTCAGATAGGACCCACAATAATAGAAACTACTAGTCAAGTACTAGATCATGAGATTGCATAAAACCTCCTTTTGGGTCAACCATGGATTCATGCTTTGAAAGCAATACCATCTACATTCCATAAATTCCTAAAGTTTCCTTATGAAAATAAGGAAATTACCATATATGTCGACCCTGAACCTTTCCACTAGTATGCCAAATTAGAGGAAAAGTATAAGAAAATCCTTGACATATACCCAACAAATATATATGTTTTCACTCCTCCTCATACATTGTACTAGCATCACTAGCTTCATCCTCCACTACACCATCATCAACTGAAGTACTTAAATCTGATACCAAGATACAAGTGCTTGACAAGGGCTTTAGGAAATACCACTTCAACCTCTTTTTGTATTAGGATGCCTCCCCTACACCAAAAATATATGGAGGACTAAAAGAGATTATGCATGTTCAAGCTATAACAATTATAGTCAAATCCACCATCTTCACCAAGTGGGGCGACATGCAAGATGAGGAAGTATGTGAAGAAGACTTAACTTGTTTGATCTACAAAGAAGAAAAAAAACAACCACTACCTCCCCTTCCTATTGATGAAAAGAGAAAAGGGTATCAACTAGTGAAAAACATGGGGTTCACTGGACAAGGCAGCCTTGGTCTACATGGGTATGGTAGAATAGATCCAATCATCATGGAAAAGTGCCCCAAGAATGTTGGACTAGGTTATGATTCAACTAACATGATTACCCCAAATAATGAAAACACCACCTATGAAGAAGAAGCTACTTCTACCATGGTTCAGACATCAAATACTTGCAAAAATATAGACAACTATATTTATATCCAATATATGTTTTAAAACCTCAACATCAATACTATCATCGCTGAACCTACCTCCAAAACCACATCTTATGATGACCTTATTGAGACAAATTCTAATGAGTACAAATGGGATTCCCATGACTCTAGAGAATAAAACTTAAATACCTTATGAAGCTTTGAGAATACTAATGTCCCTAAGCTAGCTACACATCCATAAGCTTCACTGATGCCAACACCAATATATCCTTATATTATCCACAGTTGATAGTCTTGATCATCAAATCTTAAGCCTCTCAGACATTATTATGGGAAATTAAGTGAGTGGAGGAAAAATATGCACCTCACTGAATACCTATGGAATTTTTATAGAAAGTTGACTCTTCTCTAAGTTTGGGAAAAAGGTAGAAATAAATGTAAATAGAAAAACATGAAAGTGGCCATGTGCCAATGCTTTTACAACATTTTAGAACCTCAAGACCTTTTCTATGAATGATATGATAGACATAGAACGCAACAAACCCTCATTGTTGGAAAGAGAATGAGCAGTAGGGGCCAGATACAAGAAAAGTGCAATCATTCAATCCACTCGTAGGAAGTGTTTATTAAGATTCGACCAAGCATAGAAGTTTCAAGATTCAATAGAAAAGATTCAAGAGCCACATAAACTCTTCCTCTTAATATAGGATAACATGAAGAAATAATAACCTTTAAAGAAAATAGAGAAGTCCAATGACATAATCAAACTTCTACAAGCTATAACTTTTTCATATACACATACAACATGGAAATCAAATAATCAAACTATTAAAATTAAGATAGAAACAATGTTCTATTCTAGACAAAGATATAAAGAAGGAAATATTGGCTAATGACTGCCTGATGTCTGCACTTGATAGCTCAAAATACGATCCCAAATATTTAATTAGGTCATGAAAATCTTGCTCATCAACTTTCAACTACAACATTAATATCGTATATATATTTTAACAAGATTGTCATCCATAAATGCTCAGATCCTAGAAAACAACCCGACAAAAGTCTTATCGACCAATCAACTAGCTTTCACAGCACCGAATCACATCCTTTCCTTGAAAAATAAATCAAGGCATTCTTTGAAAAACTCCAAAGGAAAACTCTCCAAAGTACAACTTGTCTGCAACGAAGAGATGACATGTCGAGTAGACGAATAGTCTCGGATTTACAAAAAGTGCTTTTGA
This sequence comes from Sequoiadendron giganteum, assembly GCA_007115665.2. Classification (NCBI taxonomy): domain Eukaryota; kingdom Viridiplantae; phylum Streptophyta; class Pinopsida; order Cupressales; family Cupressaceae; genus Sequoiadendron; species Sequoiadendron giganteum. The sequence goes on from CM021108.1 coordinate 148,880,795, forward strand.
GAAATATTCTACCAAGTCAACACCTGGCCCAGCTTCCATACGAGAGGAAAGCAATAAAAAAAATACACACAACCACCACATGGTGCATTGCATGTCTTCAAGAAACTAATTCGTTTTCATGCACAGATTCTCCTGAAGCCAAAAGTAAAAGACAAAAATAGAAATAAAAGACTAAGGAAAAATTTTGCCTCATAGTTCTAGCAATTAACAAGGGGACTTCACTTGCTGAGGCACAAACCTAGACCTCTGGCTATTCTTGGATTTTGAGGAAAGTGGATTGCATCATTTCCCAATCCGCATTAGTTGGTCGGGAAATATTACAAAAGGCCTTGTACACTTGATCAAGTTCAAAGACATCTTTAAAGGAAACAAATCCCCATCTTGCCACAACATCTCCCAAGTGATAATAGAGATGAGCAAGAGGAAAAATCACATGTTCAATATCTTTAGCAGTGGCTGTTGTGCTTGATTCTAGGAGTTCTACAAGAAGCCTTAACCTTATTTCTGACTCCATTTGTAATTCATCTATAATTTTCTCAACTGATAACACATCTCCATTTGTTGAAAGGAACAGGGGTAATTGAAAGCTATACAGGACACTGAAATTGTTCTTGATTTCTTCAACCCTTTTGTTTAGCACCACTTGGCATTCCTTACTCTTTGCTACTACGTTGTGATAGTGGGAGAATTCACCTACTTTTCTAGAGGCAACCCTTCAATATGGAATTCATGCATTTCCTAGAGCCTCATCTTTTGCCACACATAACTTGGAAATTAGACTCTAAGACTCGACTACTCAAGGGAATTTTCTTGCAGAATTTGGTCAACCAATGGGTCAATGAACCACCAAAAACATATACAAGAAGGGAAAGATGAATCCCCAATTAGGCTCTTGTGGTTTTTCACCTAGGAGCTTTGGATGGAAGAATGACTCTCTTTCACCAAATGATATGCTTTTGGTGAGTTTATTCAAAGATAAGGGTTGTATAGGGTTGTGTTGTGTGTAAGAAGTGTGGCTAAATGTTGGAATGAAATGAAACTGATCTAACTATGAAATGTAAACAAAGCAAATATAAACTATATTCAAACTAAGCTAAATGACCTAAATGTATGCAATCTAGAAATAAACTAGAAAATAAAGAGATTGTGCACCTAGGAATATAAAGTGGAAGAAAATGAGCTATGGAATATTATAGTATTTTCTATAAATTTTTACAAGAACACTTACACCAGAATGGGTGACCTAGTCCTTCTCCCAAGAAATTTTTCCAAAGTGGGTTTCTCATAAAAGGGTATCTAGAAATGTCAAAACCTTTTTTCAGGCCTAGTATAGGGACAAGTTCACCAATGATGGCGACCTACTCCTCCTGGTACTTTTAGGAGTTTCAAGGTCTGAGTATGTAGGGCCCCACTTACACTTCCTTCTCTAACAAAGAACCGCATCCAAATCATCATAAAATGACCTATAAGTTGTCCTTTTTCTCCACCTAGGGTTTGATGAGTTGATTTGATTTAGATGGAATGATGACACCCTTTTCAACACTTTAATCCTTTCCAAATCTGCATACACACCTACAAAAGACACATGCAAAGACAAGGAAAATGTTAGGGTTAGAGAATAGGGGTTTTCCATAGTCAAACCCCATTGATGGTAATCAAACCCAAATTAAATAGAAATGGAAAGGAATGATGATTGAATGACAAAAAATTCTAAACACTCACCAAACCTTTAGCTGAATATGTTTGCAACATGGAAGAACCAGTTGCAATGGAGGTTGCTTGAAGTTTCTTGTGCTTGAATGCTTGCTTGATAAGATTGAGTGCAAGAGTGCTTGTGAAGATGAAAGTGATCTAAGGGGGGGTGAAATGAGGATGAAAGCTCATATTTATACAAGATATTCCCTAATTACCTGAAAAATAGAACATGATAGGTGGACCTTAAGGTTTTGGGGGAAAATTCCCGTTAGGTTTTTGTTTTAATTTTGAATTTTATGCCTAAAGGGACTAGGTCGCCCACGGTGGTGACCTAGTACACTTGAACAAATTCAAGTGGTGGTTGGGAATTAAGTGGTGTTAAATGATGTTTATCTGGCTTGCCTCCCAAAACACACTTAAGTCAGGCCTAAAATTACATTAAGGGACCAATTTATCATTAAAAAGGGTTGAATTAGTGATAACAAGCCTAGGAGAGTGTGAAAATGCATTATAAAATATTACAATACTTTGGCACAAGTCTTAAAAAAGGGTAAAAAGGGGTTATTTAGGTTCAAATTATGTTGAAAGGGTCTTACAAAAGTAGGAAGATGTGTTACAACACTCCACAACACCTTTCTAAAACACCATTATATTATTGTTGATTTGCAAGCATTCAAGGCCTAATGCCACATTATAGTATTAGATCAAATAGAAATCAGGAAAAAATCCAAGGGAAAATGCCTAAATGAGTGAAAAAGTGTCAAGGCTACACATTTTGGTGACACATTTAGCCCCCACTTTAGTGAGAGGATGAACTTTCCTCAAAATCACAATAAAGTAGCCAAATCATGCATGTAGAGAGAGATATGATGTATTCATGCTAGTATGGTGAGATGACTATAATCAAGAGGGATAATCAAGCCCATAGATCAAGATCCCATGGAAAACCAAACATAAGAAAAAAATATCACACTAGGAGTGATGTGAGAGAGTGAAGAGAGAGGGAATTTTAGATCAAGCTTCGACTGTTTGTCTAGCTAGTTGTGGATTAGATCTAGGTTGTTTGTCTGAAAGGAAAGTGTACTCACTCTAGGGTGACGAGACTTTCAGTTGTCCACTAGGTGAGAAGGCCCAAAAGGGTGAGAAACATAAAAATGGGTGGTATGCATTAACACACACAAAGGTGGCTTATGGGGAAAGTCATGCCGCTAGTTGGGCTTCCTGCTCAACCATATCAAAGGTATACCTCCTTATAACTTTGATAATGCACCACAAAAGACAAGGGTTCACAGTTCATGAGACAAGAAACGTTGCATTTTCTTGGAGCTCATGAATGAGTGTAGGATGACACCATAGACATGCAAGTTGTGTTATGCAAGGTGGCCATGCATGCAAAATGCAAAAATGCAACATGTAAAATGCAAAAGAAAAAATACAAAAGGGATGTTCAAAGGAGTCTTATTTAGTTCAAGCGAGGTCTTTGACTTAGGTAACATTGTGTCTAATGTCTCCAAGAGAAGACCAATCAAAGAATAGTAAATTCACAACTTAGGGGATGTAGTGTGTCACGTTAGAACACTAAGAGGAATATAATATGTGAAGATAGGGCACTTTCATGAAGGACATTATACCTAATTTCATCCAAAAAGTGAGAAACACATTGAATGAAGTAATAAGGCTGCACTAAAAACTAGGAAAAATAAAAATGCAAAAAGGAATGGTGCCAGTGTATGCCCCCACTTTAAAGGAATTTCTACACACCATACTATGAGAAATTTATTTAAAGTAGAAGAAGGTATGAGAGGATAAGTATGTCATATGCGAGTCAACCTAAGAAATTTCTTCCACATACTAATCTTGCTCTTATATGTTCATGAAAGGTTAACGACTAGTCAAAGGATGCATCAATAAGTGGCATAAAAGGACAAGGCTAATGAACCCCTTGCCCCCAGTTAGTGTAGGACAAGGGTGAGCCAAAGAGGATGAAGGTACGTATTAGGGAGAGGAATTAGGTGCCTCAACTCAAGGAAGAGAACCACACTCCATGAGATGTTTGAATTTGATTGTTTGAATCTTTATATGAAAAAGGAGAGGAGGGATGTAACCCTAAATCTTGCTTGAAGGAGTATGATATGTCAATTTTTGTCATGTGTACATTGCATCCATGTGTAGGAATGAGATGGTATATGATACCATAACAATATTCCAAGTTAAATGAAAGGGTTGTGTGCTTCAGAGAGGGATTGGTTTTTTTACAAGAACACAAATCCTTTTTAGTGTTATGTGGTGTTCCTTCATGAGGTATGGGAGTTATATAGCCCCCATCACCACCATGGGGTAATGTTGTTGATATAGAACTAGGTTGAGCATATAACACATATGGTTATTTTGTTTTAGGTTGTAAAATTTCACACTTTCCTTCAAAGGGAGGCGTAAGACCCCAATCATTACTAGAATGTGTATCTGAAAATGAATTGTTTGTCTATGACTCTTTGGACCAAGAGGTGGAGATTTTAAAAAATTTATTGAAAGGAGGTGTAGAATCTAACGACCCCTAATTATCACGAAAGAGTTTTATTGTAGGTGAAGGATGAGCCTCAAATTGGATAATTTTTTATCTAGGAATGAAAGGATTAGGGGAGTTGGACATGTTGTGATTAGTTGATTCATATCTTCATTCATTTGCATCAACCATGTATATCTTTTTATTGTATGCAAATTTCAATGTACAGTGAAAGATGGGACTCCTTGCATAGCAGGAATCCATGGTCTCTATAGGAGGAGATTGTATGGAAGGGGTCCTTGCATGATATGGATAGAGGCAAGAAACACTACAGGTCCAACCTCGATAGGTAATGTAAGCATCCCTAGTGGTTGTCTATTAACATTGTCAAATCCATGAATATGAACATCATTAAGTTGAATAAGAATTTTTTCCATGCCAAGTTTGTTGAGGAGGTCCATGCTACAAACATTATTTTTTGCTATGAGAGTGTGCCTAACTAAAGTTTCACAAATGATCACCTTTATCATCCTAGGATCATTTTGGTTTTGAATATCAAGTGACGGTAATTCAAGTTTAGGAAATGTGATTTAATATTGGGTTACTTGCATGGGATGAGAGGAGGAGATCACATTAGTTGATTTTACGTAAGATTGGATCTCATCCATCTGTATTTGCAACATTTCTTGAAATATAAACTTGTATATAGGTGATATTTGAATGAGTTGCCATATAGATAGATTAGTAAGAGTCTTTTTAAGATCATCAACACTAGGGACTCTAAGTTGAGAAGGGGGTTATTGAGTAGGAGAAATGTGTGATCCCCTATATGTTTGAGTCATGAAGTTACAACTTAGCGGCTGAAAAATATTGTTATGATTAGATTGCTCATGAATTTCAAGATATCTCTTAGTTTTTTGTGTGAGTCACTAGTGGGAAGGGACTTAAGAAGATCATCAATTAAAGGATATCCCACTTGTGTCATCATAACCTCAAGAATCTTTTCTTTATTTGTATGATTTGTTAGTGAAGGGGGTTCTAATGGAATTTTATTATTTTGACCTAGGGAAGGTTTAGTGTTTAAAGGATATGTGTCAATGTTCATATTTTATTGCACCATGATATTCTCCCTAGGAGGAGAGTTCTTAGGAGAATTACCAATCAAATGTTCTTGACATTCAAAGGTGGGTTCTTCTAAAGGGACTATATCACAAATAGGAGAATGATCAATGGGTGAATTGTCTTATTTAATAAGGGGCTCCCTAGGATAAGGGGGACAACCAGGATACTCATGACTTTCATCAATTGTATTTTCTATGAGAAAAGTATCTTTTTCACAATTAGGAGAGATACTATGGGAAGAATAAATGTTATTGTCATGATCCCTCATGGTTATGTTTTCTTGTTTGTTGAGAGAGGTAAAAGGAGAGGAACAAATAGAATTCTCATAATGCTCATTGACTGGTTCTTCGAACACAAAAGTATATTTTTCGCCTGTAGGAGAGATATTAGGAGAAGAACTAATATGATCATTAGGAATTTGTAAGGTGTATTCTCTATCACTAAAATGCTCTCATAGGGAGAGGGTAGGGATGGTTACTTAGCATATCTAGATATATAAGACACTAACATTGTTTGAACAAAAATAAAATGCATTTGTAACCATGTCATGCAATGTTTCAGAAATATGAATAATGTATATGCAAAAATATAGAACATTTGTATCCAATGTATGCTAAGTTTTAAGAATGTAAACAACATATATGAAACAATACAAAGTAATTTTATCAAACTTAATCAAAGTTTTATGGAGAGAAACATTGTGTAAGAAAAAGAGAAAAGTACTTTTATCAAAGTTATGCACAATTTCATAGATGCAAGAATTTTGCACATCTAATGATGAAGGTATATCAAGAATGACTACCCTAAATTGATTATTTTGAGTTAGAAGCACAAAACCTATGTTCTCATAACTTTCCAAACTTATAGTAAAAATGCTACTAGAAGATATAGGAAGCACAAAAATGAGGTTTAAGATGTTGTAATAGGCAGTTAAAAATGTGAACTAGGACTAGGTGGCCCAAAATGGTGAATTAGCCCCGATAGGGAATTTTTTCAATTTTTTTGATTTTTTTGATTGGTTTTGATGTGTTTTAGGCTGTATGATGCAATTGTAAGATGAAAATGTGGAATTAAAAAAAAATTCAATGAAAATATATGCAAAAATGCAAGCTAAATGAGATTTTCACTAATTTAATTATACAAACCCTAAAAATGCAAGACACTACAAAACCCTCATGCAATGTGTATGCAAGCTTTTCCTAGGATGCAAAAATACAAGTTGAGAAGTATTCTATGGATGGGTTCACCAAAATGAACCACCAAAAACATATACAAGAAGGCAAAGAGGATTCCCCAATTAGGCTCCTAGGGTTTTTCACCTAGGAGCTTTGGACGGAAGAATGACTCTCTGTCACCTAATGATATGCTTTCGGTGAATTCATTCAAACATAAGGGTTGTATAGAGTTGTGTTGTGTGTGAGTGTGGCTAAATTTTGGAATGAAATGAAACTGATTTAACTACGAAATGTAAATAAAGAAAATATGAACTATATGCAAACTAAGCTAAATGACTTAAATGTATGCAATCTGGAAAGAAAATAGAAAATACAAATATTGTGCACCTGGGAATAGAAAGTTGTAGAATAGGTGCTCCAAAATATTCTATAATTTTCTATAAATCTGCATAGGGACACTTATGCCATAATGGGCGACCTAGTCCTTCTCTCGAGAAATTTTACCAAAGTGGGTTTATGATAAAACGGTCTCCAAAAATGTCAAAACCGTTTTTCAGTCCTAGTACAAGGACAAGGCCGCCAATGATGGCGACCTAGTCCTCTTGGTACATTCGAAATTTTCAAGGTCTGAATCTATAGGGCCCCGCTTGCACTTCCTTCTTTGGTAGATACCTACATTTGAATCTTCAGAAATTGACCTGCAAGTTGTCCTTTTTCTCCACCTAGGGTTTGATGACTTGAGTTGATGTAGATGGAATGATGGCACCATTTTCAACACTTTTCTCCTTGCCAAATCTACATACACACCTGCAAAATACACATGCAAAGACAAGAAACATTTTTGGGCTAGAGAATAGGGGTTTGCATTAGTCAAACCCCATTGATGGTAATCAGACCCAAATGAAATAGAAATGGAAAGAAAAGATGATTCAATGAAAAACAAGTGTAAAAACTCACCAAAACATTAGTTGAAGATGTCTTCAACATGCAAGAACCAAATCCCATGGAGGTTGCTTGATGTGTCACGTACTTGAATGCTTTCTTGAGAAGATTGAGTGCAAGAGTGCTTGTGATGATGAAAATGATCTAAGGGGGGGCTTAATTGAGAATGAAAGCCCTTATTTATACAAGATATGCCATAATTTCCCAAAAATAACACATGATAGACTGACCTTAGGGTTTTGGGGGAGAATTCCCATTAGGTTTTTGTTTTAATTTTGAATTTTATGCCTAAAGGGACTAGGTCGCCCAAGGTGGTGACCTAGTCCACTTAGATAAATTCAAGTGGTGGTTAGGAATTAAGTGGTGTTAAATGATGTTTATCTATCTTCCCTCCCAAAACACACTTAATTCGGGCCTAAAAGTGCATTAAGGGACCATTTTATCATTAAAAAGGGTTGAACTAGTGATAACAAGACTAGGAAAATATGAAAATGCATTATAACACATTACAACACTTTGGCACAAGGCTTGAAAAGGGGTAAAATGGGGTTATATAGGTGAACTGTGTTGAAAGGGTCTTCAAAAAGTGGGAAGATGTGTTGTAACACTTCACAAAACCTTTGTAACACATCATTATATTATTGTTGATTTGCAAGCATTGAAGGCCTAATGCCACATTATAGCATTATATCAAAGAAAAATTAGGCCAAAATCCAAGGGAAAAGGCCCAAATGACTAAAAAGTGTCAAGGCTACGCTTTTGGTGACATAACCAACCCTTTCATTTATTTCTTGAGCATCCTTCAAAAACTGTAGGGCCAGTTTTAGAATGGCGAGCACAATTATGATTTGCTCCGAATAGGCAGATACCAGCCTTCTTTTTCTAGGAAGGGTTGAAGACCTTTGTGTAGTTGTTAGTTCTTTATGCAATCGAGCCTCTTTCTCCTTTGCACTCTCCTCCATTTGATTCCTCTCCTTGAGAGCATTCGCTAGTTCAGAACCAAATTTTTTGATCTCCTTATCACGAGCATTCAAAGTAGACTCAATTTATTGCTTGTCATTTCTTAGCTTTTTCACTTCCTCTTGGGCCTTTTGAAAATTGTCAGAGGCCTAATATTGGACACCATCCAACTCTCTCTTTATGCTTTCCAGAACACACTGGTACTTCACATTCGATAAGTGCTCAACTGTGAGTTCACCTTTCAATCTATTGATCTCAGTAGACAATTGAATCCACTCATCCCAAGTCTCTACAAGATATCTTGTTCCTTTATCTTGCCAATCTTCTATCTACATTATGTGGGTCATTTCAGCATTTTGAGCTCTAGTTTCTAACTATAGCCAATTCACCATTTCCTTTACATTTTCCAGCTCAACCCTGTACTTTCTTAATGTTTGATCTAGCCTATCATAATCCGTATGAAATACCTTCTGAGTGGTGTTTGAAAGATCCACCTTGGCATGCAAGTGAATTTCATTCAAATCTAGACCCAAAGCCCTGATATCGTAGTCCTCCATCTGCATTTTTCCTTCAATTCGAGATATGAGCAACTTCATGGTAGTGATCCATAGAGAATTCTACTCTTCATTAAGATAGATTTGAATCTTCTTGGCGGCCGACAGCTCAACATTCTCCATCTTCCATTTCTGATTTCTAGCTTGGCAAGCACACTTAGTTGTGTTAAAATTTTCTTGAAGAATCTATGGGGTATCAATGCTCTATATTGTAAGAGAAGCACCAGGGGGCAGACTAAAAAGTGTGAAAAAGGGGAGACTTCAGATGTATGAGCATGTGCGTAGGAAAATGGGAGAGTAATCATTGAAAATGGTAGGATTCCAAATTCAGATTGGGCAACAAAAGGACCAGTAGAGATAAAAAGAGAAGTAGATGGAATGGGTGATTTTTGTTCGAATTTGGACAAACCTAGGTTAATGGGAAACATTAATTGTTTGGCTTTCTCAATAGGGGCCTTGGGTAGGGCTATCAAAGAGTCATTAGTAGGAAAAGTGGATACTGCTTGCTCAACATGTGGGGGTACATCACATTGTATGTTGAAAATGGTAGGGGGCTCATTAAGAACCAACAATTCAAATTCTATGGGTTGATGATTCTCTGTAACAGATGGAGGCAAAGGATTAACTAGAGATACATATGTAGGAAGAAGAGGGGGATCAAGACTTACCTAGACCATAACCATCTGAACATTTTGTTGAGTAGACTGTTCTTCTTCTTTGTTTGACCTAAATTGGCCCATCCCGATCCTTTAGCAGATGATCCTACTACTTGGACCTCTTGTTCTACAATCAATTCTCTTGGGGAACGTCAGGATCTATTCCCTTAATTTTGATAGTAGTGAAGGACACAACTTGTGAGTCCTTTTTTTGGAGCTTCTTCCCCTATTAGACTCATGTGGTTCGGAAGTATGACATGGAATTTGTTCCTCTATTATCTAATCACTAGATTCTGGGTTGTTGTTGTCGAAGTCATCCTCTTAATCATAAATTTCCTCAAGTTTTTCATCATCAGGGTGAAACTCTTTAAGCAGCTTATGTAGGCATACCATCTCTTGTTAGAACCTCCAAAAATCTACCTTCTTCCTTATTGATCACCCCTATAGTTTCATTTGATTTTTGAGGGTTTTACATATCAAAAGGTCCTTCTGATACTTTTCCTATAGTGTATAGAAACTCAACCATCTTGGATGTTTAGTTGGTATGAGGGCCTTGGGTTGATGTATAATTCTATATTTTCTTGAGTAAGATTTTTCTTGGACTCCACAGAGTCTCAATCCTTGTGTTTCAAAGGGAAAAGCTTCATCAAATTGTAGTCCCATGTGTCATACATAAGGACTAACCCTAGGGCTTCCAAGAGATTTGTAAGCTTCCTCTATGCTTCCCGCTTCTCTAGTATCGCCTTATTATTTGCAATGCAAAGGGGAAGTAAATATACTTTATCTTGTTCCTTCCTCTATCATAGGCATTGCCAACAAGAGCTTCATGACAGAATGCCTCCAATGCAAAAACCATATCCATCACAAACCTGGGGAGTCAGAAAGGATCTCTGATGAAACCATGAAATCTTATAAATGTGAAATATTCTTCGAAGAAATAATTCATCAGAGTCGATGAAGTTTTGATCCATTTTTTCAGCCTTTGGGGAAAAATGACCCATCGGATGTGGCAATAGCTCTTGAATCACTAGTCTCAGAAAGTGGTTCACAAACTAGTAATAATTACATGTTTTTGACAACACATAGGTGCATATAGAAACTAGCTGACATAAACCATTTTCATCAAGCTTAGAAACCCGCAAATGTCTCTCAAAAAACCAAAAATTTTGATACAGAATTAAGTGACCCAAGAAAGAAGAATACCTAAATTTGTACTCGATATGGTAATTCTTCAGTTGCTCCAACATGTTTGTAGCTACTACATCAAAAAATTCAAAGTATCTATGCCACCTCTCCCATTTGAGTATCATAGCCAAGGCCATTTGGAAAGCATGGACCTCCTCATCATTATCCAGGCCGAAAAGCCAAGCCAACATTGAGAAAAAATCCTTTGAGTTGATTTTGAACTTTATAAGTACCAGAGAAAAAGTAAATCAACCTCTCAGTAGCCTTTCCTTTGTCTCATCCTAATAGAAAATTTGTCTTTCATTTTCTTCTTCCCTGTAAATCACCATATCTTCCTCGCTAAATGACTTAGTGCCCCAATTGGGAGGGATACACAACATATCCTGTATAGCCAAAAAAAAAATCGTGTCCTTGATTTTGCTGCATGTAATAGTTTTAGTTTCTCTATTGAGCCTTTTGGCACATGAAGTTATTAGCTCTAGGCATGGGTGTATGATAGGAAACATAAACTATGGAAAACCACATTTCTAGAGCTAAGAGGCAAAACCCTCAGATGCACCATATTCTTTCATTCTTTGAAATGCTCCCTCCCTAGGACCATTAGGGTTTTCTCCAATTTTGTATCAGAGACATTGTCAGCAACATCTTGCACCTCCTCTATAGGAACACTTCTATCTACTAGCAGCTTTCTACAAAACTCAAATGATCGATCTTCGATCAATGGGGCATTGGAAAATGCATTTTTCCCAAAGATATTTGCAAAACCAGGATTTTTTAATGAAGACCCTGGTCTTCTACTAGTCATTGATGGTTCTGCCATGGCTGCTTCAAAAGTTGAAGAGATTTTTTGACTAAAATGGACGCTTGTCTTTTGCTATCTTAGAAAAATATACTTTTTGGTGTAGTTAATTCCCTTAGCAAGTACATGTAGTTAAGGCTATATAATTACTGTTGGTCCATTATATGTTTCCAATGAGGTGATACGTGTGGGTTGGAGATCTATATCCCTCAAGAATACAAAAAACACTACAAGAATGGAATTAGTACATTCCTTTTTCTGCCTCTCTTTATAAATAAGCTCTTTGTCTTGAGGAGAGTGCCTTTAGTTATTCCAATCATGCTTAGGTGATACAAAGTACCCTTGAAAAGATGTTATCATTAATTTTTCAGATATTAGCACGTTAATCCATGTCTTTTCACATACGCAAAATAGCTGATGTTGATGATGGAAAAGGACACACATCAACGATTATCCTATGTAAGAATTTACTCCCAATTCCCAAAATTATTTTTTAGACCTTGTGTCAAATTCTTCATATGATTTATTCTCCGTTCATCAGTTTCTTTGATATTTTCCTGTTGTCATCTAGCCAAATATAGACCTTCCATTTTTTAGGTTTACTGACACCTCTTTTATATAAATAGCTATGCCACCTTAAGGAAATATTCCTTTAAAAAAAAATCCTTTTGAGTTTAGCCAACCCTTTCTCCATTTTCATATCGTCTTTTGCTTTGCTGCTTTAGCCATGTCTACCAACCTAGGCACTCCTATTTTTCTACTTCTACGAAGGCTACAATATGCCTTCACTAGGAAGATTATTGTTGATAAAATCAAGTGCCTAGTAAAGAGGTGTGACTGGCTTGGGGTAATTTCATAATGTTGGGTCATCGGCATGGACTTTTTTGAGGATGAGAACCAAGATGAAGAGAAACTACGTCGTGTCTCACTTTATGGCCTCCCTCCTAGACCTAAATATCACCAAAACCTAGATAGTGGATTTGTTCCACCAAATTTTCAATGAATCTCTACTAGAAGGCTTTGGTGAGATTGTGCAAGTTTCCATCTCAGGTGTTATTATTCCAAGTGCAATGGACCTTCATAGGTACATTGATCATGGGGTGGACGTGCCTTGGCTACCCTTGTTGAGTGAATCCTACACCATGGACCTTGAAAGTCATTGTGCTCCATCTTTGCTTGCGGCCAGCTACTTCTTGTAGGAGTATGGAATGGAATTCATTCCTAGGTTGGACTTTATGAAGCATTTTGAGCTTCTAGCATACAATCACGAAGAATAAGCCGAGGTTCATGCATAGTGTGTTGTTGTGTTCCCTATTTCCCTATCAACAAAGAAGAAGAAAAAGAAGAAATGAATGACCATTGGCAACATGCCCTCGTAACTATGGTTGGAGGCCTAACATTTTTGATATTTTTGTAACATGCCTCCATTTTTCTCTTTTTGCTCAAAACCTCCTTTTGGATTTTGCTTAAGAGAGCTTTAAGATAAAATTTGAGCCTCAGGTTGTATTACACTTGTAAATTTTGATGAATATATAATATAATACAATATTTTCTTACTTATAATTTTTTCCTTGTTTTCCCTTATGACTTATTCTTAAAAATAGAACATATTTACAAAATTTTACATATTGTACATAACCATTATTTTTTAAAAGAATAATGTACTTTAATGGAACAATTTTAGATAAATTCCATTCAATAGTATCTCTAAAGCATTGCCTTCCATGTCTTCTAACTCATACACATTCATTCCTTGTGCATCCTAATTTGGAAGGGTCCCTTCCACAACACTTCAAATTTGGTGTGTTTCCTTGGTTTTGTAGTACGCTAATCATGCTTTAGCACTAGGCTTCCTTTCTATAAATCTGGGTCAAAAGTCTTCTTGTCAAACCATCGTTTCACTGTCTATTGGTGGCCAATCATGGATCCAAAGGACTTCTCTCTATCTTTCTCAAGCTTGAGGAGTTCTTCTATCCATACCTCCATTCCACCACTTTCCTCTATTTCTAGGTCTTTCAACAATTGTAAATTAGGGAGTTCATTGGAAATAGGTAAAACTACCTATTTCCCATACACTAATTCATAGGGAGATGTCTTTAGGATTTTTTTTCGGCATGATACGATCTTCCCACATAGCAGCTAGTAGATGCTTGTGCCAATCTCTTTGTCGTTCAGACTCAAAATGCTTGATTAACCTAATTAGGTTTTTATTTGTTGACTCTGCTAACCCATTTCCTTGTGGGTAATAGTTTGATGAGGTCTTGAGGAAGATTCAATTCTTAATTGCAAAATCTGACATCCTTGATCCTACAAAGGCCCAAGCATTGTTGGATATAACAATTTTTGGTGAACCAAACCTAGTTACTATCTCTTTGAGTAAATTAACAATCTCGCCCTCTGTAGCAATTTTTAGGGTGATGGCCTTTGTCGACCTTGTGAAGTAATTAGTCACCATGAGGATCCATTTGTGGCTGACACTAGAGATGGGATTTATCATTCTGAAAAATTCCAATCCCCATTGAGAAAAAAGGCTCTTTAGTTATGACGGGACTTAAAGGAAAATCGCAATTTTTATCTTACCAACAAAAAATTGACACAGTACATTTTTGCACCAAATGGTGCACTTCAGAAAATATTGAAGACCAATAGTATCCCACTTGCATGATCTTCAAGGTGGTAGTTCTAGTGGAGAAATGTCAACCCTTAGGATTTCTATTAAATTACATAAGAAACCTTTCTACACGGTGCTTGTCTAAACATCTGAGCAATACACCATCATAGTTTCTTTTAAATAAAGTCTCTTCATTTAATACATACCTAGTGATTTGTAGTCAGTAATATCTCCTTTTTTGGAGTGGGAGACTGGTTGGGTAGTGTCCCTTTTGGATATATCATTTCTGATCTACCACCCAAGAGTCATCAGACTCAAACTGATTTGAGTAGACTTGATCAATCTCCTTGTCAGCTTCAAAACCCAACTCCTATGTAAGGTACGCATAGAGACATCTTCCTCAAACTATCTTAGTCAGTCTAATGTACACATCATATTACAAGATCTTAGTGATCCCATTGGCTCTCTTCTTAGTTATATCTCCTTTGGTAATATATTCCCTTACACTCGGGTGAGAAACCAAGAGGGTAATTTTATTTGTTGACACAAAGTGTCAAAACTTCTTTATGCTCTTAACAATGGAAAAATATTTCTTCTCTACAAAGTTGTATTTGGTTTCATAACCTTTGAGGGTTCTTGAGTCAAAATCAATCGGATGCTCTTTATTATTCTATTCATCCTTCTAAGTGAGTATAGAAGCTATGTTATGTTGACTGTTGTATACATAAAGTAGGAAATCTTTAGAAAAGTTTGAGTTAGCCAACACCAAAGCATCAAAAACAACCATCTTTATTTGCTCAAAAGTTTCCTTGCCTTCAAGGGTCCATTTGAAAATCAAGTTCTTCTTGAGAATCAGTGTGATGGGTCTTGTGATGCCAAGAAAGTCTGAAATGAACTAGTTGAAAAAGTTAATTTTCCATAAGAAAGACTACAACCCTTTTTGATTCACTATTAGGGGTAAATCCATTATAGATCTCACTCTTTGGGGATCAATTAAAATTCCCTCATTGGACACTACAAAGCCAAGTAGCTTACGTTGAGGTACTCCAAAAATGCATTTTTGGGGATTTACAGACATCCCAAACTTTTGAAACCTTTGAAAAAGCTGTTCTAGATGATAAAAATGATCAAACTTTAAGTTTGAAAAATTGCCAGGTCATCAAGGTAAATTAGAATGATCAAATTGATGAATCCCCTAAAATCAATGTCCATGGCTCGCTAAAAAGTCACACCAACATTTGAGAGTCTGAAAGGAATCTTTGCATATGTGAACATTCCCCACTTGGTGGTAAACATCATTTTATGTTGGTCACCTTCCTTGACATATACCTGATTATATCCTAAGAAACCATCAAGTAATGAGGAAATCTCCAACCCAACCATAGTTTGCAAGATCTGCTCCATCGACGAAAAAGGGTAGTGATGTTTTAGCGAAGCCTTACTAAGGTCTTGAAAATGGACACAAATTTGGATGCCACAATTTTTCTTCCAAACCGATACCAGATTAGACACCTAGGTTGAGTGCTTGATTGGGTAAATAATTTGGCACTCAATCAGTTTAGTGAGCTCCTAGCCATCAGAGCCTCAACATTTGAATTGATAGGCCTTTGCTTCTATCGAACTACTTTTGAACCTTCAGCCAAGTCAATGGTATGTTAAATTATGCCAAGATCATATCCTCTAAGATCATCATAGGTCCAAGCTATAACTCCATTGTATTTAGAACATAGATCCCTTAACCTTACCTTATCTTCCCATGGAACATTCCTTCCAACTTTTAGCTTTCTGCAATTTCCAACATCCAACTTCTCATAATCCTTTTCATCAGTCATAAACCTTTTCTTTCCACTCCTCACATCTTCATAGTCGAAGAGATTTTCGAGGGAGATTAGACCTTGAGGGATCTTGTTTCCTTTTAGCTGGATGACTTGCTCTTCAGAAGGATGAACTCCTAGTTGTGAATAGTCAAAAGCTCCTTTCAAATTTTGGATGAAAGTGGTGATCTGGGTTTTATCTTTGAACACTTGCCAATTCTAATCATTTTCGGGAATTAATGGTCAGACAATGATCTACACTGCACTCCACATTGAATCTGAAATTGGTTCAAACTATGACCCGATTGAATCCATCAAATCCACTATGTTGTTTTGAGATCAACGAATGACTTGCACATTGAAAGCTTCAAAACCTTCAACCAAATCCCATATCTAATGTCTATATGACTTCATTCTTGTAGTTTTAGTAGTTGCTTGCTTGTAGACTTGGCTCACTATCAACTCAGAATCTGTAAATAATTGCAACCTCTTTGTGCCCATTCACTTGACGAGAAACAAACTATGGATCAAGGCTTCATATTCCACATCATTATTAGAGCACAAAAAATTGAAGTTGATAAGCCTTGAGGGTCTCTAATCCCGTCAGGGATAGTAATGAGACTCCTAATCTAGAACTGACATTGCATTTAGTGTCATCAATTACAAAGTCCATAGACAATTATCCATTGGATCGTCACATTTTTCTCGATCCTTCACCATTTTTGGATAGATCAAGTCATCATCAAAAAACACATATGTGCCTAGTCTGGTGGCATGGAAATTTGCGAATGGGTTGAAGTCAATGAACTGGTTGAGGAGAATGTCTTCTTTGGGAGTTCACTCACTTGTGTCTTCTTCATCTTCTAGAATTTCCACACAATATCCCTCCTTTCTTGTGAAAGAGGTATGCGTTGCTTCAAAATGAAGGACTACATTATCTGCTATATGTTTAGGGTGTAAAGACTCTAAGAGAGTCATCATCTTCACCCCATGCTTAGTTTTTAATATCACATGGGACAAGTCGAGTGGCAAGTATCTACCCAGCTTTGTAGTGAAATCTCTAGAAAGAAACATCCTAAAAATTGAGGGAATATCTATCACCACTACCTCTTGTGAGAATGTCTGGCTCAGACATGAAAAGAGGGTATACTTAAGCATTAAGGGGCTCATACTTAAGAATTAAGGAATCAACTACTTGCTTGGGCATGACCGTTGTACTAGCTCCCGAATCAATCATATTGTTGTGAAAAATATTATCTCCCACAATTAATATTAAAAAGAAGGGAGTGGGCTTTGGCTTGCTTACCTCTTTCTCTCTTGCATCGCCTGTGTCATTAGTATAAGCTACAAATTTCAGAGTTTGAGGATCTGACGTGGGTCCTTTATCTTTAATTTGATCACATGATGGAACTACGTCTATTTTTGGGACCTTTGACTTGAACGAGGGAATATCCCTTGGCTTTGGAGGAAGATGGTCCATCATGAATGGGTTGGGTATTTTATCTGACAATTTGTTAGGCAAAAATGGAATCCACTGTTGTTGAGTCAGTCGAATAGTCAATTGTGGGAACTCTTTTTCTTGTGATAGTGGTTGGAATGGATGAGTACGAGGCTGATCTTGTGACATGTACTCTCCATGAGCCTTCTCTTGGATTTGGTTTCATACTCCAACTGTACCTATGGAGTACTGGTCATCTGAGCTTTGTTTGTGTATACCACATATTCTTCCTCCATCTAGCAAAAAAGCACTTGATTGGGTGTGATATCCAACTCTTTCTCTACAAAAATCCCTTGTATTTGTACCCTAAAGCAAGCATTCTCCATTTCAAAGAATTTTTATCCTTCTGCATTTAGAAGCGTGTCTTTATTTCTTTGCTCTTCTATCTTCTACTGCATGTTTCCCTTTGGGAAATTTTAGGGCATATGACTATCTTTGCATGGAAAGAACCATACATTTTCATCTTCCGCTAGGTTGTTTTGGCCTAGGATCAATTCTTTGTTGTAACTATCCTTGACCATCTATAACAACATAGTGATCAGAACTATTTGGTTGGTGGGTATCACTTGTTGACCACCCTGGGGTCCTTGGTATGTGCTCTATTGATAGAATGGAATTCCTCCCTGATACGTTTGAGTAGCTTACTTCGAAGGGGCCACTTGTTTCCACTTAATGAGAACTAACTCATTAGCAAAAGACCGCATTAGACTCTTCATATCATTATTTTTTCTACTAAAAAGGAAGAATCTAACATGCTTGGCTATGCGGTGGGGTATACATATATGGATTGGGGTCACCTTGTAATTGACACTGGCATCACAAAAGTGTTCGGAGAAACTTCCTCTCGAGGAATGCCCAAAATCTCTACAAAAACAAGTATCAACTTAGGTCGTGGAAGAAGCTTCTTAGCATCTATCAGACTATTTTTTTGCATGTACCACCAACTTGTATACATCAGATAAGATATCTCCTCCCATGTAGGTTTTCATCACTACAATATCCGAATTGATAGTCTTTAGGTAGAACATGAACTCCATCGCAGCTTGAGGTCAGGCAGTCGCTAGGATCCTATGCAAGGTCTTGTTAAACCTGGTGTTGAAGTCACTCATAGCCTCTTGCGAATCTCTCTTGATGGTGATGAGTTGGTGTAGTAGTGAAGAATAATATCCTTTCTTTCAAAAGAATTCAAACAATTTTTCTCTAAAATCATCCCATGAGCTGATAGAACTGGAAGTCAGAAATCGATACCAATCTTGAGCCTTCCCTTTGAAAGAGGTAGCCAACAATCTCATAGCAATTTTTTCCTTTACGATATTGTGCAGTATAAACACCTCCGCTACATATTGGAGGTGCTCAAAAGGGGTTTGAAATTCCTCTTCGGAGAATTTTAGAATAGACTTGAGGGTATTAGAGGGTATGGTAGGCAAAAAATTTGGGGGAGTAGGTGGCTATAGTGGACTACCACTATCCTAGGTTAAAAATTTTCTGGGAGTAGGAGGGGCTACGTGAGCCACATAAAAAAGATTCATATGAATTGGGTAAATTGGTATTCTTATTTGGAAACTTTGACCTTTAGATGGAGTAGATAGGCCTCTAAACTCTAGGCTCTTACTCCTTGCTCTACTACTTCTAATAGCGATACAAAACCTATAAATCTTCTTCTCCTAGGTACCAAAGAATGTAGCTGGGAATACTAGAAATGGCCCTTTGAGGATGCTCTTGTTTAGACTCTAGGCATGAAACTTATAGTTTCCTTACTTGGCCTGATTTTAGAAATATTTATGACTTCTAATCAAGCGTTTGAAAAATTGGTCCCATCGGGCATGCCAAAAAAAGAACCGTTGATCATCAAAGCTTATGCCTATCTAACAGTCTTATGGGAAATTCAGTGAGTGGGGGAACTATATGCACCTCATTTAATACCTCTAGGATTTTAATAGAAATTTGACTCTTCTCTGAGTTTGGGAAAAAGGTGGAAAGAAATGTAAATAAAAAAACATGAAAGTGGCGATGTGTCAACACTTTTACAACATTTCAAAACCTCAAGTTCTTTTCTATGAATGATATTTGATAGAAATATAACACTGCAACCTCTCATTGTTGGGAAGAGCATGATAAGCAGAGGCTATATATAAGCACCATGTATTCATTCAATCCACCTGTAAGAAGTGTTCATTAAGATTTGACCAAGCATAAAAGTTTCAAGAATCAATAGAAAGCATTCAGGAGCCACATAAACTGTTCCTCTTAATATAGAATAACATGAATAAATAATAAAAATTAAACAAAATAGACAAGTCCAATGACATAATCCAACTTCTACAAGCTATAAATTTATCATGTACACATACATCATGGAAATAAAATAATCAAACTATTGAGATTAAGCTAGACATAGTGTTTTATTCTGGATGAAGATATAAAGAAGGAAATATTGATAGAGGCCATATCATGAATAGTTTCAATTATTTATCCCAAATAACTCATACTTCAAATATCAAATGAACTTTAAAACAAAGGTTAGATTCCAATATAATAATAGTTTGAATTAAAAAATAGATATAACATGAGAGAGTGAAGCAATATTTTGTAAACTTTTAATGAAAATGCTTCCTATTACTATGAAAAATAAATAAACTTTTTACAAAAGTAAAACTTGAAGAAGTCTTTCTGCATGTTGTTTCCTCCAATTTATAGCCATCAAAGAGAGAAATATTGAATTCATTTAGAAGTAATGACTGCTAGATGTCTACACCTGATAGCTTAGAATTTGATCCTAGATCTTTAATTAGGTCATGGCAATCTTTCTCATCAAATTTTAACTACCGCATTAATATTGCTTAGATATTTTAACATGATTGCCCTCCATAAATGCTCAGATCCTAGAAAATAGCTTAGAAAAATTCTTGTTGAATGATCAAGTGGCTTTGGCGGCACCAACACATCCTTTTCTTGAAAAATAAAGCAAGCAACGCTCCGACAAACTCTGAAGAAAAACTCTCCAAACTATGGCTTCTTTGAAAAGAAGAGTATTGGCATATGAATTCTAGAGATTGTTAGAATCTAGTGTTTTCATTGATGGCAACCTAAGTAATTTATCTAGTACACACTTCTTTATCCATTCATACCCACAGATAGAGTAAAGAGCTAGCTACTACTGGAAGTAAGAGTGAAGGACATGGTATCCAATTAAAGTTGAGTCTATTGATCAATATCCATTATCAGTTTATCAGTTCATGTTGCACATCTCAGGGAAGGTTGATTGGGTATATGGAATACCTTATTCTTGAGTTTTGTGTTGTCACATCGATCGGTGTACGAGATAGAAGATCTGGTGTATTGATTTTATGTTTATCAGTGATAGAAGGCTGACTTGGTGGATATAGCCATTATGGATGTCTAAGGATTAATTGCTCAATTTTTATTTTTTCAAATATATTCATTTAGCTCCTTATTATTCTATGATAGACTATGGGTGGTGCACATTAAGAATTAGTTGTGGATTCAACCAATAGTTGAAAAGTGTTCTATGTTTTGTTAAAGTTGACATATGGATGATCAAATCTTTGGTTGTGGATATATTTGTATCATTTTCATATAGGAAATGTATGATATGTGAAGTATGTTAGTGTGTGGTACAAAATTCAGAAGGATAGTGGTGTGAATTTACTTTCACATTGATTTGTGATGCGTATTGTAGAACATAGCAGAGAAGAGCAGAACAAAGTGCAGAATTAGACTGAAGGTCCAGAATATGATCTATGATCCTAACCAAAACTATAACTAGGCACGAGTAGATGCTATTAATTTAGCTCAATCATTCAGATGGTCTTAATCTAAATATTTTGTAAGGAAGTGAGCCTTCCTATTGTGAGCAGTGAGCTCTAGGAAGTCAACCCGAATGCAAGTGCATTCCCATTTTGTAAAACTTATATTTGAGTACTCAAATTATGGATTGACCTCCACCATGGTTTTTCCCATAACAGGGTTTCCACATTAAATTCCTTGTGTTATGGTGTTGTGGATGATTAATTTATGTGTTTTCATCTTTCCTTTTGGTTTAATGTTGAAATGGTTTAAATATCAGATTAATAAAGTTTAGATTTGCAGAACACTAATTCACGCCCCCCCTCTTAGTGCTCCCTTGAGTCCAAAAATTGGTATCAGAGCTTAGTTCCTTGGAAGGAGCTTAGCAACTTGAGGTGGATCTTGGAATGTAATGGACTCTGGTAGTCTTCAACAATAGCTTGTGGTAGCACTTGATGATATTGATCAGTCTAAAGTAGAAGTCAAGGAATTGAGAGTGAATCTTAAGGATGTTGAGAAATTCATTCAGTCATTGAAGGATCATATTGTTAAATCCAAGAAAAAATGGAAGGATCTATGTGATCAAATTAAGAAGAAAGAGAACGATGACATGGATTATGCTCACTTGAACCAAACCTTGAGGAAATAACTCAAGAATGTGAAAAGCTTGCTAGAGACAGTGCTACCCTAAAACATGAGATGGAATCTATGGTGATGAAGCTAACTAAGGAAATTGAAGAAAGAAAGAAGAATGATGAGAACCTTTTTCACTCCTTATAATAAAAATATGATGAATGCAAAAGAGTAAATGGGGAATTCATTTAGTTGGAGATTCAACTACAACAATCAGGAAACAATGAAGAAGAGCTTGAAAAATAGATTATTATTCTTACAGATGAAATTACTACTGCAAATGAATATAAGGATAAGTTCAAGATTAGCTCAGTTAATCTTGATGAGATGACTCAAGGATAGAAGAATGAAAATGACAAGCAAGGCCTTGGATATGAGAAAGGAGAATGTTTTGGATCTGGACAAAGGAATTTCAAGCAAGAAAATATGATGAACAAAGAAAAAAGGCATCCGGTAAGGTAACCCCATGCTTAAAAATTTAATGGATACTATTTTTCTTGCGATAAATTTAGTCATATGGTAGCTTAATGTAGAAGTAAAATGAAATCAAGTGATTCATCATTCTTCGATGTGTGTTTCAATTGCAAAAAGTTTGTTTATAAATCAATTAAATGTAGAAATGTGTTAAACTACTATGTCAGTAGAAGGAATGTTGAATGTTATACCTATGAAATGATTGGTCTATACAAGGAAATACTATGTGCTACAATTGCAACAAATATGGTCACATTGCAAGATTTTGTAGAAACAAAAATATGGATAGAAGAGGTCTAGTATACAAAGGAAGAAATACATAGAAAGATGATAAAGAAAAGGGAAAAGTGATTGTGAATGCAATAAGAGATCATATGAAGAAGAAACGGGTAAGAAATATCGAGTCTATTGCAAGAAATAGTTCTATTTCAGAACCTGCTTCTGGTAATTCCTTCTGAAATTGATTTCAAGCCATTGGCCTAGGGGGAGTTTTTCAAGAAAATCCTTTTTCCCCTGTCTGTAGTTGGTACCGAAATGTGAAATACTATCAAAAGTTGTATCAATTATCTACAGAGGCTTTGGAAAACATCCACAAAGAAATTTAAGAAATCATAGGTTTGTAGAAGAATTTTTCTCTCACGATCTAAGAAAACAAGGCATCTGGAACACCTAGGGAAAAAGCTTTTATTACATCAAAAAGTTAGGTGTACGAAGTTATAAAAGGACATGTTCAAACCCTAATTTTCCACTTTATCAAAGAGAAGAAGGAGAGAACTTTGTAATAGAATCTCGAAGGCATGAAGATATTTCTGCTTCAAAACCCTAATTCATCAGGTACTTTCGAAATTTTTATTTAAATTGGTGTGTGATTGATAGAAAAAAAACATAAGTATGAAAGGAAAAATGGAACAAATCAAAGGAACAATCAATCTAGATGAATATAACAGTGAGAAGATTAGAGTCGTAAGGAATTTGTTTTCGTTCGGTGAATTGAAATGGTTGAAAGAAGCCACACATAGAAATTTGGACATTTGGAATGAGTTTCCCTATTTCAAGAACTCAGAAATCATTAAGTTTATCTTGAGTAGATTGAATGATGATAGTTTAATTCTAAACAAACCCTACCTCATTTCAAAAGAAGTAATTGGAAATTTAATAGGATTATGTAAACTTGGGGATATACTGAGAAAGAAGTCTATTCGAAATGAAGAAGTTGAAACCATAACTTGAGTTATTCAAGATCAAAGGGCATTGATAATTTTGGCAATCAAAGATTCAGTAATAAGATACATTGTGCTTGGAGTATCCTATAAAATATTTTTCAGAAATAGAGAAGGATCAACCTCGGCTGGTGTTGTTTAGATCTTTCACAAAATGATAATGTAAGATCAAGACTTTGACCTATGCAGAATAATAAAGGATCAAATAATGGAGAACGTGTAATTAAAAAATGAGACATATTACCCTTTGAGGTTTGGGACTTTGGTTATATGTCTAGTAATGTACTTTATGAGTTTCTTACCAATGAACAACAATGTGATGTGGAAAGAAAATGAATTGATGTGCAAAAAAATATACACACACTCTAAGAGTTTGGAAAACTGTGATCAAGAATTCAAAAAATTCTTTAAGAGTTTCCTAGGAAAGTTTTTCTTAGTTGGTATTTCTCTTCTGATAAGGCTACTTGAAGTTGGTTCCTCTTCTGGTGATATGGAGAGAAAGAAGAAAAGAGAAAAATAAATTGTTGTCTCTACTCCTTTGGCATGCAAGATTCCAAAAAATTGAAGGAAAAGGAAAAGAACAGGAGATTGTGGATATACCAAATGAGGAATCCGATAAGGAAACTAAGGACACCCAGGGAAAATAATTGGAATCAGTTGAACTAGAACAAAAAAATGAAATGACAGAAGCAAGTGAAGGAGAAGATGAATTAACAAAAGAAAAACTACTGTAGCTTATCTATGATGAAAGAGGAATGCAAAAAATTGCTAAGTTATGGTCTATCAAACCCTCATATGATCAAGATATGATTTTGAGTGTACTGAGTTCTCATGTTGTGCATAGCCAGATCAAATTGGAGAGTTTGTAAAATAATTTTCTAGAAGAAATGATTGAATGCATCAAGGAAATCATGGACTCTGAGTCTCAAAATAGGGAAGAAGAAAAAGAAGTGATCCTACATCTAAAGAAGCAGTACATATTATCTCTCACCAAATTAGAAAGGGATATGAATGAGTTGAGCCAATGCATATGTACAACAAATAAAATCTATAACTATTGCATCTGTTGGCCTAATGCAGTTGGAAAATACAAAGAAAAATTGGAACAAATTGAAATAGAGTTAAATGGGATTGGACAAAGTTTTGATATGTTTCAGGATAAGGATGGTACAATCAAGAAAAGGATTCAAGAGGTATAGTTTGAGTATACAAAAGTTCAATTCATTAAAAAAAATCTTGTGGACACTTTTTGGAAAGTAAAGGACTTAACTGAATACAGACTAGAATAAATGATTGAGATACTGAGGAAAGGAGAAAAATTAGAGAATGCAATCACAATTCTAGAATCCCTCATCGAGATTCTCAACAAGACATCTCAAAATAATAGAATGATAATAATCACTGGGATTTCAATAGAAGCTTGGAAGAAATTTCTTCTGGAGATGAAATAAAAACACAAGATAATCTTCTCACCCAAGTAACAGTTGTTCTTTTTTTCAAATTTTGATCATTTTTGAAGTTTTGGTTATATTTCAAAGGGGTGGATTGAATATGTATTTTTCATTGATGTAAAAGGGGGGGAGAGCAAATGAAAAATGCCTCATCAATCTCAGGGGGAGCTGTGTTTTGAAATTTTGAAGTTCATATTGTTTTTGACACTTAGTCATTTTTCATTAAGTGTTGCCATCAATGCCAAAGGGGGAGATTGTTGGCATATGGCTTCTGGATATTTTTGGCATCTAGTGTTGTCATTGATGACAACCTAAGTCATTGATCTGGTACACACTTCTATATCTATACATACTGGCAGATAGAGTAAAGAGCTAGCTAGTACTAGAAGTAAGAGTGAAGAACAGGGTGTCTGATTAAAGTTGAGCATGTTGATCAATATGCTTTATAATTTTATCAGTTCATTTTGTGCATCTTAGGGAAGTTCAATTGGGTACATGGAATACCTTATTGTTGAGTTTTGTGTTGGTGCATCAATCGGTGTACAAGTTAGAAGATCTGGTGTATTGATTTTATGTTTATTAGTGATAGAAGGCCGACTTGGTGGATATAGATGTTGTGGATCTTTAAGGAGTAATTTCTCAATTTTTTTTGTTTCCAAACATATTCATTTAGGTCCTTATTATTCTATGACTGACTATGGGTGGTGTGCATTAGGAATTAGTTGTGGATTTAGCCAACAATTGAAAAGTGTTCTATGTTTTATTAAAGTTGACATATGGATGATCAAATATTTGGTTGCGGATATATATAAGAGATTGTTTGTATCATTTTGATACAGGAAGCATATGAGATGTGAAGTATGTTAGTGTCTGGTGCAAAATTCAGAAGGATAGTGGTGTGAATCACTTACGCATAGATTTTTGATGTGAGTTTTAGAATAGAGAAGAGTAGAGCAGAGCGAAGTGCATATTAGACTAAAGGTCCAGAATATGATCTATGAGCCTAACCGGAACTATAACTAGGAATGAGTAGATGCTATTACTTTAGTTCAATCCTTCATATGGTCTTAATCTAAATATTTTTTAAGGAAGTGAGCCTTCCTATTTTGAGCAGTGAGCTCTAGGTAGTCAACCTGAATGTAAGTGCATTCCCATTTTGTAAAACTTATATTTGAGTACTCAAATTGTGGATTGACCTCCACCATGGTTTTTCTCGTAATAGGGTTTCCACATAAAAATCCTTGTGTTATGGTGTTGTGGATGATTAATTTGTATGTTTGCATATTTCCTTTGGTTTAATGTTGAAATGGTTTAAATATCAGATTAATAAAGTTCAGATTTGTAGAACACTAATTCACCCCCCTCTCAGTGTTCCCTAGAGTCCAACAAAGAAATGATGTGTCAAGTAGGTGAATAGTCTCTAATTAGCAAAAAGATTTTTTGAGAAATCTTCTGCCAAGCCAACATGTGGTCTGACTTCCGTATAAGAGGAAATTGATAAAAAAAATTCACACAACCACCATGTGGCACATGGCACGTATTTCAGAAACTAACTCCTTTTCGCACACAAATTATCCCAAAGCCAAAAGTAAAAGCTGAAATTCAAAAAAAAAAGACTAACCTACAAAATTTTGCTTTGCAGATCGATTGTGACCAACAACATCATACTCTATTTTGTGACACATTCTAGAATGATGAGGCTATGGCAGTGTTCATGGGACTTCAAACCAATATACCACAAGGAGATCACAAAGCATGGTGTGTACTGGAACTCGATGAAGGAGCATACTTTGGTAGAGAGATTATGTATTCTAGTCACAAAAATAATAAAATTTAAAAATAAAAAAGAGGTTGCCTAAAGAAAACCACAATGTGGCTTTATGAGATTTGGAAAATAGAAAAAAAAATTGACACATCTAAAGGTGAAAACCTCTCCGAGGCACCCTAGGATGGAACATTTAGTCTCCCCACCATAGAATATCAAGAGAAATTAGTGCCCCTTGTTGAAGATGTCAAACCTATCAATGTCGGCACAACTAAAACACCTAAAGTCACATTCCATGCAACATTAGTTGCTCCTAAAGAGAAATAAAACTTCTCAACATTTATCAATGAGAGGAAAATCAACTTTGCATGGAAATAAGTAGATATGTCATGGATATATATAGCATTGGTTGTACACCATCTAGCTCTATTTGTTGGAGCTAAACCCATCAAGCAAAAGCTATGGAAGATACATCTATATATAAAACTTTTGGTAAAAATAGAACTATAGAAATTGCTAGATGTGGGGTTCATCAAACCAATCGATTATCCTAAATGGGTGTATAATATAGTACTAGTATCAAAGCCCACTTGGGGCATAAGAATATGTATGGAATTCCAATATCTAAACAAGGATTTCCTAAAGGATAACTTCAATCTTCCCATCATAAACGTAATTGTAGATCTAATAGTAGGGAATGGAATGCTATCACTGATGGATGGCTTCTTCGGATATAATCAAATCAAAATATCCCTGATGGACCAGCATAAAGCAAAATTTACATGTGCATGGGGGACCTTCTACTGAAACATCATGCCATTTGGTCTAAAGAATGTAGGGGCAACCTATCAGTGAGAAATGACCACAAACTAACATGATATGTTGCATACAACTATGGAAGATTATGTGGATGACATATTAGAAAAGTCCATCAAATGAGAAGACCATTTGACCAACTTAGAAAAAGTATTCAATAGGCTGGAACAATACAACTTAAGGCTCAATCCAAAAAAGTGTGTATTCAAAGTAACATCTAGAAAAATGCTAGGGTACATAGTATCAAGAAGAGCTATCAAAGTAGATCTTGCAAAGGTAAAAGCTATATTAGACATTCCTCCTCTAAAGGCAATGAATTAGTCAAGAAGTCTACAAGGGAAACTATAGTTCATCAAGAGATTCATTACACTGTTGGTAGATAGGTGTCATCCTTTCACCCATTTTCTACTCAAAGACATAACATACAAGTGGGATGACAGATGTGATCAAACATTCCAACAAGTCAAGGAGTATCTAATTACTCCTCAAGTATCAATGCCACTTATTCCAAATAAAGAAATGATCCTCTATGTATCTACAACATAAGTAGCATCAAGATATATCTTAGCACAACTTGACAATAATAACAAGGAAAGAGCAGTCTATTATATCAGTCAAACACTAGTGGGTTATGAATTGAATTATTCATCCATAGAAAAATTGTTTCTATCTATCATCTTTATGGGACAAATGTTGAGACACTGCATCTTTAATAGACAAGTAAAGCTAATTTCAAAAGTAGGAGCACTAGAGTACCTATTGGCAAAGGTAGCTCTAACAGGCAGGATTGCTAAATGAATAATGATACTTAGCGAGTATGATATAGAGTACATAGAAAATCTATCAAAGGGTAAATCATAGCAGATCAACTAGAATAATTTCCAATGGATGATCACTAGCCTTTAAAAACAAAGTTCCCCAATGAAATCATGCTACTAACAAAACATACCAGCCATTGGAACTTTTATTTTGGTGGGTCCCACACTCAACACATCTCAAGAGCAGGTATTTATTTCTCATAGAATAGGGAGATAGTATGCCTAAGGCTTACATAATTTATTTCCTATGTACAAATAACATCTCAAAATATGAAACACTAATCACATGACTAAAATTTCCATAGAATCGAGGATAAAAGAACAAGAGGTTTATGGAGACTCCGAACTGTTAATAAGGAAAATAAATGATGAGTATCAAACAAAGTATGACAAGTTGATGCCATATAAAAGAATGGTTGATAGTTTCAAAAAATATTTTTTCATCATCAAATTTGAACAGGTTCCTCAGATCAATAATAGAGTAGAAAATGCTATGGAAAAAAGAGGTTCACTTCTTGACATTCCACAAAACATTCATAAGTATGAATTCCTTATGGAGTAAATGCTCGTACCCGTGTTCGATATCCAATAATCAAAACTAGCTTGTGATGTTGTTGGTCCTAACTCACCATGGTACCAAGATAAATTTGACTATATCTAGCATGGTATATCATCCCTCCTAATTTAATGACAAGCTAAAATAAGAACTTTAGCCGTAGAACCTCACGATTCATTGTCTTAGGATATACCCTATAAAGACATAGTATAGATGGAATACTACTTTGCTGTCTCAATGTAGCAGAAGAGTAAAATACTTTATAGGAAGTGCATGAAGGTATTTGTGGGTCTCACACAAGTGGACCTAATATAGTACAAAAATTGCTGAGAATGGGATACTATTATCCCTCAATGGAACAAGACTGCATTCAATACTCAATCAAATGTTGTCAATGCAAACATCACAGTGACCTTGTTCACGCACCAAAATAGGAACTAAAACCTATAACAACATCATGGCCTTTCTCATAGTGGGGATTAGACTTTGTAGGTAACATATCTCTCACTTCATCAAATGGGCACACATTCATTATCACTGCAATTGAATATTTCGCAAAGTGGGTAGAAGAAATTCCATTAACATACATCATAGGAAAACATATATCCAAGTTCATCTTGAATTATCTAGTGTGTCACTATGGAATTCCCCAAACGATCATAATGAAATATGGAGCCCCACTCAAAAACCAAGATTTCAAAGAGATTTGTTCCAAGTTTTCGATTCAAAACAAATTCTCTATGCCCTACTACCCCCAAGGAAACATTCAAGCTAAAGTGTCCAATAAAGCAATCCTAAATATACTATATAAGAATGTTAATGATTCTAGCTGTGATTGGAATTTGCAACTAAACCCAACCTCTTGGGCTTACCAACCCAACATTCGTACACCAATAGCTACTACACATTTTTCCTTGGTCTATAAATCTGAAGTTGTCGTACCTATTGAAGTCAAAATCCCCTCACTATGAATATCACTAAAAGGCATGATTAAAAATATGGAATATCAAGCATCCAAACTACTTGATTTTGAACTCATAGATTAAAGGTGTTTGAGTGCATTAAACCATCTCTAGGCTTATCAGAATCAAATCAAGTGAAGCTTTAACAAAAATATCAAAATTATAAACTTTCAAGTTGGTGACCTAGTACTAAAAAAAATTTGAAAGATCCAACTAAATCAAGATGGCAAGGGGAATTTTGAACCCAGCTAGCTAAGTTTGTTCATCGTCACAAAAATTTATGGCTCTAGAGCTTATCAATTGGCTACTCCTAAGGGAGAAGCTTTAGCCAAACCACTGAACAAAAATGATCTTAAAAATTTCTATACTTGAACAAATAAGAGTATCCTAGTGAAAAAGATAAAAAACCAAAAAAACATCAAAAATCAAGAAAAACAATAAAGAGAAATAAAATGTTCTTTAAGTGAAAACAACTTTGTGGCACCTCTACGATAGTTAGTGTTACCAAATTTTCACCTACAGGATAAATCAGGAAGAGCCATCTATGTTTCAAAATAAATGGTACATTTTATTCAACCTTCTATGTTACATTCAATTATACAAATGAAACAACTTTACAAGATTACAAGAACAAAAAAATATTACATTCATACAAGTGCATGAAACATAAAAGATTTTAAAATATTTTTGAAAATTTAATCTTTATGGAATGTAATTAGATACATGTGTCTCACACAACAAGCCATGAGACTGACTTATTCATTTGATACAAATAAGAACTAAAATATACATGAATGAGTAAATGCTGCAAATAAAATGAACATGTAAAGAAGGTAACCAGTCATTGCTTGAATGACTGGTATTGCGAATAAATCTGCTCCCGATTGCCTTGCCTTGCTCCTTATATCTCCCTGGCCCCTAGGTGCCTAGTGTCTCGTTACCTACATTGGGTAAAGAAATGAGTTAGAACAGTAAGTTCTACGCAATGAAAGGTTGCATTCTGAACATGCACATCTACCCATACATACATATGTTAATTCCTATGTGCATCAAATGTAATGCCTATCTTAAGTGTCCATAAAATCCAAAATAGAAGAACATTATACACACTTAAGGTAGGAATTTTCTTTCTAACAAGTTTGTTGCATGTGCAGATACAGGTGTTATCAAGATGTAATTTTGGATTTTTTCATGTGGGCAAGTGGAGTGAAATGTGGCTCCCACAAGTGTTGAGCCCAATGTGCCAAGTGTTGTGAGTATTTTTTGTAATGGTGAGCTTATCTAGGTTTATTTGAAGGAAAATCTGATCTCATGAAATGTCATCTTAGCATAATTATCGAAAGTCCACTGGAAGAGGAAAGCAAACGGGTAGTAGTTTTTTTTGTTTCTAAGAAGCATGTTGGTAAATCAATTGCAATTACAAGATGTCAGGGGTTATCAAAAGCTACATAAAGACATGATAAAATGGAAAGAAGAGAAAATAATTATGCATCTAGTACAACAATAATCATGATATTTTTTGTCATGAACAAACATAATGTTTCTTCATTCATGAAAGCACAGTTGCATTATAGTTGGAAGAAAGCTTACATATTGCAAGCCATATGTTAAGGACAGTCACAAAGACAAATGCCTTGAGTGTATTAAAATTTCTCATAAGGATGATGGCATCATTTCTGACATCATTACGCTACAGGAAAATGCATTCTATGTATTTACCATTTTAAGTTATAGGACTGTGAAAACAAATTTGATAGTGGCTTGCAAATAAATATGAGTATGAAACTCCACTAATAATTTTCTTTATGTGGGATAGTTGATAATATACAGAGGAAATACTTTCTTCCTTTGATTGAATGAATGAATATGCTTTCAAAGTGAAACCTAAAAAAATTAAAAATTACTATTAAGTATATGGCCCAACCATAGAACCCCAATATGTTTCTGTGTTTTGTAGGTATGCCAATTTTATGAAAAAATTACTAGCAAATGGTCTTGTAACATGAAAGTTTTTATTCGCTAGGATATTCATAGTATAAACATATATTACAGTGAAGCAATATTTGAGCATCCAAATCAACAAGAAAAGTAATGGAGGGGTTTCAAAATCATCCAAGTAGGGAGGAAAGGAAGACTCCCGAACATGGAGTTTAGAGAGATATGGTCAAATATCAAGCACCTGAAATGGAGATAGCAGTGAGCTCTTCCATTGATAGAGCTTGTAAACTTGAAGCCCTTGTTATACCTAGAAATGGAGCATTTGGGTTTTGAAAACTCGAATGGTTTTCTTATGGAATAGCCATGAAAATGTAGAGGTGCGGGTTTTCTATTGTGATAGATCCCAAAAATAATTAATACCTACAGAAATACATGGTTGTGACAAAAAATTGAAGGTATAGAGTAATCATGAGGGTATTTAAGCATAGGTTTCAGCCGTAATGAAATCATTCACAACAATGACCATATTTTGAACTAAAAGCAGATGACAACTTAAGGAAAATGTCATGCCATTTTGGTAGACTTGTACCTTGATTGATAAGACAATTAGGAGACACACTTTAATGTTTTGTGGCTCTGTATCTTAGGGCATATTTGATAGAGATGCAACACACAAAGAATTGGAGATGAGTTTTTGTTTCACAAAAAATCAGAAGTTTCAAAACATCAAAACTACACGGAGATTAAAAAAAGGGAAAAAATTTGTTGCATATTCATATGCTATGTGTCTCTTACCCAACACGTAGGATGGAGGAAACCCCATAGCCCGTAGCCATTAAATACGAAGAGGAGAAATTACAAGGAGGCCGCTACCATGAGGAATTGTTTTCTTTTATTTGACACTTAGAAATAAAATAAACTGAAAGGAAGATCTTACCTTCAACTTGTTCATGGTTTTGTCAAGAAGAAATGTCTTTTTGTGTAGAAACCTACCATGTTTTCACCAGGAGAAGCTCAACACTAATCACAAAGAAACCCTTGTTTTTGGTGGATGCTTCATCCAAATGCTTTAAAAGTGAAAATGAGGATAGCTAGCATTCAATGCTTTTGGTTTAGGCTTGGAAACCCTATTTTTTACATTAGTATGAGTCAAGTGATTTTGATCACTTTATTTATCAAAACAACATGTCAATTAATATGCTACTCGTGGCCTCCTTATTTCCTAAGCTTTTTGCTTTAGTTTTTGTCACTTTATTTTTGGAATTTGTTTTGTATTGTAAAATGATTGATATAAGCGATCCATTATAAATCATTATTTTCCTTTAAATGCAAAAAAATAGAAACATGTATCAATATGACTAAGTCTTGAGAGGAGATTAAAGAGATATGCTTTGAGTTATGATATTTCCAAGCATATAGGGAAGTATGAAGTTGTTTGCCAACATGAAGAGGGAATATAGGAGTTTTTTATTGCTTTCGAGGAAAAATTGGAGCTTTTCATGGACAGTTTAATGTGTCACCATGTTGGATTTGGTCAAAATTGACCATTTCAACTCTTTGAAGCTCATTTGAAGAAAATCCAGTCGCTGTATTTTTGGATTTTTTCAGCCATCCGACTAGATGAAGCTTCCAATTCCTATTTTGGTGCAATTGTTTGGAGCTTGCTTACTTAGTCATTTTTGACTCATTTTGTAGGTAGTTCTTCTTATGGAATTTTGTGAGTTAGTGATTCTGGCAATCCTTTCTCAGACTTGCAGCTTTTGTAACTCATTTTGGTTTGTATGAAAAAGGTTACCTTTGAGATTTAATGAATTTATGTGCTCTACCATCTCAGTTCTTTTGTTCTTTGTGTGCACTTGTTTGAGATTATGTTTTTTCCTTGTGGTTTTGTCTTACTAAGATCATATTTTGCAGAAGATTGTTCATGTTACAAGTTATAAGTTGTGTAAAAGTTCATGTGATTCTAGTTGTGAAAATTTCTTTCCTTCTAGGTATATGAATTAAAACCATCTTATAAAATATTTATGCAAGAAACATATAAGACTGGGTTGTGTATGGTAAACTTTGCCTTTGTTTAAACTCGTATGTTTAATCATTTTGCAAGTCAAGCCAACGTTCTGGTGCATCACCCTTAGGAGTAGAATTTTATTTTAAATTATCTTTCTTCCCCTTTCCCTCACAAGTTAGTAGTTTTAGAGTGGTAACTAGCTAGGAGCCGACCTTATCTAGAGGTTCATTTCAACTTTAGGTGACCCACAACCTTGAAATGATGCCATGTTTCTCAAGAAAGCTTAGGTTCATAACTTTGTAGAGGGTGCATTTCTATGAGTTAACAAGTTTTTTCATGCCCAGTGGGACTGTCGACTTAGACAATACATATTTTCAAGTCGTTTCATGGTTTTGATGTGCAACCAATAGATTTTTAGGCCTTTCAAGAGTTTTTTAAGCACATTTGGAGACTCCGTGAAGTGGAAGAATAGAAAGGCTAATGTTTTCATAGCTTATGAGAAGTATACAAATGAGAAGTTCTAGAGGTTTCAAATTTTTGTAGCTGTCACCACCCAAAAGACAAGGCAGAGTAGTGAAAAGAACACCCAATTCAAAGAGAGTCTAGTCTACAACACCTAGTGTTAGGCCAGAATAAGTGTTGTCACCACTAAGGAGGAGAGGAAGTCCTTCCAAAAAGTAGAGTGAGAACCATTCTACCTCACCAAGCCTCAGAACAACAAGATCATCTTCAAGCAGTCTAACTGCATTTGCTATTTTCTTAGGTGTTGCGTTTTCTTTTTCAAATTTTGCAGTTTCTGCAAATTTATCATTTGTTTTTCAGACTTTAGTTAATCCACCATAGCCACCTCTGATGGATAGAAACCAACCCTTCGTGCCATTTAATGGAGGAAGTCCATTAAATTTGGCACAAAACAATGACATACCAATGGCTTCTCTCAAGAGTTTTCCAATATTCATATATGAGATGTGGCTTCATTATGTGGAGTGCACCATATAACCTAGTAAGGCGTAGCTATTAGGTTGCTCATTGCATCATTGAAAGCGAAGGTGTTGTAGTGGTATAGAGGTCTGGTAGTGGGTAATATTTCAAATTGGGATGATTTTGGAGACAAGCTACATAAGTAGTTTCAAGAAAAATAAGATAATTTTTCCTTGGTTGAACAACTTACAACCATAAAGAGAGCTCCTCAGGAGTAGATGACAGACTTCAATTTCCATTTTCAAAGAACTTGGGATAGAATCCTTGCTATAGTGAGACCTTCTCCTAACTATTCCTTCCTTGTTATCTTAGAGCTATTAACAATGATATACTAGTTTAGATACAATCAATGGGAGGGGTATCTTTACTAGGTGCTTATGACATGTCGATCAGAGCTGAAAAATAACCTAATACAAGCTGGTAAGCTTGCTCCAAGGCCACCAATGCTTATATTTCTAGATATTCATTAAAATATCCCTTTGTAGATTTTGTATTTTGCACCATTTCCACTTGTACCAACAGTTTCAGCTATTATCCTATCTACTGTAATTCAAGAAGTTGTTGTTCCAGGCCCATCAAATGAGCTACAGGAGATTAAAAGTTTGTTATAGGCTTTTGGTAACAAGCTAGCTAACTTGGAGAAGAAACAGTCCTACAAACAACCTTACCAAAATCAAATTCAAGGTCAACAACAACAGTACCAAGGCAATAGGAAACCTTATCAGGGTAATTACCAAGGCCCAAGGCAGAATGTAAACACAAGGACTTTTTAGGAATATGCGCCAACACCTGTTAGTGCATCTAGGGACCTTGTCCTTGTTCAAAATTACTTGGAAACAAAATATGAGTGGTGCTATCCTTGCAACCAACTTCATAATCAAGCTACCTACTCCAATGGACTCATAAATCAGGCATTGATGGTGTAGAGCGTTGTTGGTACATAGTAGAACATACCGAATAATGGAGCTCCACAACAACAGGAGCAACCTACAAATGCTACTACTTTGCTAAATTTCAGGGAGAGGAGTTATGTGGAATCAATGCAGGTGATTCAGTGTCAAGAAATACAAGAGCAAAGAAAAGAGATCTTGATCTTGACCAAACAACTGACAAGGAGAAGGTTGCAACTGTTGAATCATCCACATCACAAGTGCCTCACATTTTGAAAGGGAACTCTCAAGGAGCTACCAAGGAGTGGCCACACTTGCACGCTAATTCTGCTGGTGCAAAGATTCATCATAAGATAATTTCAGCTATACCTTTCAATATAATTGAAAATATGAAGAAGATGAACATAACAATGTCCATGTGGGATTCTTTAGCTATCCCAGGTCAGAAAGATATGTTATAGTAAGATTTTTTGGGTTTAAAGGTGACTGATGAACCAATTGTAGGTCAAGTCAGGACAGTCTTGACAAACACTTCTTAGGACAACAACCAACAACCCATTAAACATCAAGGTAAGGAAGTTAAGCCTCCTCCTTTTTACATTTCTTTAATAGTGGGGGACAAGCTATTTCATTACTACATGGTAGATAGTGGTGCTAGTAGCTCAGTCATGCCCAAAAAGATTGCAGACCAATTAGGAATGACATATCAACCATTAGAAAAAGGGGTCCTTCAATTGGATGGTTTAGCAATTAACATTGTAGGTATTATCAAGGACTTGAGCTTGAATTTGCATGCATGTCCTAATTTTTTCATACCATAGGATGTATTTGTTATAGACTCGCCTTTGTTTTTTGCCTTATGTTTGTCTAGGGATTTCACTGCCAAGATTGGGGGTTATTTGTCATTAGATTGGTCCCATTTTCTCTTCAGGATGAGATATGGGACTAAGGTTACCATAAGATCTAAGAAATTGGCTAAGGATCACATAGAACCTTACAATCCAAGTGTGATCAATGTTGTTCCTACTACTGCAAACACAAATTATGTCATTTTTACTGACAATGAACTTGCTGCTACTCAAGAGCTGCAAGTTGAGAGTGTTCCTAAGTCACTATTACATGAGTGGGTAGTAGAAAACATGGTGGATAACCCTGATAATCATATTCAGGATATTGGTATGGGTATTTACATGCTACATGAACCTAATGCAAAGGTACCTAACCTTTAAAAAAGTGCAGATTCGCTACTGTTGCAGAAAACTGAGCTATGGGATATGGTTTTTTATGGTTCCAAAAGTAAGAATGGAGTTGGAGGGGGTGCAATGTTTGTGTCCCGGCAAGGTGACAAATATTTTTCTGCTTTCTATTTTTCCTTTGCCTGTTCTAACAACACTGTTGAGTATGAAGGGCTGATTCAAGGTCTTGAATGGGCAAGGAAAATAGGAATAAGTTGCCTGAAAGTTTTTGGGGATAGCGAGTTAGTTTTCAATCAAGTAAGAGGCCTGAATGTTGTAAAAAATGATGCTTTGAAGTCCTACAGAAATATAGTGTGGGATCTAATTGAGGAATTTAATGCCTTTAACATAGTTTCTATCCCAAAGAGCTAGAACAAACATGTTGATAGGCTGACAGTTGTCGATGCATAGTATGATATCCCTAACGATATCAAGAAAGAGAAAACACAACAATATGTGAAGGTTGTGGTCAGACAATCAATTCCAGATAACAACATTCACTTGCAGGTGTTTGACAATGATGAGCAGTTTCTGTCATTTCTACTAGAAGAGGATCAGTTTTCTATAGTAAGCCAAAAGAAATTCAAGCAATAGTATGATGATCAGGTCATACAACTGAAGACAAACAAGCTGCCTAAGGGACTTGTTACCTTAGAATCCATTTTTAACACTGATGACCAGTTCAAGAAAGCTAAGGCTGGTTTGCAGATCAAAGAAGAACACTATGAAGAGCTAGAGATTTTTAAAGGTAAGCTCCTTAAAATAGGCAAAATCTGTTCAACTGAAGATAAACAAGCTTTTATTGCCTTATATCAGGAATTTCATGATGTATTTTCTTGGGAATACTCAGATTTAAAAGTGTTTGACCCCCAGATTTCCCAACACATAATTGAGCTAGAACTTGGAGCCAAGCCTGTTAGGAAAAATTAAAGGCCTTTAAACCCAAAGCTTGAGACCTTAATGATTAAGGAATTGACTAAACTAGTTGAGGGGGGTATTATTTTTCCTATTAAACATACCTCATGGGTTTCTAACCTTGTACCGGTTAGGATTACAAATGGAGAGATTAGGTTCTATGTAGAATTTAGGGATCTTAACAGAGCATCTCTAAAATATCATTACTCATTACCCTCGATGGAGCTGATTCTACAAGTGGATGCTAGTTCTGAAAGATTTTCTCTGTTGGACGGTTATTCTAGTTATAACCAGGTGCTGGTCAAAGAAGAATACCAGTTCAAAATTGCATTTACAACAAAGTGGGGTACTATGGCCTACAAAAGAATGCCCTTTGGCTTATCTAATGTTGGTGCCACATTTCAGAGAGCCATGGATATGGAATTTCAAAGTTTAATTAATAAAATTGTGTTGATCTATCTAGATGATGTCACAATATTCTCTAAGAATGTTGATGAACATCTGTCACATCTAAAACAAGTGTTTGAGAGATGGAGGAGTTTGGAATATCCTTGAATTTAAAAAAGAGTATCTTTGCAGTTCATGAAGGTAAGTTGTTGGGACACATAATGTCAAAGTAGGGAGTTACTATTGATCTTGAGAGAGTCCAAGCCATACTTGAACTTCCACTACCCAATCACTAGAAGGGTCTACAATTTTTTTTAGGCATAACTAACTTTTTAAGAAGGTTCATTCTTGATGTTGCAGATTTGTTGCAGCCTTTGACTGCCATGCTTAAGAAAAACACAGTTTTTAGTTGGACTAGAGAAGCCAAAAATAGCTTTGAAGCAATTAAAGAGGCTTTAGCATCAGCCCCAACGCTGGTAAATCCAGATTTCTCTAAAGACTTTATTTTGTATGCTTTTGGTAGCATTAATTCTATTTTTTCTATGCTAGTTAAGAAGAACAATGATAATTTATAACAACCAATTTCATTTTTCAATCAGAGTCTTGCTGATTATGAACAAAAATATATATTTATAGAGAAACATATCCTTGTTGTCATAAGAAGCTTGAAGAAATTCAAGCCTTTAATCTCTAACAATAAAATTCATGTCATGGTTGCACACCTGAGTATTAAGGAATTTCTGCTAAGCAAGGATCTAAATGAAAAAAGAGCAGGGTGGATCACCAAAGTTATGGAGTATGATGTAGATATCAAGATTACCAAACTTGTTAGAGGGAAATGTCTTTGTGAGTAGCTTTTTGTAGGGTAAAGCTTTGAAAAAAAATCAAAAACTGATGTTGTTTTAGCTAATACAGATGAGCCTCAGAATGCTCAAGATGATATACTTGTGTTACATGCAGGTTGGATTCAAGATACGACCCATTTTTTACAAACTGGTGAGTGTCCACTAAGTTTAGACAGAGCTAAACAAAGATACTTCAGATTATATTCCATTCCATATGTGTTGGTGGATAATGTTCTTTTCAAAAAATATCTGAATGGTGTTCTATTAAGATGTATTTACAGTGAACAAATTGAAAAAAAGCTTCATGAGTTTCATAATGGAGTTTCAGGAGGTCACTTTTCTCCAAGAAATACCACATGGAAGATAATGAGAGTTGGTTTTTACTAGCCCAACTTATTCAAATATTCCCATGCTTGGGCAAGGAAGTGTATTAAATGTGCTCTTTTTGTGGGAAATGAGAGGCTGATGGCTTTTCCTTTGCAACCAATTTTAGTGGAACAACCCTTCATGAGATGGGGCATTGATTTCATTGGACCAATAAATCCACCTTCTAGTGCTGGTCATAAGTGGATACTTACAACCACTGGCTATTTTACATGGTGGATAGAGGTGGTTTCTTTGAAAGAAGATAATTAATCTTTTGTATTGAACTTCTTTGATGACATAGTAACTAGGTTTGGAGTTCTTGATTCTATTATATCTGATAATTCTTTAGCTTTTGTTAGTTTCAGAGTAACTAATTTGGATATTAAACATGGAATTCATTTGAATACATCCTCAAATTATTACCCTCAGGGTAATGGTTTAGCTGAAAGTATAAATAAGATTCTCATCAGGATTATTAAAAGAACCATGGAGGATAATCAAAGGACATGCCACACAAATCTAAAGTATGCACTTTGGGTAGAGAAAGTGACCTCTAAAAGGTCTATTGGTAATGCACCATATGTGCTATTTTATGGTAGAGAGGAAATATTGCCTTTATCTATGGAGCTTCCAGCTCTTGACATTATACACTAGTTAGAGATGTTTGAAGAAAATGAGCCTTTGACAATGAGATATGCTTAGCTTATGGAGCTTGAAGAAGTTAGAGAGAAAGCAATGAAATCTACGGAGTATCATCAGCTACAAACAAATAAGGTCTTTGAAAAGAAAGCTACACCCATAGTTTTCAGAGAGGTGATATTGTTCTGAAGTGGGATGTACTAAAGACTAGGCTAGGCAAGCATTCAAAGTTTCATAATTTTTGGACTGGTCCTTATGTTATTTCTAAGTGCAAGGAGCATAATGTATTCCAACTGTCAACAATGGATGGGGAAGTTTTACCTATCCCAATTAATGGGATTCACCTCAAACACTATTTTGAGGTATGATCTACCTTTAAGCATCTTAGGTTAGGTTTTATGTTTTCAATAAGTGCTGCTGCATTTTAGTTGAGTTGTTTCATTTCCCTAAGTGTTGTTCCAACATAGTTGAATAGTTTCCATTCTGCAGTTTTCTTGTTTTCAATAAGTTTCCAAGTAACCTGATCTTTTCTAATGAGTTACAAGTGAATTAAAACCATGTACAAGACTACTCTAGGTCTGTTTTTGAGTTTTCCTAATGACTCCATGCCTAATGGAAGAGTCTAGGCTACTAGTCTTTGATGTTTAGCAAGCAAACATTTAGCAGATGTCACCAAAAATGTTATCATATTTTCACCTACAAGCTCAATCAGGAATAGCCATCTATGTTTCAAAATGAATGGTACATTTTATTAAACCTTCTATGTTACATTCAATTATACAAATGAAACAACTTTACAAGATTACAAGAACACAAAATTATTACATTCATACAAGTGAATGAAACATAAAATATTTTACAATCTTTTTGAAAATGTAATCTTTATTGAATGTAATTAGATACATGTGTCTCACACAACAAGCCGTGAGAATGACTTATTGATTTGATACAAATAAGAACTAAAATATACATGAATAAGTAAATGTTGAAAAGAAAATGAACATATAAAGAAGGTAGCCAGTCATTTCTTGAATGATGGGTACTACAAATGAATCTGCTCCAAATTGACTTTCCTTTCTCCCTATAGCTCCTTGGCCCCTAGGTGTCTGGTGTTTGGTTACCTACATTGGGTAAAGAAATGAGTTAGAACAATAAGTTCTAAGCAATGAAATGTTGAATTCTAAACATGCACATCTACCCATACATACATATGTTAATTCCTATGTGCATCAAATGTAATTCCTATCTTAAATGTCCATAAAAGAGTGATCCCACAAAGCTAGTTTACAATTTCTGAGAGGAACTGATTTTTGCTGAAATCACATATTTTTAGAAAATATAATGATTTAAGCCTTTAAAAGTTCCATTTTAAGGATTCCAATTGAAGAGGCTTTGATCAAACCACCTTATATCAAACCCCCTTGGATAGAACCTCGCTAGTTTTAAATCATACCTATAAATGAGTCTCCTTTACACCTATCAAAATGCTGATAAAAAATCAAGTTTGATTTACCTTTTGGGGGATCAAATGAATTGATTTAAAATTTATCTAAAATGATTATGGTATTCCTTAAGATGAGTTATCCCATGAATATAATTTTAATATGTTTTGGTTTTATTATATATGTGTTTTTTTAGTTTTATTGAGCATAGGTTTTTCACCAAAAATCAAGCTCTCCATTTTGCACATGTGGAAAAATAAAAAATTATCAAAATAATTTTTTTAAAAATATGTTTGTACTGGGTATTGATGTCCTTGATCCATTAAAAAAAATAAAAATTAATTTTGATACATACAGAAAAAGCTATGTTGTATATAGTCCGCCTATGTCTGAGTTGCAATTGGTTTGACTTCGAAACTCTATTAAGGAAAAAATATTGAATAAAAAAATATGAGACCAAATGAAAGTAATATATATCATAGTTAAAAATCTAAATTCAAATAAATTAGAATTTTATCCTTCATACAAAAAACTTTATGTTGTATACGGTGAGTGTCACTTTTTAAAAATGTTGTTTTCTGAAAAACACTAGTTTTTGTGGGAGATGGAAAAAGAAGTGCAATCTTATTCCAAAATTTTTGAAAAAAATATTTTTAGAATCTACAAACAAAATGTGATGAGACTCTAGTTTGCATCATCTTCAAATTCCTCACGATTTAGCTGCTATAGGTGCCCGAATGTGGAGATTTAGTTAAAAATAATAATTTCAGTGTCCAGTTTGGCCAAAAATTGTAAACCACTATTGTGGGATCACCCAAAAGCCAAAATAGAAGAACATTATACACACTTAAGGTAGGAATTTTATTTCTAACAATTTTTTTGCATGTGCAGATACAAGTGTTATCAAGATGTTGTTTTGATTTATTTCATGTGGGCAAGTGGAGTGAAATGTGGCTCCCACTAGGGTTGAGCCCATCTTTCTAAGCATTGTGATTCTTTTTGTAATGGTGAGCTTATCTGGGTTTATTTGAAGGAAAATATTATCTCATGAAATGTCTTCTTAGCGTAATTGTCGAAGGTCCACTGGAAGAGGAAAGCAGACAGGTAGTAGTTTTTTTTGTTTCTAAGAAGGATGTTGTAAAAACAATTGCAATTACAAGATGTCAGGGGTTATCAAAAGCTACATAAAGACATGATAAAATGCAAAGTAAAGCAAAGAATTTTGTAGAAAATATAGTGATAATCATGATATTTTATGTCACAAACAAACATAATGTTTCTTCATTCATGAAAGAATAGTTGCATTACAATTGGAAGTAAGCTTACATATTGCAAGCCATATGTTAAAGACAGTCACAAAGAGAAATGCCTTGAGTGTATTACAATATCTCATAAGGATAATGGAATCATGTTTGACATAATTATGCTATAGGAAAAGGCATTCCATGTATTTACCATTTTGAGTTATAGGACTGTGAAAAAAAATTTGACAGTGGCTTGCAAATAAATCTATGAGTATGAAACTCCACCAAGACAATTTTTTATGTGGGATAGTTGATAAGATACAGAGGAAATAATTTCCCCCTTTGATTGATTGAAGGAATATGCTTTCAAAGTGAAACCTAAAAAAAATAAAAAATTTACTATTAAGTGTATGGCCCAACCATAGAACACCAATATATTTTTGTGTTTTGTAGGTATGCCAATTTTTCGAAAAAACATTATTCACTAGGATATTCATAGCATAAACATATATTACAGTGAAGCAAGATTTGAGCATCCAAATCAACAAGAAAAGTAATGGAGGGGTTTGAAATCATCTAAGTAAGGAGGAAAGGAAGACTCCCGAATAGGGAATCCAGATAGCTATGGTCAATTGTCAAACACCTGAAATGGGGATAATAGTGAGCTCTTCCACTGATAGAGCTTGTAAAATTTAAGCCCTCGTTATACCTGGAAATGGAGGATTTGGGTTTTGAAAATCCGAATAGTTTTCTTACATAATAGCCATGAAAATGTAGAGGCATGGGTTTTCTATTGTGATAGATCCCAAAAACAATTAATACTTGCATAAATACATGGCCATGACAAAAAATTGAAGGTATAGACTAATCATGAGGACATTTAAGCATAGGTTTCATTCGTAATGAAATCATACACAACAATGACCATATTATGAATTAAAAGCAGATGGCAGCTTAAGGACAATTTCATGGCATTTTGGTGGACCTATGCCTTGATTGATAAGACAATTAGGAAACATGCTTTAATGTTTTGTGGCTATATATCTTAGGGAATATTTGATAGAGATGCAACACACAATGAATTGAAGATGAGTTTTTGTTTAACAAAAAAATGGAAATTTCAAAACTTCAAAACTATAAGGAAATTAAAAAGAAAGGGAAAAAAGTTGTTCCGTATTCAGATGCTATGTGTTTCTTACCCATAACATAGGATGGGGGAAACCCCATAGCCCGTGGCCATGAAATATAGAGAGGAGAAATTACAAGGAGGTTGTGACCATGAGGAATTTTTTTCTTTTATTTGATACTCATAAATACAATAAAGCGAAAGGAAGAGCTTACCTTCAGCTTGTTCATGGTTTTGTCAAGAAGAAATGCCTTTTTGTGTAGAAACCCCCCATGTTTTCACTAGGATAAGATCAACACTAATCAAGGAGAAACCCTTCTTTTCGTTGGATGCTTCATCCAAAATATTCAAAAGTGTAAATGGGGATAGCTAGCATTCGATGCTTTTGGTTTAGGGTTGAAAATCCTATTTTTTTCATCAGTATGAGTCAAGTGTTTTTTATCACTTTAGTTATCAAAATAACATGTCAATTAATATGTTTCTTGTGGCCTCCTTTTTCCCTAAGCTTTTTTCTTTAATTTTTGTCACTTTTGAATAAGGTATTTTTTACTATGATTCATGACTTAGCAATTCCTATTGATAAGGACTTTTAGCTGATACATGGAGGTATCAAGTCTTTTTTTTGGCATTTATTTTCTATTGTAAAATGATTGATATAAGTGATGCATTATAAATCATTATTTTCCTTTAAATGCAAAAAAATAGAAACATGTATCAATATGACTAAGTCTTGAGAGGAGATTAAAGAGATATGCTCTGAGTTATGATATTTCCAAGCATATAGGGAAGTTTGAAGTTGTTTACCAACATGAGGAGGGCATATAGGAGTGTTTTATTGCTTTTGAGGAAAAATTGGAGCTTTTCGTGGACATTTTAATGTGTCACCATGTTGGATTTGGTCAAAATTGACCATTTCAACT
The DNA here is from genome assembly GCA_007115665.2 of Sequoiadendron giganteum. NCBI lineage: Eukaryota > Viridiplantae > Streptophyta > Pinopsida > Cupressales > Cupressaceae > Sequoiadendron > Sequoiadendron giganteum. The sequence continues at coordinate 148,925,747 of CM021108.1, forward strand.
CTTTGAAGCTGATTTGAAGAAAATCTAGTTGCTATATTTTTGGCTTTTTTAAGCCATCTAGCTAGATGAAGCTTCCAGTTCCTATGTTGGTGAAATTTTTTGAAGCTTGCTTACTTAGTCATTTTTTGACTCATTTTGTAGGCATTCCTTATGTAATTTTGGGAGTTAGTGATTTTGGCAATCCTTTCTCAGACTTGCATCTTTTGTGACTCATTTTGGCTTGTATGACAGAGGTTACCTTGGAAAATTAATGAAGTTAAGTGCTTTACCATCTCAATTCTTTTGTTCTTTGTGTGCACTTGTTTGATTGATCAAGCCACTTGTGAGATTATCTTTTTTCCTTGTGGTTTTGTCTCACTAATAGCATCTCTTGCAAAATATTGTGTATGTTGCAGGTTATAAGTTGTGTAAAGTGCATGAGATTCTGGTTGTGAAATTTTCTTTCCTTCTAGGTATAGGCATTAAACCAATCTTATAAAATATTTATGCAAGAAACATATAAGATTGGGTTGTGTATGTTAAACTTTTCCTTAGTTTAAACTCATGAGTTTAATCTGTTTCCAAGTCAAGCTAACATTCTGGTGCATCACCCTTAGGAGTAGATTTTCATTTTAAATTATCTTTCTTCCCCTTTCCCTCACAAGTTAGTAGTTTTAGAGTGGTAACCAACTAGGAGTTGGCCTTATTCGGAGGTTCATTTCAACTTTAGGTGACCCACAACCTTGAAATGATCCCATGTTTCTCTAGAAAGCTTAGTTTCATAACTTTGCAGAGGGTGCATTTCTAGTAGTTAAAAATTACCATAGTGAAAACCTAGAAAACAAGAACTGCATTTGAATAAGGCTTGCATTGTTATCTCTTAGCACTATCTGGAGCATCCGCACATTCATCCTATAATAAAACATGCAAACCAACTATGGCTTGATGACTAATAAAGCTTTGAACCTTGTTGCACCATCAACATCTATCTCCTCTAATGAAGGAAATCTTGTCTCAAAGAGGGGGAAACTTCCAAAAAATATTTGCATATTGGATCCTTGTAAATCCTATTATAGTTGAAAAACTATCAAAATAAAAAACATCCAGAAAACAAAAAAAATAAAAAACAAAGTGAAAAACATCAAAATCCTGAAAACATGTTATGCTTTGAGTCAACATCGGTCAATATATGTGGTCTCTACATGTATAACATAGGAAAGGCTTATCTTGGATCAGCCCCCAATGCCTTTGTTCACTTCTCTTAGATATCTACAATGCTTTCTTTTAACTTAATAAAACATTCAAAATCCAAAAACAATAAAAAAATAGAAAAGTCAAAAACATGTTCATATCAAACAAGCAAACTATGAGCCTTTGTGTGGATAACGTAGGGAATACCATCATAACTAATGATCTCCCAAGGCCTTAGGTTTGTCCCCAAAAAATTAAAAACAGATAAAAACATTCAAAAATCTTATCGAAATCCAAAAAAAATCATAAAATTTAGAAAACTCCAAAACAATGTCAATCAACATATTCAAACTACGATGTCTCTGCATTTGTCACGTAGGAAAGCCTAATCTCTAATCAACCCCCGAGGCACTAGGTCAGTCTCTTTAGGTCTCCCTATTTTTTTCCAAGTTTTTCAAAAACAACAAAATAACATTAGATAAATTCTAGACTGCTAGGGACTTTTAATACGTTATACCTATATAACCTTATTTTTTGGATCGATGATTATATCGACTGGTTAAAACTCTATTGGATTCTAGATAGGTTTATATCTTTTGATTCAGTTTGTGTAGGTTGAAGTATGTTTTGTGGTTTTTTTGGCGGGGGGAAGTGGTTTTCCTTTTAGTTATTCTTTCTCATATGATTTTTTGTTCCGTCTGGTTACTATTTCTCTAGACTATTTTGTTGCTTATGAAACGAATCAGGGCCCTTTCCCTACTTAATCAATCAAAAACACCAGATATACTCATAAAATAAAAAAACTCCTATCTCCATTGTCACTTCTTGCAATAAATGTTTCACTCACAATAAAATCATCACTCATAATAAACAATCGTCACTCACTTTTTGAGGAAGCAAACAATAAAAAAAACAACATCAAAATCAAAATTCCAAAGTAAATATTGGAATAATTAGATAATAATTAAATGAAAAATTGCCTAAGTATAAACTACCATACCCATTTGAAAATCATATCAATAATCCTAAACATGAGTCTTAAGGGATAAAAAATTTCTACAATAGACATCATCAATGGATTTCATCATGAAACATCAAAATAATTATCTTTTTTTTTATATATTCTTATCTTTTTTATTTATCTTAATACCACATTCCCAAGTTCTCTCGAGGATTTCATTAAGGAATTAGAGAAGAAGGAATGGTCACATTAACTATTGATTTATTTTTGTGTTGTTTATGAGATGTTTTTGTGATACTACCATGGTGAATACTTGCTTTGTTTTATGTATGGAAGTTGTTTTGAGACAATTCATGTAGCAGTTACATGTTAGATATTTCATACCTCTCTATGTAACTTGTCAAAAAAATTCTAACACAACTCAAACATATACTCTAATAAAGATTTTGTATGTCTGGTATGAACAAGAATATTCTTTTATGTTCCGAGTCAAAGTCCACACAATGGATACAAAGAAACCTTGGTTATTAATGCCTTGGTGCATAATATGTGTTTGCTAAATCAAAAAGATTGTTAAAGATACAAAGTATCTATTAAAGAAAAAATAAAACTGATCAAAAACTAACAACATCAAATTTCTATCCATCTCTGAATAATCCAACACTTCTAACTAATAGCTCCATCCCGCATCAAAGTATCTTTAGTACCACATCCATTTTTCATCTACAATTTCATCAATACATATCAACATCCATCATATATCAAACTAACCATCCATCACATAGATATTTAAATTATTCATCACATAGATATATAAATCATTCATCCACCCACATCATATCCATACACGATAAAAGTGAAAAATGTCAACATGGATACATCATTATCCCTAATCATCACATAACACATAATAAAGCTGGATCAAAACATGGTATATCTCATATATCATCAAAACTAAGAATGTCACACACATCATAAAGTTACATGTGCGATATCATAATACAAAAACTACATATATATGAGGCCATATTTGATTCGATGAATGTATATACAAATCATGTCTAGAAAGTATTTTATATAATATACGTCATAAAAGATCAAGAACCCTCAATCGTGATGGCCATCCAGAGGGGGGGGGCCAATGATGATCATGAATCTAATGAGGTGAAGGCTATGGCATCACTATAGGTTGATTGAGTTTCCTAACAAAGTGACCACCCGACTCCACCCTTGTTTGCATGCTGGGCTATCCAAAAGGAGATCATCATTGAGCTCGAGGAATGAAATCCTCATAGAGAGTCTCATAATAGGTAACCCTCTTCACTAGCTGCTCTCACTTAGCCTGATACCGAGCCTTAGGAATTTATGCAGCCTAAGAAATCTCCGCAACAAGTATTTTCGATTGCTCTATAGCTAACTCCTGATGGGTTGTATGGGTTGATGCAAGAAGTTGGGTCCACAAAAACCTCAAGAAGTGGAAGTGTTTTTGTTGTTTTTCATAATTTATCACACTTGGACTGAAAATTTGAGGCACTTACACAATGAAATTTTTAAAAAATCAGTAATATGAAAGTTTGAATTTTCAATCTAGTTTCTAAATATGTAAATTATTCAAATACCCAAATTTTAGAAATTAAATTTTGATAGGGATCTATAAAAACCACTTTTTAAAAGTCCCTGTTTTTTTACCATACCATGCACATGTACGGACACCACTTTTTGACCCAAATAAAAGTATTTTGCTAATTCCTTTTGAGGAAAGAGAGCTAACAACATGAAGATTGATGAGGAATTTTTTTTGTAATTTTTTGTTGAATATTTTTTTTTTTATTAAATTTTTATTGGCCTTAATTGTTGTTTTTAAAAATCAACGTGTACGGACAACATAATTTGACCTAAACTAAACATTTTTTGAAACTTTTTTTTTTCATTCTGTAAAGAATTGTCTAAAGATTGATGTCATATAATTTTTTTTACAAGAAACTTCACCAAAAAAAAGTTATTAAAAAACAAAAAAAGTCTGATATTTCATGTTTAAGGACTAGTTTGCTTTGAAATTAATTTAAAAATATCAAATATAATCCAATATTAATAAAAATTATATATTTGGAAACTAGAAATCGTGTTTTGTAATGGGTTTTAATTTTATAGATTGATTCAGAAAAAAAGTCCATCAACCATATTGTCAAAGATGGACATTCTTCTTCAATCTGCCTTAGTTTTTTAGTTGCAGGTCAAAGGCTAAGGCTCGGATTGCCAAGCCTTTCCCGAGCCTAAAACCAAAGCTGCAAGTGGGTTGGAGATTCAAGTTTTTAATAACGCGTATGCGTTTTTAAAAACGCGTACGCATTACAAAACGCATATGCGCTCTTTATTTGTTTGATTATTTTTTTTTTAAAAGGCTTTTTAGAAACCCGTACACGTTTTAAAACACGTACGCATTTCTAAAAAGTATTGTTTTTAAAATTAATTATTTGTATGCACTCAAAAATGTGTATGCGTTTTATAACGCGTACGCGTTTTATAATGCATACACATTTTTTTAGGCTCGGGTACCCAATTCATAATGCATACGCGTTATTTAATAACATGTACACATTTTTTAATAATGCATACGTGTTTTCTGTGAGATTTTTTTTTTTGGCCGAAACTTCCCCTCTTCGTGGACCCAACTTCTTGCACTTACCCGTATCCCTATCCTATCTATATCCATCTCTCTTGTGCTTGATAGCATCTCGCTTGATCATAATCACTTGAACCTATGCTTCAGTAGCCTATCTCTAGATGACCTCTATATCTTGGGCTGCAGTCAACTAGGCAATCTAGGCTGCCACTGCTACATCCCCAAGTGGAGGAGGAGGACCTTCTGTTGTAGCACCTCTCTAATTTTCTCATGTTTTCAGATAGTGATTTTATTTTGATAGACTATGACACTATGATGTTGTTATTTGATCGCTGACATTATATTGATGATGGTTTTTATTTTGAGATGTGATGCTACACTATATTGATGATTATTGATTATGACATGTTGTCTAGTTAGCATAGTGGATTATGTGAGTTTATATTGATATATGTTCATATCTAGTTATTTGATGTTTTAGTTTTGTTAGTTTTGATGTGACACTGTATTGGTGAAGGGGATGGGATAACATCACTCGCTTGTGAGTGCCCTATGATTTTTCCTTCATGGTGTGATTTTTCATGATCTATATATGTATGACATATGTTTTTATTGTAGGATTGTAGGTATAGGACATCGACTCCACTTGGATTCAAAGGTTTGAGTGTGTCCATTGCCCAACATAATAGTTGATTGGGAGGTAGTAATAGGATTTCCTTGTTGAACCACAACCCTAGTCATAGCGTGTCATTAGTCCTTATTTTGGTCATGCTTTGTTGTCATGTTGTCCCCGTTTGCCTTGTCGTTTAATTATTTTGCAATGTATGCTATGTGGGAAATTAATGTTTATAATGTTTTAAATTGATTATTTATTTAATCGTGATTAATGTTGTAACAAGCTTTAAATTTGATTTAATTAATTAGATTTAATTTATTTTGTAGATTAATTTAAATGAATTTTATAATAGGTGCATGCTAATTCATGAATTATATGTTTTTAAAATGAAATGATTTAAAAGAAAAGGGAAATTTATTTTTATATAGATGTAAATTGGGAAATTGAATTAAATAATTAGATTTAATTTTTGTATTGACTATAAATGAAATTGCATTAAGCTAGATTAATTTGAGCAATGTATTATTATTTTTCTTGGAATGGAAATTAGGTTATGGAAATTGTAATGATAGTTTTATTACTTTCTTGAATTGTTGATTTAGTTATGATGTCTTTTGTCCATGTAAGTTGGGAAATCTTCTAGTTGTGAATGTGTAAGCCTTCCCGATCTTGTAATATTATGTGGGGTTTGTTGTGATATTTTATTAAGCCCTTTGTCTTCCCTGGGTAGTGCACCTAGTTGTGATCCAGTTTAAACACTCGGTTACTATGGACGAGATGTGTTGCCTCTTGAATTATGGTTGGGATTTAATATCCATTTTTGTACACTTTGTTTACTCTTGGTTTATGGATTAGATCCTTGTGTTTTTAGTAGGGGAGTGGCTCTCAATGGAGGCTGGTGCACATAGTGGTGCCAGGATAACTCATGTGAGAGTTTGTTGGCAAAACAAGAAGATACAACTAAGAGGGGGGTTGAATCAGTTGTAGGAGAATCAACAAGTTTAATTTTAATTCTAGATCTGATGAATAACAGTGAAAGAAAGAATTACACAACACATTAGAAACACATAACACCAATATTTTTGTGTGGAAACCCTTTTAAGGGAGAAAACCATAGTGGAGATTAATCCATAATTATACCCTGTTAAAAGTATAATGAAAAATGAATAAGGAATGCACTTGCATTCAGGCACACTGCCTAGAACTCACTACTCAAAGAAAATACAATCAGATTAAAACCATCTAAGTGGGATGAATTGAGAAAATAGCTTCTCCAAAAGCTTGATGATAGTTTCAGTTAGGCACATACACTCTGCTCAATCTTCTTTTACTCTCTGCTCTGTTCTTGAATGATTTTACCTTTATTCACACTTGTACATCACTTGTACACTTGAGCATACATCCACTACACATTCACACCACAAATAAACCTTTCTTATATATTTGCTACATAGATTTACATCAACAACTTCATCAGCCAAAAATAATAGATGAATTATAGTTGTCGGCCTCAATACATGAATAAATATTTATGCGCACCAACACAAGTCAGCCACAACAAAGATAGAAGCCAAACCAACATACTCAAACATTCTGAACAACAAGAAATTAATCCATAAGGATCTGCAACATGCTACCTCCATCATGTCGGCCAAGAACATGAAAAAATTAAGCACACAAGGAAAAATCTTCCACCACGATCATGCCAAATAGCTCAGACATGGAAAAAAGATAGAACATGATCTAGAATCATCCACAAACATCACAAGAACATACACAAGAACTGGAATTACCATAATTCCAACTTCCTCTTCCAAGAATAACTACTACAGTGCCAGAATGACTGTAGGAACACCAGAACACTTTACTTGCACAAATATTTGATGCATATCACTGACTTTTGGATATCATACTACACAAGTTCAGCAATAAACCCATTATCATGCAACACCTGAATGTCAACATACATAACATTTCACCATTCTGACCTTCTTAGCTTCACTGGTTGGTTGAACTATGTTTTTAACAATTTTCTCAATCTCCTCGACATACACATCCTTAAGAAAATTAGAATGCTAATAGTGTTTCCATCAATGACAACCACAACATCCAACAATCTCCCCCTTTGGCATTGATGGCAACACACGATGTGAAAAATAATACCATCAACCCAAACTAACTCTTCCATATTCTCCTTTGCACTTCTCCCCCTTTGGTCCAAAAAGCTTCTTCACTTTACACTTCTCTCCTATTTGCAAAATTTCACATTGTACTTCTCACCCCCTTTGACATCAATGGAAAATGTTTACATGCTCTGAACCACATACTTTAAAACATCTAACTACTCCCCCTATGTATAAATCATAACATCAATCCAGAATAAGATATAGCAATGAGTTCACGGACTGATGCAAACACCTACATCATCAGTTTTGATCAGGAGGGGAAATCACCCCTAACTTTCCTCTGAGGTACTCAAAAGTATCTTTAGGAAATGGTTTGGTGAAAATATCTTCAACTTTCTCTTTGGTAGGTACATATTCCAATTTGACTTCTTTCTCACTCACTTTATCTTTCAAGAAGTGATATGTGATGGAGATATGCTTTGTCTTCGAATGCATCACTGTATTTTTGGAAATGTTTATGGCACTTGAATTTATCACAAAATATGGTAATAGGCTCTTCATACTCAATCTTGACATCACTTAGAATTCGCTTCATCCAAATTACTTGAGTATAGTTATTAGTAGCAGCAATGTATTCTGCTTCAATAGTAGATAAGGAAACTGAGTTTTATGTTTTTCTTAACCAAAAAACTAGCTTCTTCCCTAGGAAGAACACACCACTTGTACTTTTCCTATCATAAGTGTCACTTCCCAATCAACATGAGTATAAGCATTCAAAATAATATCATCATCCTTTGGATACCATAATCCAAAATCAATTGTTCCTTTCAGATATCTAAAAATTCTTTTTATAGCAACTACATGTGATTCTTTTCGATCTGCCTAAAATCTAGCAACCATGCATATAGAATTCATTATATCTAGCCTTGTCTGGGTTAGATACAATAATCCACCAATCATTGACTTGTATCTTGTTTGATTTTATTTTGGAGTCTCATCCTTCTGTATGTGTTTGCATCCAGTCACCATAGGTGTGCCAACTGGCTTTGATTCTTCCATCCAAAACTTTTTCAAAAACTCCTTGACATATTTGGACTGAGATATAAAGATTCCATCTTGTAACTGAGTGATTTGCAATCCTAGAAAGAATTTTAGTTCACCTATCATTGACATCTCAAATTAACTTTTCATTTCATCAACAAATTTCATACACAGATCATCATCACTTTCAAAAATAATATCATCAACAAAAACTTCAATTATCAACTCTTTATCTTGATCCAATTTTAAATATAGATTACTATCAATAGTACCCTTACTAAATCCAAGCTTCAACAAGTATTTGTCCAATCTAGCATACCAAGCTCTAGGGGATTTCTTAAGTCCATACAAAGCTTTCTTCAATCGACATACCGTGTCCTTTACATTAGTCAACTGAAATCCATCTGGTTGTTCAACATAAAATTCTTCTTCTAGTTCACCATTCAGAAATGTTGACTTTGCATCTATCTGATAAAATTTGTAATTATCAAAAGTAGCATAAGAAAAAAATAACCTCATAGCTTCTATTCTAGCAACAAGGGAAAACATTTCATCAAAATATATACCTTCCATTTGTGAATACCCTTTGCAAACCAATCTTTCTTTATTTCTGACCACTTCTCCTTGTTCATTTAGTTTATTCCGGAACACCCATTTCCTTCCAATCACGTTCATTTATTTAGGTCTAAAAACAAGTTCCCATGTCTCATTTTTTGTATCTGCCTTAGTTCTTCTTTCATGGATTCCATCCAATATTCATCTTTTCATGCTTCATTGATATTGTTAGGCTCAACTTTAGAAATCAAGCAATATTCTTCTAGAATTCTCCTTCTAGTTTGTACACCTTTTCTTTTGTCTCCTATGATCTGACTATCAAAATGATTTATTCTTACATACTTAGGAGTTTCGATGTTTTCTCTTACCTCTTGTTCTTGTGTTCTTTCTTCTTCTTTTTTTCTTGCTTATGCTTCTTGATTTCCTTGGTTGACCGAAATAATTTGCAGTTGACTCTATGACTGAACATTTTTTTCATTGTTAGAATTATCATGATCACCATATGAATCATATCCCTTACATCTAGATGGTCTGTCAATATCTTCATCAACTTTGACATTATCACTTTCAACCATTTTCTTCAACCTTTTATTAAAACACCGGTAACCTTTGCTCTTAGTAGAGTAACCTAGGAAGATTCCTTCATCACTTCTAGCATCAAACTTGCCTATATCATCATCTTTCTTGATGTAGCATTTGCTTCCAATATTTTTGAAATATTTAATAGTAGGCTTATAACCAAACCATAGTGTACACATCAGTGCTTACTACTTCTCTCCAATAGAAATGAGGAACATTTTCTTCCAACATCATGGTTCTAGCAGTGTCTAGAACTACTATGTTCTTTCTTTCAACAACTCCATTCTATTGAGGGGTCCAGGGAGTAGATAGCTATCTTTGAATTCCATGCTCTTCACATAAAGTATTGAATTCTTTAGAAGTGAATTCTCCACCTCTCTTTGATCTCAAACACTTAATCTTTAGACTTGTCTCATTCTTTTCCATAAATTTGAAATTTTTGAACTTTTCTAATGCTTCATGTTTTTCTCTTAGGAAGGCAACCCATATCATTCTTTAATGATCATCAATAAGCAACATTAGGTACCTTTGACCTTGTAGAATTATTATTCTAGAGGGACCACATAGATCAATATGTACCAATTCCAATACTCCATTAGAGTTGTACTATTTACTCCGGAAGGAATTTCTTGTTTACTTTCCCATCTAACATTCCTTGCATACCGTGTTAGTAGGCTTCATTATCTTAGGAAGATATTTGACCGCTTGAGAAGAAATTATCTTTACAATATTATTAAATTTCACATGACACAACTACCTATGCGATAACCAACTTACATCAATATGAGAAATCAAGCAACTTCCACTAGCAGTACTCAACTGAAATATATTACCTTTTGACTTTGTACCTAAGGCAATTACTTTTCCCGTATTTCCTAGTATCCTGCACTTACCATCCTTGAATTGAAGATTGTATCCCTTGTCTTCCATCTGTCCAACACTCAACAAGTTATGTTTTAAGAATTCTACATAAATAACATCATCTGTATTATGCTTACCACCAAAATAAATAGTGCCTTTGACACAAATCACACCAGAAGTGTTGTCTCCAAATCTTGCAATGCCACCATCGTAATTCTCCAAATTAACAAACTTATTTTTTTCACTAGTCATATGATGTGAGCATCTGCTATCAATCACCCATTCATCCTTTTCTTCAACTTTGGCTGCAAGAGCTTTCTCAACATTCACATTACTAGAAGATTCATTGGACACTTGACCATTTTCTTTGATAGCAATAAATACCCATTCATCTTCTTTTCCATTGTCTTTATCATATTCATCATTAGTTATGCCTTTTTCAGCATAATAACACTTTCTTTGAAATCTAGTGTCTTCAGGCTTGTACTTAGAAATTATTTCAGGAAACCTTGATGCAAAATGACCTATTTTACTATAAGAAAAATATTTAATAGGTAGCTTTCCTTTGTACTTACCATGGCCTCTGGATTCTCTTCTTACAATTAGTGCTTCCAATTCTTCTAGCTCTCTTTCTTCTTCTTCAATCTTTTCCATCTCATCTTCATACCTAAATTTCTTCTTGGAACTTTCTCCTATATCATATTTCTTTTTCCTAGATACAATGGCTTTAAATGTAGATTCACCAAATTCACTCAGCTTAAAGGCTGAAAGTTTTCCAATTAGCATGTCTCTTGTTAATTTAATCACTGGCCTGAATTCATCAATAGAATGAGATTTCTCTTTGTAGGAAGCAGGCACAGATCTGAGTATCTTAGAAATAATTTCTTCTTCATCCAAGACACCACTGAAACATATGATGCTTGTCACCATTTCATTTATCTTCTAAGAGAAAGAGTGGATTTTCTCATCTTCTCTCATCTTCATGTCCTCCCATTTTCCTTTTAGACTTTGTAGCTTAGCAACTTTCACAAGTAGATCTCCTTCATATAATAACTCCAGCTTTGTCTAGATCTCATGTGCAATCTTTAGACCCATCACATTTGACATTTTTGAATTTGTCAAGGCACTTACCAATGCTTTAATAGCTTTGGCATTAATTTCAGCTTCTTTGATCTCATCAGAAATAGAGGGACCATTCAGACTTTCCACATGGTGTAGTTTGTACCATCAAATGTTATACTATCCTTCTTGTAAGATGCCATCTCAGATCACCTCAAGCTATTAAGCTTCACCTTTAGAGGAACTAGCTCTGATACCAATTGTTGGAAAAACAAGAAGATACAACTGAGAGGGGGGGTGAATCAAAAGTAACATAATCAACAACTTTAATCAAAACATTAACCTTTAATTCTAGATCTAATGAATAACAGTAAAAGAAAGAATTACACAACACATCAGAAACACATAACACCAATATTTTTGCATGGAAACCCTATTAAGGGAGAAAACCATGATGGAGGTTAATCCACATTTATACCTTGTTAAAAGTATAATGAAAAATGAATAAGGAATGCACTTGCATTCAAGCACACTGCCTAGAGCTCACTGCTCAAAGAAAATAAAATTAGATTAAAACCATATGAGTGGGATGAAATAAAAAAATAGCTTCTCCAAAAGCTTGATGATAGTTCTGGTTAGGCACATACACTCTGCTCAATCTTCTTTCACTCTCTTCTCTTCTCTTGAATGATTTGACCTTTATTCATTCTTTACATCATTTGTACACTTGAGCATACACCAACTACACATTCATACCATAAAAAAACCTTGCTTATATATCCACTACATGGATTTACATCAACAACTTCATCAGCCACAAATAATAGATGAATTATAACTGTCGGCCTTAATACATGAATAAATATTTTTGTGCACCAACACAAGTTAGACACAACAAAGATATAACCCAAACCGACATCCTCAAACATGCTAAACAATAAGAAATTAATCCATAAGGATCTGCAGCATGCTACCACCATCATGTCGGCCAAGAACATGAAAAAATTAAGCAGACAAGGAAAAATATTTGACCATGATCACACCAAATAGCGCGGACATGCAAAAAAGATAGAACATGATCTAGAATCATCCACGAACATCACAAGAACATAAACAACAACTAGAATTACCATAATTCCAACTTCCTCTTCCAAGAATAACTACTATAGTGCCAAAATGACTGTAGGAACACCAAAACACTTTACTTACACAAATATTTGATGCGTATCACTGAGACTTATGAAAATCATACTAGATAAGTTCAACAATAAACCCATTAATGCACAACACATGAATATCAACATACATAACATTTCACCATTCTTACCTTCTTAGCGTCAGTGGCTAGCTGAACTATGTTTTTAACAATTTTCTCAAATCTCCTCGACATATACAACCTTAAGTAGATTAGAATGCTAATAGTTTTGACATCAATGAAAACCACATATCAGCAACACAACCATAATGTCTAAACGAGTTAGATAATTCAGTGGAAACTAAATAAAGTATTAGGGGAAAGGGTAGCTTTAAACACATAACTTGTTAATTTCTCCTCACTCATTGGCTCAAGGGCTTGTTTAGAATTGAGATGAGACGACAAGGCCTGGAATGGAAATGTCATTATCTTATCGCTTTGAAATATATTTGACTCTCCATCAATTTACATGTGGGGTTGGGGATCATGGGAGGCTACTAGGATAACCCAAGATGGGGGCTCGAGCCTAGGAATATCTTCTAGGATAACCCATGCAACTTTGTGATTGCACTCTTCCTATGACAACAATTTATATTGTTTAGTTGATGTACTTGATTCTTTTACTCTGAAAGAAATGTAACCTTCATGTTATGTATTGTACTTGTATAGTTTAGTCTTGTGGTTGCTTGTGTCTTAAGGTTGTTGGTTATACCTAGGAAGCCATTTTACTATCTCCTAGCATGGGGGGTGGGCCTTTGGGTACCACTTGGTTGCATGGAACATGCACCTTACACTATTGGGTTTCCACTTCATGTTTATGATGGTGAGATCTTCTATAGTGGAGAGCTCATATATTCCAGTTGCTTTGTACCATCTCTTGTGTACTATTAGATTAGTTGGATGTTATTGTATATGTACTACTCCTCATTTGTAATCAAGGACTATCCTCTTAATTATAATAATTTTATATCATCTACCTCACTTTTGAAACGAGCCTTGTAACTACTATATTTAATGAATATAATATATGAATCATTTTATATGTAGTTTATAATCTTATGAAATGAGTTTAATGTTATTGGATCTATGTTCTTTATTTCATGAGTAAAATTTATATGCTATGGATTAGTTTACTTATGTATGTTATGGGTTTCAAATGTAAGAATTGTCACGTACCTTAGAGGATGTATGTGTTAAGTGTAGTTCACTTATTGTTAATTGCACTTTCAAAAAAAAATTTGTTACGCTTCCATTGTATTTGAATTATCCTCTAAGGTTACATGGCGGGGTGTTACACATGGCATCAAAGCACAATTTTAAACACTAGGTGCTCTAGGATAATGTTGAACCCATTAAGTTGTTAGTTATTTTGGATTTAAGTTTGTATTACCTTGTCTTATACCTTAGTATGTCTATGTAGGATCATGCCACCTAGGCGAGGTCGTAGTAGAGGTCATGGTCAAGGCCAAGGAGTCATCTGCAGAGGTAGTCAGGAGGACTCACCTCCCCATGTTACCCATGACTTAGATCATGAGGAACAACAAGCTTCCTAGAATGCTCTAGGATAGGGTGACCAGAATCAGGATCGAGGGCACTCAGTTGCATTGATTGTTAGAGGAGACTTTTTCTCACCTTGGGCAGAGGAAGGATAGAGATCTGATAGATATTGGTGTGGGAGAGATATCCCCTAAATAGAGAGAGATGCTAGCATAGTAGGAGGTGGTCACAACTACTCATATGAGAGACCTACTTAGAGCCCGTCTACCCACTTTTGATGGTTCTGCCAATAGACTAGAGGCTGAGAAATGGTTGATAGACTTGAATTGGTGTTTTTCTATGCACCCTTATAGTAGCAACACCAAGGCTAGATGTGTTATCATGCACTTGTGAGACTTTTCATCTACCTGGTGGAGATTGGAGGTGCAAAAGCTCAGTATTGACATTGATTCAGTTTCTTGGGATATGTTCAAAGAGATATTTAGAGCTAGATTCCTATCTAACCATTAGTGACAATGCTATGGAGAAAAGTTTCATGGTCTACAACAAATGGCCATGTTAGTCAAACTATATGAGCATAAATTCTATGAGCTAAAATAGTACGTTGGTATTGGTGATGATTAGGGAATGCTAGTTCATCACTTCATTTGGGTCTTAAATGCCTGGATCAGTGGTGGTGTTTGGGTTTTGAAACACAAGACCATGGAGATAGCAATAGAGAAGGCTAACTAGTGGAGGAGAATTTGGCAATGGTGTTGGGTGGACATATTGGAGTATAGATAGGCAATGCTTCATCTATAGGACCTAGTTCATGTAGTTGCTAGGCTCAAGGAGCTAGACCACCTAGGACACAACAAGTGCTTGCATAGAGTGGTCAACATCAGAATTCACAGGGGAAACAAAATAATTTCCAGCATAAACAAGGTGACAAATATCATTCAGGGGGTGACAAAAACTAGAGGTGGGTAATGCTTCAATTATCAGTAGTCAGTACAGAGTACATAGTCTACCTATAATAGGGGTGCGTTCAATAGTCAAGTGCACCTCCTAGAGGTAAAGGATGTGGTAGGGGTATATGATGTTTTGCTTGTGGCCAATAGGGGCACATCAGGTTATACTCAGAGGATAGCGGCATCAGAGCTGACTATTGGAGATGCGGGTAGAGGTCATCGGGTATTTGTTGTGGTTGAAAACTATGAGGCTAATCATCAAAGCATAGTGGTAGAAACTTTGGATATGTTATAGGGTAATAGGGTTACCATTTTATTTGATTCAAGAGCATCAGATTCATTTATTTCATCTTCTGTCATAGTACATTGTAGCTTGAAGGTAGTTAAGCAAGACATTAGGTGGTAGGTCAAATTGGCCTCTGGTGCTAAAGTTGCAGTGGATTCCCTAGTACATGATTGTAGATTAGATATTGGATCCTTTCACACTATAGTAGACCTTTTCATTTTACCATTGGAGTTGTATGGTATCATCTTAGGGATGGATTGGTTAGAGGATCATAGAGCTATTATTGACTATTGACACAAGTTGATTTGATGCATTGATGTATCTGGTAGGGAGGTCAAGATAGTGAGAGTTTAGAGACCCATATCATTGAGGATGATCTCGGCTATGCAGCTGAGGAGATGTGTACATCAGGGATTTCAATTGTTTGCAGTGACAATAGATGACTTGGAGTTGGGAGATAGTGAGGAGAAGGTTTCACTTGATGGCCACCCCATACTTCAATAGTATGTTGATGTATTTCCCAGTGAGATTTTGGCGATGCCACCTCAGTGTGATATCGATTTCAAGATTGATCTTATACTTGGATCTAAGCCTATTTCATGAGCTTCGTACCATATGACTACACAGGAGCTTCACTTGTAGCTAGAGGAGTTGCTAGCAAAGGGTTTCATCTGCCCTAGTGTTTAACCTTGGGGAGCACGAGTAATGTTTGTGAAGAAGAAGGATGGATCTCTCTGATTGTACGTAGACTACCGTCAACTGAATAAAGTGATAACCAAGAACTGATATCCATTACCTAGGATTGATGATTTGTTTGATTAGATCAAGGGTGCTATGGTCTTTTCAAAAATTGAGCTTAATTCAAGGTACCATCACCTACGTATATTTGATTCTGACATTTATAAGATGACATTTCACACTCGTTACAATCACTATGAGTTTATAATGGTACCATTTGGGTTGATGAATGTGCCATCTTTATTCATGAACTTGATGAATGGAGTCTTTCGTACATATCTTGATAGATTTGTACTAGTATTCCTTGATGACATATTGATCTATTCCAAGTTAGTAGAGGAGCATGAGGAACATCTAAGGTAGGTTTTGTAGTGTTTGAGATACAATCAGTTGTACACTAACCTATCCAAAAGTGAGCTCTTTCAGACCAAGGTTAAGTACCTTGGACATGTGATATCAAGAGAGGGTATTGCAATGGATCCTCCAAAGATCCAAGCGATCATTGATTGTCCTATGCCCACTAATGTGGTAGAGATACATAGTTTCATGGGATTAGAAGGTTACTGCAAATTCTTTGTTTAGGGTTTCTTGAGGATATGACATCCTATCACTTCTCTTCACAGGAAAGGGAAGAGATTCGTCTTGTTAGAGTAGTGTGAGACAACATTTTAGACTCTAAAGGATAGGTTGACCAGTGCATCGATTCTTGTGATACTTGATCCTACTAGAGATTTTGTTGTCTGTACAGGCGCATCTTTGGAGGGATTAGGAGTATTCTTGATGTAGGATGGTCAAGTTATTGCGTATGAATCTTCAAAAATCAAGGATGATGAGGTGAATTATCCTACGAACGATCTTGAGTTAGCAGTGGTAGTACACGCTTTGATGAGATGGAGACACTTCCTTCTGGGGAACAGATTTGAGTTGCATAGTGACCATCGAAGCCTATAGTACATCTTCATCTAGCCCAATATTAATTCTAGGCATAGGCGATGGATGGAGTTCCTTTGTGAGTATGATTTCGAGGTGAAGTTCATCCAAGGGAAGGAGAACGTAGTTGTTGACGCTCTTAGGAGACAGAGACACGAGTTGTCAGAGGTGACTCTTGCTGTGGATTTGAGGAGTTGGATCCTTTCTACACTTCCTACAGACAACTGGTATCAGGAGGTTAGGTTAGAGATAGAAACGAACAAAATTCTTAGGGTAGATTCTCTAATTATTCTCTAGAGTCAAATGGTTTGTTGAGATACATGGGACACATTTATGTTCCATCTTCTAGAGATCTTTGTACCTTTTCTATGACAAAGGAACATCAGGCACCCTATTCAGCTCATCTTGGAGTGAAGAAGATGCATGTTGATTTGTGATAGCTATGCTTTTAGGCAGGTATGAAAAAAGACATCGCTAACTTTGTGTGAAGGTGTTTGGAGTGTCATCGAGTGAAGGCTAAACACCAACATTCAGTAGGACTTATACATCCACATTTGGTGCCAAATTGGAAATGGGATAAATCTTATTGGATTTCACTGTTGGGTTACCCAACTCTTCGTAATGACATGATGCCATTATGGTGATGGTAGATAGGTTGATGAAGATATCACACTTCTCGCCTATTCATTCATCCTATAATGCTTCATCCATTACTAGAGTGTTCATGGGAGATATTATTAGGTTGCACAGTATTCCTTGTTGGATCATTTATGAAAGGGATCCTGTGTTCACCTTAGCTCTTTGAACATCATTGTAGCATGGTATGGGGATGAATTTGAACTTTAGTTCAACATATCACCCTAAGATACATGGATAGACAGAAAGGGTCAACCAGATCCTCAAGGATATGTTACGCATGTATGTGATGGACAAACAAACATGATGGGAGGACTATCTCCATTTAGTGGAGTTCGCATATAATAACAACTATCAGAGTTTGATTGGTATGTCTCCTTTCCAAGCATTGGATGGATGACTATGTCAGACTCCTTTGAGTTGGGACTGGTTAGAGGACAAAGTTCTATTGGGTCCTGAGAGTCTTCAGGACATGGAGTAGTAGGTGATCTAGATCAGGGAACATTTGTTTGCTGCATAGGATAGGTAGAAAAATTATGCAGATACACATCAGGTGGACCGTCAATTTGTAATAGGTGACCAAGTATTTTTGCAAGTGCATCCGTGAAAGAGTCCAATCTGATATGGAAAGGTCTCTAAGCTCACACCTCACTTCATTAGGCCATTCGAGATTCTTGAGAAGATTGGACTATTATCTTATTGTCTTGCTTTGTCATCTAGTCTCTTGCACATACATGACATATTCCATGTTTTAGTACTTAGACTTTACCAACTTGATATATCTCACATCCTTGATTGGAATGCCTTACAGGTAGAGGATAGGCAGCTAGCTTTGGAGCTCATGGCCATCACACAACATAGGAGACTCACTCTTAGGGGTTGAGATATTGAGCAGGTTAGGGTCTAGTGGGATCCGAGAGATGATACATCAGCTAGCTGGGAGGATGCAACTAGGATGAGAGAGCTCTATCCCTATTTTTTTGTAGGCTTCTAGAAGTAAGCCTGATCCTAGGGGGGCAGGATGTAGCACCCCTTCGATTTGCTCATGTTTTTAGATAGTTCTTCTATTTTGATATACTATGATACTATGATGTTTTTATTTGATCACTGACATTATCGTGATGATGGTTTTTATTCTGAGATGTGATGGTACACTATATTGATTATTATTGATTATGACATGCTCTTTGGTTAGCATAGTGGATTATGTGAGTTGATATTGATATATGTTCATCTATAGTTATTTGATGTTTTAGTTTCGTTAGGTTTGATGCGACACTATATTGGTGAAGGGGATGGGATTGCATCACTCACTTGCGAGCGCCCTGCGATTGCACGAGTTTTCCTTGATGGTGTGATTGTTCATGATCTATATACATGTATGACATGTTTTGATTGCAGGATTTCATGTACAGGACATCGACTCCATCTGGATTCATAGGTTTGAATGTGTCCATTTCCCAATAGAATAGTTGATTGGTCAGTAGTAACAAGATTTCCTTGTCAATCCACAACCCTAGTCATAGTGTGTTGTTAGTCCTTATTTTGGTCATGCTTTGTTGTCATGTTGTCCCGTTTTCCTTGTCATTTAATTATTTTGCAAGGTATGTTCTATGGGAAATTATTGTTTATAATGTTTTAAATTGATTATTTATTTAATCATGATTAATGTTGTTAGAAGCTTTAAATTTGATTTAATTTATTTTATAGAGTAATTTAATTATTTAGATTAAATTTGATATTCAAATTGTTAGATTATAAAAAAATTATTTAATTGATTATTTAAATTAATTAAATAAATTTATGTATTTAAATGAATGAATAATTAAAATTAATAGTTGATTTTAAATTATTAAATAAAAAAATATCTTATAAATATCTAAGAGGAAATATCTTGTGATTTGATTTGGAGAGATATTTTAGGATTGTTCCATGAGTTAGAAAATTGAAAACTTGTGTTAGGAAATAATTCATGGAGAGAATAATTGCATTAACTGAAAGAGGGCAAGAGGCTATTTCATGAGAATGAAAATTGTATTTTGGGGTTGTTGAAAATTGGAAGAAGTTCTTGGGATATTTGCTTTGGTCTTATTTTCAACTTTCTGGAAAAGAGGATTATTTTGGAAGAGGCTTTGACAATTTTGGAATCTGAAGGTGAGACTCTACTTCAAACTTCAATTCTTCAAGCATCTGAAACGGGTTCTTAATTGTATTTATTTAAATTCAAATTGGAAAAAATTGCATGTACAATGAAGAAAATTTTATTTTTTTTAAAGTTTTAGAGACTCCGATTAAATTCTTATATTCTTTTGAGAAGATGAATTGGTTTAAAACAATAGAGTTCTCAGAATGGTTATATAAACTTTTTTGAAAACCTCTATAAGAATTAATTTCAATCTTCCTGTTAAAATTTGTAGAAAACCTCTAATTGTATTGGAAAAGATCTTCCTGTAGAAGATTATTGTTTTTTTTCCAATAAGATTTATTTGGTGAAAATTGCTCATCTGGAAGAATCAATTTGATATATATATGTATATGGGTATATGCAGGATCATGATGGGGCAAAAAGTGGTGATATGTAAGTAATATGATGGCCCATGTGGTTGACGACTTTTTTTTTACCCAAAATTGATGAAATGAAAAGGATTTTTAAAGGCTATTCTTAGCTTTCCACCAATATAAATTATGCATTACTTTGAATTTAATAAATTATTATTATTCATTTTCTATTTGAATTATGACTAAAGTCCCGATTGATAGGTTGATTGAAAAACATCTATAGATTTCAAATGATATCATATTTTTGGAATCTAAAACATGTGTCACATTCTATGCTTTGCATACTATAGGATTACAAAAATAAAAAATTGAATTTCATGAATTTTTGAGCTAGTTAAGGTGGTCAAACATACCATTTTTTATATTTTTAAAAAGTTGTAATAAAAAATTCATAATTAATTATTTACTTGGAATTTTTTTTAAAAAAAATATGCATCACATCGGGACATGAGTCCTCTACTTATATCAAAAATATTATCATTTTATTGTGGTTAGGGTGGTCAGAGAAATAACTACTTATTTTTTCCCTAAAATTTAAGTACTACTACATTGAAATTTAATGTTTTTACCAAATAGATTTAAAAAAAAAAAACCTAATAGTTTAGAAACTAAATTCAATTTGCTACAAATTTTATTCTTACATATTTTTTAAATAATATAGATAACTTATTCAAATTTTTGGGTCAAGTTTCCTAACTCTGAATTTTTGAATTTTCATTGCCACTTAAAGGCCTATTTTTTCCATGATGATCCTGCACATACCCATATATATATATATATATTGTTAGCATATGGCTAGGGAGATTACTGGCATATGGCTTGTAGGTTTTTTCATTGATGGCAACCCAAGTCTTGCATTTGAATGTGCAACATAATTTTGGCTCCTACCAGTAGAACATAATAAAGAACAAGGCATCTGGTCAATAGGCATAAAATTTGATCTAAACACCTTACCGAAGAGATATTTTGGGTTGTGGATCTCTTAGGAAGGTCTGTTGATGTTTTTAGTATCTTGGGTTTGATGCGCACTCATTGGTATGTGATCTGGATGATACAGTGCACTAATTTTCTTATTATCTATGCTAGAAGGCTGACCTGACAAAGATAGAAATCATGGATGTATAAGATGTAATTAATCATAAGTCTTCATGCTCGATTAAATGTTATTTTGGTCCTCTCTTTGTCTTGACTGACTTTGGAGGATGCACATAAATATTTAGTGGTGGATCTGGCCAACAAGTTAAAAGTAACTTAATATTTTATAAAGCTGATTGTTGGATGAATAAGTCTATTATCGCGGATATATATAATAGGTTGTTTTTAATCTTTTAAGTACGCGAAAATGAAGGTGTGTGTGTAGAAGTGCGAATTACAAGATCCAACAATGAAATAGTGCAAATTTGATCATAAGTGATGTGAAGAACAGAAAAGAGCAGAATAGGGCAGAGCGAAGTATAGAGTCAGAAAGCAGATCCGAAATTAGATCTATGAGCTTCACCGAAACTATCACTTGACATGGATAGATGCTACTATCTTAGTTCACCTTTGATATGGTTTTAATCTAAATTTTGTTAGGCAATAAGCCTTTTCTCTTAGGTAGTGCACCTAAATGCAAGTTCATTCCTTTTACAAACAATTATATTTTGAGTACTCAAATTGTGGATTAACCTCCGCCATGGTTTTTCCCCTAACATGGTTTCCATACAAAATTCTGTGTCATGGTGTTATGAATGTTCACTTTGAATGCATGCATCTTTTCTTTAATGCAATGATGAAATGGTTTCAAGTTTTGAATGGATGAATTTTAAAT
Source organism: Sequoiadendron giganteum (assembly GCA_007115665.2). Lineage (NCBI taxonomy): Eukaryota > Viridiplantae > Streptophyta > Pinopsida > Cupressales > Cupressaceae > Sequoiadendron > Sequoiadendron giganteum. Next base: position 148,947,939 of record CM021108.1, read on the forward strand.
ATTGTTAAACACTGATTCACCCCCCCTCTCAGTGTTCCCTTGAGTCCTACATATATATATGCATATTTATATTTTATAAAGTTCCTATAATGACTTATTTTGAAAAACCTTGGAAGGAAAAATCGTACGGCGATTTTTTAAAATCGTAGGAAATTTTTAAAGATTTTTTTTATAAGTTTAAATAGGTGTATGGGGGGGAGGGGGGGGTTGGGACTACCCCCACAACCACCCCCATAGGGGGAGGTAGGCTATGAATGCAATGCCTAGCGCTATCTTCATAGGCCGCACCCCCTTAAGGGGAGCCAGTTGGGTTAACAGCCTGGACATTAATAATGGTCGTCGAGCAATTTCGTCTACCCTTTGATTTCGAATTTAATATATGGTTTCTTTTTAATATTTAAATTAAAATATATATAATATAATATGCATAAGTATATACATATGTTAATATATACTGTTATATATTAATATATATATTTATGTATATATATGTATATATTTATATTTAATATTGTTGGAAAATTGTAATTTATATTTAAATATTTAAATAATATATTTATATATATAATTATATATAAATACACATGTAATTATATATATATTCAAATATATATTTAAATTAATTTTATAATAGGTGCATGTTAATGCACGAACTATATTTTTTATAAATGAAATGATTTAAAAGAAAAGGGAAATTGATTTTTATATAGATGTAAATTGGGAAATTGAATTAAATAATTAGATTTAGTTTCTCTATTGACTATAAATGAAATTTCATTAAGCTAGATTAATTTGAGCAATGTAATATTATTTTTCTTGGAATGGAAACTAGATTATGGAAATTGTAATGATAGTTTTATTACTTGCCTGAATTGCTTATTTAGTTATGATGTCTTTTGTCCACGTAAGTTGGGAAATATGTTAGTTGTGAATGTGTAAAACTTCTAGATGTTGTAATATTATGTGAGGGTTGTTGTGATATTTTGTTAAGCCGTTCATCTTCCTTGGGTAGTGCACCTGGTTGTTATCCGGTTTAAACACCCAATTACTACGGATGAGATGTGTTGCCTCTTGCATTATGGTTGGGATTTAATATCCGTTTTTGTGCACTTTGTTTACCCTTGGTTTATGGATTAGATCCTTGTGTTTTTAGTAGGGGAGTGGCTCTCAATGGGGGCTAGCGCACAAAGTGGTGCCATGATAACTCACGTGACAGTTAGATAATTCAATGGAAACTAAATAAAAGTATTAGGGGAAAGGGTAGCTTTAAATGCATAGCTTGTTAATTTTTCCTTGCTCATTGGCTCAAGGGCTCATTTAGACTTGAGATGAGATGAGAAGGCCTGGAATGGCAAGGTCATTATCTTGTCCCTTTGAAATATATTTAACTCTGCATCAGTTTCCATGTGGGGTTGGGGATCATGAGAGGCTACCACGATAACCCAAGATGGGGGCCGAGGCCTAGGAAGATCTACCAGGATAACCCATGAAACTTTGTGATGACACTCCTCCTATGACAACAATTTATATTATTCAGTTGATGTGCTTGATTCTTTTACTCTTAAAGAAATGCAACCTTAATGTTATGTATTGTAATTGTATAGGTTAGTCTTTTGGTTGTCTCAAGTGTCTTGAGGTTGTTTTTTATACCTAGGAATCCCTTTTACTATCTCTTAGCATGGGGGGTGAGTCTTCAAGTACCACTTGGTTGGGTGGAATGCGCACCTTACACCGTAGGGTTTTCACTTTATGTTTGTGATGGCAGGATCTTCTAGATTAGAGAGCTCACATGTTCCAGTTGCTTTGTACCATCTCTTGTGTACTATTGGATTAGTTGGCTATTATTGCATATGTACTACTCACTTTTTATCAAGGAGTATCCTTGTATCATTGTACTTGTAATTTTTTTGTATGATCTACCTCATTTTGGAAATGAGCCTTGTAACTGCTATACTGAATGAATACAATCTATGAATGGTTTTAATATGTACTTTATAATCTTATGAAATGAGTTTAATGTTATTGGATCTATGTTATTTATTTCATGAGTAGAATTTATATGCTATGGATTAGTTTACTTATGTATGCTATGGGTTTCAAATGTAAGCATTTTTGTGTATGTTAAAGGATGCATGCATTAATTGTAGTTCACTTTACTTATTGTTAATTGCACTTTCAAAAAAATAAATTATGCTTCCATTGTATTTACGTAATTCTCTAGGGTTACGTGGTGGGTCGTTACATGTGTCGTTAGTTGATCCTACTATATAGGATCATCCTAGTCATTTTGCTACCCATCTTGTCCAAATTGGTTAATCCCACAATACTAGTTTACAATTTTTGGCCAAACTGGACACTAAATTGATTTTTTCTAACTAAATCTTCACTTTCGGGGACCTAAAGCGTCTAAACCGCGAGGAATTTGAAGATGATGCAAATTAATCATTTGTAATATTTTGTTTGTAGATTTTAAACATATTTGAAAAAAATAAAAATGAATTAGGTTGCACTTCTTTTTCCATCTCCTTCAAAAACTACTTTTTTCCAATAAACATCAATTTTAAGGAGTGATGCTCACTGTATACAACATAACGTTTTTTCCATAAAGGATAAAATTCTATTTTTTTTGAATTTAGATTTGTAACTATGATATCTAGTACTTTCACTTGGTTTCATAGTGTTTTATTGAATATTTTTTCCTTAATTAAGTTTCATATTCAAACCAATTATAATTCAGACATAGGCGAACTGTATACAACATAACATTTTTTGTATGTATCGAAATTCAATTTACTTATTTTTTTGGATCAAGAACTTCAATATCTAGTGCATTGATATTTTTCAATTTTTTTTATAATCTGCTATTTTCCATATGTGCAGAATATAGAGCTTGATTTTCGGTGAAAAATCTACATTCACAAGAAATAAAAAATAAGTATAATAATAAAATTGAATTTATTTAAAATTATACTTTTTGGGAAGCTTATAATAAGGACTACATACTTACAAAAAATAAATTTTAAATGAATTCATTTGATCCCCAAAAGGTAAATCAAAAGTGGTTTTTTATTAGAATTTTGATAGGTTTAAAGGAGACTCCATTATAGGTATGATTTAAAGCTAGCGGGGTTCTATCCAAGGGGGTTTGATCTAAGGTGGTACAATTAATCCCTCTTCAATTGAAATCCTTTAAATGGAACTTTTCAATGCTTAAATCATTATATTTTCTAAAAATATTTGATTTCAACAAAAAATAGGATCTCACGGAAATTATAAACTAGTATTGTAGGATCACCCCTTTCTTTATCAAGCTACTCAACAATGATCTTGAGTTTTTTCTCTCTCTCCTATGACTGGTAATACATGCTCTACCAACTGTTGGTACATCAGTAGAAAGATCTATAAAATAGAGAGGAACCTGATGAGCCCACCACTGATCATAATCTTGTGTAGTACCTGCATCTATAGGACCCACTAGCTAGCTCCATCCAAATGGGGCAAGTGCCCTGAACTTTTCTAGTGTTGTGTCAAAATCAGCATGGAGCCTCCACACCCTAACCTCTCCGCTAGTCCTCCCAAAGAAAGCATGGTAATCATTTGTATATCATGATTTTCACTCGCCAAAATAGTGAAGAACTTGATCAAGTAAATAACACTCAAGAAAAGAATAAAAATGATTGATAAACCAATGAGTCTACTGGAAAAATGGAAGCTGCTCTTGATCATCATTCTGTGCATTAGAATCTAAAAATGGCCTCCAAATAAAGTCGAACATATCATCAATCACATGATGCTAGTAAGATAGCTGGTTAGGCCAAATTTAGTGAAGAAAATAACCATATCTATAAGAATATGGATCCTCTAGATCCCAATCTAGGACACCATCAGGTCTCATCACTAGGATGTGCTCCCAAGTGTGCACATGTAGTAATGTAACACTAATCGAAATGGAACTGCCTCCCTAATAGGAAACCTTGTGCATGTCTATGTATAGATGTGCGAGGGGACACGGGCCCCATTTCTACCTAGTACCATTCTCAAACATTTTCTCAATACATATACCCAATGAATAGGGAACTATCTATCTCACCTAAGAATGACGATCCCAAAGACCAAAGTGCATAGAACTAGAGAAATAGGATATGCACTATGAATGAAAGGAGATAAGTCTATCTCTGACTCCACAACCCAAATGTGCTTGACATCGAGAAATTGTTGCATAGCATGGGTACCCTACCTAACACTATAGGTAACAAGCTCTCCATGAATCAGAATACATAGAATCCTCCATACATACTCCAATGTGATGGAGGCCTCGCCAGTTGACTAATGAAAACATGATGACTTAGAGTGCCATCTCTCGATGAGGGAAATCGTTATTTCTCTCTGACATCTAATCATTGGAATTTAGCATATGTATCATAGTCCAACTACATCTAGGAAATCTTGCTCAAGATCATGGAAACTACTGATCAAATAAAAAAATTAATGTGGTCATATCTTGCTTGAGTAAAGAGGTTTGAGAACTGCCTACAAACATTCAATTCATGACGTTAAGAATTTTTTATGAAAACATGAAATGAAACTAAGATTACAAACAAACTAGCTAAAACTTCCAAAAGCAATAAAATTAGATACTTTATTGTCAAAAGAAGATGATAAAATCAAAATCGGACATGTTTTTGTTGAAAGTGATCATAAAACTCAAAATTAGTACAAATAGAAAAAGTGAAAAAGCTTCTCAAGAGCAAAACATATTTCACAATGTCAACCATTTCACATAAAGAAAGTCAATAGTGAAGATTTTAAATGAAGGAAAAAATAGAAGCAAATATTAGAGAAAAAGTGAACATTGTAATCAATGGAGGTAGAAAAATGCAAGAGAAGTACATTAACAAACATAAAAAGTAGTAAGAACGACACAAAAGCATAAAATTTAGGAAATTGCTGCTATCACCTTAAATAATTTCATGCATTAATTACTCAAAAAATGAAAAGAAAAAAATAGGAAAGGAAATGTTACATACTATTGCATCGATGACAATGGGCCTCCGAAACTCACAAACCACCTCTTCACGATGTGGGGCTCCTACAATCCTCAACATCATGACTTGACAATCACAAAATCAAGGAATCCAAAGACAAGAATTTACTAAGCACCGAGAATGAAAATGAGGTAAATTAAACCCAAATTTTTACCTAGGAAATCCTCCTAGGTTTAAATTAGGAGCCTCCAAGAGCATCTAAACTCTAAACAAGGGTCCTATAAGCTTAAATTTTACTCCTCTATGCATATGAACTGAAATTGAACCTTTTTGTGAGCTTGACCCAAAAAAATGTTTTTTTCGTCCAACCTCTTAAGGGGGAAACCCAACATCCTACCATCTTTTTGCTGACCATTAGGGCACAATGGGGCATATATTTTTTTTTAATATCTTGATCTTAACATAAAATTCATTAAAATAAAGCAACCAATACTTTTTCTCAAAGAGGGGAAAAATGTACAAACATGTAAAAATGACTTGACACTTCTCACACATCTTGAATGATATTTTCTCATCATTAGCATAATTATCACCTAATATCACTGCATTTCACATCATTTACATCAAAAACCCTAATTTCCTCTATTAATTAAACAATCTTAAAATAATTTAATTAATTCACTTTTTCATCATTTTTGACTAATTAAATAAATTTCATTTATTTAATAAAGTCCTAATCTAACATTATTCCTCTTGATTCATTAAAGAACATCAATTATTTAATTATGTTGCTAATTTACCCTATTCCCCTCAATCAACTAAATTGTTATCACTTAATATTTTGATTAAATTAGTTTCCCCTAAACTTGAATAATCAAATAAATTATCCATTCATCATTCAAAAAAGTCAAAACAAACAAACACAACTTTTTTTGTGAAATTCAAACATGACTTGCATGTTCAAACTCGGAAAGCTTAATTAAAATTAATTAATTACCTTCAACCCTTTTTATGATTAAGAAAATTATGATCCACTGATTGTTCACTTTGATTGGCTAACTGATTCATCTATTTTGTAACTGAATCATCTATTTCCTAACTAATCCATCTATTCTTCAATCTTACTGGAAGCTCAACTTGATTTCCTTAATTCCACTTATTAGGCAATCTATTCTCTCTAATTGATCAATTAATAACCTTAACTGATTTGATCACATAAGCTAATTGAACAATCCAAATCTTCTTAACAACTTTCAACCATTGATCTTTATTCAACATTGTTATAATCTTGCACGTTCATTTCAAAATGTAAAAGCTATATAACAAGCCACTTCATCTTCAAAAATAATTGAAGAATTGACATCTTCTGTGGAACGAAGTAATGCTAATTTTTCATTCAATTTCTTGAGAGATTTTACACACATCTTCAATCACCATTGACACACATCGTAGCTTTTGAAAATGTATAATGAAGGCTTCACATTGATACAAAAACACAATCCAACATCTTTGCAAATACACTTTTACACAAGATGAGTAACAATATGGTTATTTGAATTCATTTGTTTATTCTTCATTTTCTTTCATATTCTTCATTTTATGAATAATGGGTTGAGGAATTCATAATCTTGTTTTGAATTAAGGTTAGTTCAATTCATTTGTATTTTTCTTCATGATTTTCCCCTTACAACACACTTGAAACTATTATACTTCAGTATTCCTATATAGTTCATAATTGATCATGATGATAATAATAGAAAATAGATATTTTTTGAAGTAGGAATTTTGTTTCATGTTGAGAAAATAGTTTGGATAGAGTAGTCACGCTATTAGGTAACTTATCATCACTATTTACTATCAAGAAACTTTTAGTTCAAGAGTTAAGAAACTGGGATGTTTCTATGTTGAATGGATAAGTGTTGGAGTTGATTCATCGACCCTACAACTCCCAAATGTCATGTAAAATAAATAACCTATCATGTAAAGAGAGAAAAAATAATGGAACTTCTATGGAGATTTAAGAGACTTTTGATTCAAGAAAAGTGTTTCATTAATAAAAATCAATTAATAATACAATAATGATGCATTAACCTTGATAAAGGTTATAGATACCATAAATGAAACCCTAGGTGAGGGTTAACTTATTTCATGATATGTGTCCTAATGATATAACTTGAGCCAGAAAAGAACATGAAATAAGTAAGATTAAGTATGTTAGTGTGAAAAGGTCCTAATTAATTAAGAAACTTGGTAAAATTATAGAATTGTGTCACACTATCAACCAACTTATCAACACAAGTGAATTTAGGAATTTTCAACTAAAAACAATTGGGTTAAACATATGGTCTAGCTAGATTCATTCTAGCTTAGTTAGATATGGGCCACAACTTTTCCAATTGAAAGTGTCCATTAAATGCATAATTCACACAAATTTGGAAGAAATTTATTAAAAAATATATGTTCAAAAAAAATTTATTTCAAAAACTCCTAATCCAATAAATAAGATTTTTATAAAATATAGAAAAAAATTATTTTTTTAGATCAATAAGTTTAGTTTCCAGAAGAATAATTGTTTAAGTAGTTTATTTATTTTTCATTTTTCCTATAAGTAGGTTTTCAACACAAAAATATAAGGTTGATTATCTCTTTAAAAAACAAAGTAAAATATATTAATTTTTTTAATAAACAAATGTCATGCACTAGAGAAATTATTTAATGTCAAGATTAAATAATTTCCTTTGTTTTTTGGATAAATAGTTAAGACAAAAGGTGTTAGTGTAATTAATTAATTAATTATTACACTAGCATAAGTTAACTTAGGTTTTAATTAATCATATTAGTCCTAAGTTGCATTTAATCATTTAATAAAGTTGTTGAGATAAGATTCCCTTCTAGAAGATGAGTTGTCTTTTCTAGAACTTATCTCCATCTTGTTATCATTCCCTAGGTAGTTGGTTAGGGTTTCTTGTTGTCACATAAAGTGTGATTTGAACACTTGGCAACATCCTTTGCATTTTAGGTTTAGCACTTGCCTATATAATCAAGCATATGTTCTCTTTGTAATTCATCCACATATCAATCAATCAATACTTTCTTTATGGTTGAATATTTCTTCAAACCCTTGTTTGTTTTCTCCATCCATTCTCTTCCTTCTGACAGGTATCCATTTGCATGCAGGTGATCTTGGAGTCTGAAGTTGGTTTTGACAACTTCTACATGGTATCAAAGCTTTCCTGCTGCATGCCTATTCTTTTTAAAGAGTTTGGAGCTATTTGGAGCTACAAGGGTTTGTTGCATGCAGTTTTTTATTGGAGCCGTCATCATATTTGCTTCAAAAATTCAATTTTCACTCATTTGCAGGAAAAACGATTTCTGGGTTTTGTAGCCAGCATCGAAATCTGATCTGGGTATTTTTTAGATTTTGCATATCTTACACAAATCTGGAGAAAATCGTAGTTTAAAAAGCGTCAGACGTCATTTTTCTCCTAGTTGAAGGTTAATTTTTTTTTTCTTTCATCTTCTGCTTGTTGGATCAAGAAACGATTTCTGGGTTTTATTTCTAGCATCAAAATATTTTTGGGTTTCTATTTTTGTTTACAAAGAATGAGTAGATTTTCCAGAAATCAAATTAGAAATAAATGTTTTTGCTAGAAAACTTGTTTCCTACAGGCTAAATTTAGTTTTTATTTTATTTGAGAGTATATATTGTTGTTTTATGTCATGGATACACATATTATTGCACCCCTTACTCCATTCAACTATTTTGGTTGGAAAAAACAAATGGAGATTCACTTGAAACATAAAGGGTTGTACAGGGTAACCATGGGCACAAAAATTGAACCTGCAGGTGTTGTTGAAAAGAGAAAGTGGTTTAATAGGTGTGATGAAGCTTATGGTATATTATGTCTATCTTTTTCTTCTGACCTTCTTTTTCACATTGAGTCTTGCACTACACCCCATGCGGTTTGGACTACTTTGCAGTCTTTGTTTGGGAAGCAGGATACTATGAGAGGGTTTCAGTTAGAGAATGAGCTTATTGGCTTAAATCCTAGGGATTTTGATAGCATCCAAGAGTTTTTCACCAAACTCAAGTCTCTTAGATTGCAGTTGTCACAGTGTGGTGTTTAGAAGGAAGACTCTCAGTTGATATCGTCCATTCTTTCTAAGCTTGGACTAGATTATTCAGTTTTTATTTCTACCTTTTATGCTACTAGGGATGCACTTGGTACTAGCTTTACTATGCCTTCTTTTGATGATTTTGTATCTTCTCTCACTTGAGAGCAGACCAAGTTGGCCAATATGGGCAAGTTGAATCCCTCTTCATCACAGGCACTTATTGCATCAAAGGAGCTCAAACATCAGAAGCCGTCTATAGGAAAAGGAATGAAACAAAAACAAAAGGATTCCAAATCTTATGAGCAGCAGAAGGAGTCCTCAGATTCATCATCCTCTTTTAAGGGGAAATCATTTAGGAAGGAGAAGGGCCCATGTGCATAATGCAAGAGAGAAGGACATGTAGAACATAATTGCTACAAGAAGGACATTGACAAGTTGAAAAATCTTCTTCAGAAACATCAGATTGATTTGCCTTCTAGGATGTCTACATCATCTCCTTCCCCTCCTCCTCCTCCTTCTTCTTCTTCTTCTTCTTCTTCTTCAATACAGCATGATAGGGGCACAACTGGTTTACATACTTCATCAGATATAAAGGGACATGCTCTTTGTGCTTCTTCAAGTCTTGGATCAGGGAGATGGCTTCTAGATTCAGGAGCATCTCATCATATGGCTTCTACACAGTCTATGTTCACTTCCTTTGAGTCTCACACCATGTCTCCTATTTTGATGGGAAACAATACATACATGAGTGTTATAGGGAAGGGGTCTATTAGTTTTGGGAACAACACTTTTCAGGATGTCTTATGTGTTCCTCATTTGATGAACAACCTTCTTTCTATATATCAGATCACACATGGAGGTAATGGGAGGTCTGTGGAGTTCACGCCTGATTTAGTTATCATCAGAGATTTGGAGAGTAGAGCAGTTATTGCTACTAGGGTGGCGGATCACTCATTTCGGTTGTATTCCTTTGCAGATTTTTCTACTGATGGTGCTTTTATTCCTATAGTTGTTCATCACACTTCTAGTGTGAATCATCATTCAGAGGAGAAATTTGGCTTCTTGAACATTGAATTTCTCACTTTAGATCCTATTCTTAAGTCATCCTTTCCATCTCCTCCACCTACTATTGCAGTTGTTGATACTTCTATGACTACAAATGTGGTTTCTTCTGTTTCAGTGCAGTAGGATCCAATTGATCATCCATCTTTGGAGGTTCCTATTCAGTCTTCACCCACTTTGACTTCTTCATTTGTTGAGGTCACACCTGCTTCTATGGAGACATCTTGGGCTACACCTACTTCACCTTCAGAGATTGCTTTCATTCGGCCTCTTCCCTCTCACTTCTTTCAGGAGATGCAGTTTCTTCAATTCTTTTGGAGCTACTTCATTCTGGGGGGGATCTGTGGTCTATTTCTTCCTCTCTTTTGGGGGGGTTCTTTCATGTATCTTTGTGATGGATGGTGTACTTGGGGGGTCCTATGGAGTCCTCCATCTTTCATCACTTAGTTTCTCTTTGCATTCTATTTTGGGGAGGAGTTTTGTTCCCACTGGGTTTTCTCCTTTACCCCAGTTAGTTTAGTTTGGATTGCATTTGTACATGGGTACCTAAAATGGCCATCAGTTGGGACCCATCATCATCATGCATAATAATTGCATTTTTCATTTCCTCCCTAAGTTGCACTTATGGGGGGGTGTTAGTGTAATTAATTAATTAATTATTACACTAGCATAAGTTAACTTAGGTTTTAATTAATCATATTAGTCCTAAATTGCATTTAATCATTTAATAAAGTTGTTGAGATAAGATTCCCTTCTAGAAGATGAGTTGTCTCTTCTAGATCTTATCTCCATCTTGTTATCATTCCCTAGGTAGTTGGTTAGGGTTTTTTGTTGTCACATGAAGTGTGATTTGAACACTTGGCAACATCCTTTGCATTCTACGTTTAGCACTTGCCTATATAATCAGGCATATGTTCTCTTTGTAATTCATCCACATATCAATCAATCAATACTTTCTTTGTGGTTGAATATTTCTTCAAACCCTTGTTTGTTCTCTCCATCCATTCTCTTCCTTGTGATAGGTATCCATTTGCATGCAGGTGATCTTGGAGTCTGAAGTTGGTTTTGACAACATCTACAAAAGGTACAACATCCCATTAAAATTGCTATTTTTTCTATCTACATAAAATTTAAGATTTATTTAAATATATATATTTATCGAAATGGAGAAAAAAATTCACACACTAATGTTTAAAGTTATAAATACACAAAACAATGAAGCAAAAGAGGTAAATTTACAATATAAAGAGTGAGATTTAACTTCATTTTTCAAAATTTTATTAGCAACTATAGTATTTATTTTATAAAAAATATATTCAAATAATTTTTTTATTTTTCTAGAAAACTAAAATCATTTAGAAGATACTATATTTTTCTAGTTTTCTTTAATAGTTTACATCATTTCAAATTTCAAATTATATAAATCAATTTCTAATGATTCAAGTTAAAAATTTGTATGAATGCTCGTCACTTTAATTATAAAAGTGTGACATATCTATGCAATTTTACCCAAATACCCCTTTTCTTTGATAATAAGAAAAATAAAATGAAGTTATTTACATAATGTTAAGTATTTCATAGATCTATACATATTGCTTCATTTAGAAGAAAAATATTTAATCCCATAAATGAACCATAAAATAATATTCTTATAAAATATTCATATATTTTTAATATGGAAATTAGTAATAAAAAATGACTTGTGCTAATAAAATATGTCACTCATTACTAAAGATAATACATAACCTAATTGAAAAATAAAATCTTAGTTTTAGATAATGCAAGTCTATCACCTATCACCTTACTGCTTTGTATATTGTTTTATAATAATTTAATATAACTCCATCTATCAATTAAAAAATAATCTATAACTGAATAAAAGTAATAAACATTTAAAAGAATTAAATTATTAAAACATATATTTTGATATATAATCATAATTTTTTTTATGAACTTTACTTAAATAAGTATAATTTAAACTCCCCATACTTTTTTCTTTGTGATTCATGTTTATGAATGTTGCAAGTATGGATTTTTTAAAGATATTTTATTTATTTTTCTTTTTTCTATCATGCAATAAAGACACTCAATTTTCAAATATAATAGTTTAATGTATATTTTATATATATGTATATGTGCAAATATATCTCTAAATACTTTTACTTGTAAAGCTAGTTTAGAAAAATAGGGGCCACAAAAAAATAAGTGTTGAAGCAAAAATTCCTATAGTTCTGAGCTCAATAGATCCATCGAATACAAATTTCATGCAACTTGATATTATCATTGACACAAAGAATTCAAACCCAAATAAAATATAATACCCTACAAACTTGAAATTGATAGTTTGAATTCAATGCCCACCCCCAATAGATATCAATTAAAAAGCAAGAGAAAAATTATGTATACTCTTCTCATTACCTCTAATATTTCTCCTTGTACTTCAAAGATGTTGGATTCATCATATGCATAGCCTTAGTTTGAGAACATGGCTTCCTTTTTCTAACTAGGTATATCCCAATTCCTATTGATTCAAAGGTTGTGTATCCAAAAATGAAACAGTAAATGGATTTGAATAGCCTTTGGAAATATTTTCCATGCATCTAGGTGATACCTCCACACTCTCATGGATCATAAGATTTGGAACCTAGCCAATTGACTGAAAATATCTTGAAATATTCTAAAAATTAAAAAAAAAAAGTAGCAAGAACCTTATCCTTACTTGGAGGAGTGTAGGGTATGGGAAGGGGAGTATAAATATCCTTCTGAGCATTTAAAGAGAATGATATTGAGCAATTTGTATCATATGGAAGAGTTAGGATATGATGAGTTTATTTCCTCACCCACTATGTGGGTTTGAGTGAATTACTTGGGCTCATTATCCTAGTAGCTTTGAAATATTTCTATTACACTAAGATGCCAAATACTTGTTGGTAAAGTGTATTTTTTATATAAAAATTATTTTCTTTTATTCCACTAAGTGGATCTAGGATCTATCTTTGAACTTCATTTTGAAATTTTAGGGAACTCCTTAGAGAGGTCCATCTCCATAGAAACTTAGAAAAAGGTTGCGCATATTTTATCAATTCTATTACTGGAAAAACATGTAAAATTTCCTAAAACATTAGCAATACTAACCAACTTTGTGTGGCATAATTACTATAGGGGAAAAAACATAAGTTGAACTTGAATATAAGCTTGATGTAAAAGGATTCACTTAACATATCAAAAGAAGAATACCATTGTCTCATGCATAGAAAATGATCCTCCCAAATTTATGGGCCAACCTTCAATATGTATAATTTGTATCTTACCAATTCAAACTCTAGAATAAAATACCCCTCAACATAAGGAAATATTTAAATTTCATCCCATATATCATGCTTCCACTATCTACAGATCCACTAATGAAGTTTTGTTAATTTTTCTAGAGTTTGCGCAAATTACAAATCATAGCATGGTTTATCAAATATATGTCCCATTTCACCACCATAGAATCCATTACAATTTTAGTAATACATGTTGATATTTTACCCTTAATGGTCAAATTTCCTCCATCTAGCTTGCACCTAGGACCAAAGGAAACCTTAAGCATTGTGTTTTATTAGAAAACATCATCATCCAAATTCAATAGAGCAATAGTGTACCTAGTAAGGAACTAAAACACACCACTATAAATGAGATACACATCCATGTAGTGAATGAGACCACCAATGTCAAGCTCAAATTGTAGATCTAGAGGATGCAGGGTGAATGCATTAACATGGGAAGATCATATCACTTAACCTTTGAAGGAGTTTGATTATGCATAGATTAGAACAGATTTGGATTAAAGAATGGAGGTGTTCAAAAAAGATCTTGAAAGCCTAGAATATTCATAATCATATTAGTGAACATTAAGAATCATGATACATATTTTTCACTTATATATACATAAATAGATAGTTTTTGATAAAAATAAACAGGAAAATAGCCTTGATCCTAAGAGTTCAATAGATAGAGAGCTGAAAACAAAAGTGAGAAAACATAAAATCAGAAAGCAAGCACCCTAATGCACAGGACAACCCTACTAAAAATAGAAGCACCAAGTTAACAAAAAAAACAGCTAACCAAAACTTAGAGCAGCACCTACGAGCAGTTAACAAATTAAGTTCCATTCCTAGACAAAGAATCAAGAGACTCCTCCCAAGATGTATTTTCTTGAGTGTGATTCACATAAATAGATAGTTGAATTAAAGTAAAAAATAATTTAAACATGACAAAACTATATTTTTTATTAGGGTTGTAAATTACTCCCAAATCCACGGTCTAGATGAAAACGAACATAATGATAGAATGTTTTTTTAGAGCTTGCCCAAGAAACCCAGGAAAATGATCGAGGGAATCTGTTTTCTCTTCACACAAATGGACCGACAATCTCTAAACCTAGAATTACGAATAAGATAATCCGTTATCCATTCAATGTTTATTACCAAAAAAGACAATTAATAATGAAGAGAAAAATTGTCAAGTGAACATCTAAGAGTCGTTTATCGAGAAAGATCATCATATACCCAATAAAAACGCTCCTTTTAGTAACCACGGTCTGTTTGGTTTATAATTAAAACCACCAAACGAGGGAAATACTGCGGGCTAATTCATGGGCCATATGCTTTTAATAAGGTTGAAAGGTGTTTTCCACTTTTAGTTATCTGGAAAGTGGGTAGTTTCTGGCACCAACATAAATCAAGCTCGTTGTACAATTCTGTCACTGTTTAGAGTTTTATTTTATATTGAAACTATACTTGCACGCGGATCCAGTTGAAAATGTTTAGATATATGCCCAGTTTCTTGTTCTCTTCTATAAAACTAGGATTCCGGAGCGGCAGAATCTCTGCTTTGTTCGGCTGCGTTAGAATATTGTCATGGGCCCCTCTGAAGCAGCACATAGCATGCTTTGACTTCCTGGTGTGGCAACTGAGGCTTTCTTCCAACACTTTAAGATGCCCTTAGTTATAATGATGAATTCTTAATTGGGCTGCTTTTTTAATACATATTTAGCATTTTGAGGTACATTAGGTCAGTTAGATATCACGGTTAAGTTTCAAAATAATATGGGTTTTAACTTCTTAACACTTAATCTTATAATTTATTGTGTCATTTTTTTTTATTGAAGGTTTCGAAATTGGAGATGTATCAAAATTATTTTGTGATACAACGAAAAGATAGAGGAAAGGGTTCATATTGATCGAAAGGAAATGATACGAGAAATTAATCTAATACATTATTAAGATTTAGAATTCTAAGAAGAGAGTGTGATAGGTTTATGAATGTCAATAATTTGAATTTTAGAAGGGAGGGTTTTAGTTTTGTATGGTGTATGTTCTCCAGGGAAAACTTTAGTGGCGAATCTTTGTCAATTGACGAATAATAGAAATTGAGTGTAATACCCCTCTATTTTACTTCTTGTTCGGATTGCTTTATACTTTGTTTGATTGTAGATACTTTGTTACTGGACACATTTTGTTATGATGTTTTGATCATTACTATTGAGTGACAACTATTATTGTGTGATGTGGTTATCTGATTATTGTTTCACACGCTTTAATGGTTTAATGATGTTAGTGTTGATAACATGAGTTTTTTTATTATGAGATTATTGAGTAAGATATTAATGTCAGTCTTTGATGAGTGTATTGGTGAAGAGGACGGGTTCACATCACTTGCTTGCAAGCGCCCTACAAATCTGTGATTTCTTATTCACGGTGTGTATTATATGCTGGATATATTGTATGATATTGTTTACTTAGTTTCAGGTTTGTAGGTACATGACATCGACTCCACCTGGTTTCACAGGTTTGAGTGTGTCGATCCAACGGTTAAGTTGAATGAGAGATAGTAGCTAGGTAACATGTGTCAAGTCTACGCCCTAACCTTAGTGTGTCGTAAATTCTGATTGTTGAGTCATAGTTTTACCATATTAAACGTTATTTGATTATGTTAGATGCGTAATTATTAAATCAATTTTTAGAATAATTGCATTGGTTAAAAGTAGTGATTATTTTATATTAAATTAAAATTATGCTTTAATATTATATTTATAGTTAACAATAAAATTTAATTTAGTTAAATTTAATTTATTTAATTAATTAAATTTAATCTCCAAAAGGTTGAATTTAGTTATTAAATAATTAAAATTAATTAATTAAGTTTATTGGATTAAATTAAATTAAATTAAAAGAAATAGAAAGATATTGAGATTGCATTTTAAATTCAAAGTGGATTTTCGAAATTGAAAAATTAAATTAATATGTAATATTCAATTTTGCATGCAATTAGATTTAGGTTGTTTAAGATATTTTTGATTGAGGACTGAAGTGCATGTTTAATTAAGGAGAGTTGGTTGAAAATTCATTCGGGGAGAAGACATTGGAAGGGAAAAACTTCTTGAAGGTAGAGAAGAATTTTTGAGAAAATAAATTGCACAGAGAATTGATTTGAGAAAAATCTGTTACATTGTTTGAGTTTTTGGATTAGTTGGTTGCTTGGGTTTATTGCATGATTGAAGAAAATTCAGGAGATCTTTGGAGGAGGCTTGCATCAGAAATTCATCTTTTCCTGTAGCTTCAAATTCCAGGTTTTATTCTGTGTTTTCTTGTTCTTGTTCTATTTAATACATTATATATTGTTTAAGAAATATGTTTGTTGAATTCATTGGGAATTAGGATTTGTTAATAGAAACTGGATTTAAATTATTCTAAAATTTGGGGAAGATTGTATAAATTTACTGTAGGATTTAATTCAGTAAATGAGAAATTGTAGAATCATTGTTAAATTTAAACCTTAGATTGTGCATCAAACATTTAGATTGTTAAAAGAAGATTATACCTATTTAGAAAACAATCAGATCTGGTTTTGAAAATAAACCCTCTTTGAAAACTTTCATTGGAAAAATCAAGATCTGTTTAAATTTGCCTACTTTTATATTATTTGAAAATTTGAAGAAATGGTTTTAAAGAAATTAATTTTAGGAATGATTTTAAAAAAATCACTTTTTTAACATTTGTGAAATTTAGAAAATCATTCTGAAATTTTTCATTAATTTTCCTGTGACTGGTTATTTTTAATTATTCTGTCAATTTTACCAGTAGGAAATTTTGTGTAAATATATATTTTTATATATTATATGTATTATATTCTATTAAATATATATACATGTAATATATAAGTATATAGATTTAAAATTATTATTAATCTTTTGAACAAAATCGCCGTACGCAAAATTGTAAAGGTCTGTGCGAAATTCCACGCATTGTATTTGTGATAAAAGTTGTTTTTATATAAAATAAAAGTTATATTACACAGTGGACGGTGGCCATGACCCCACCGCCCACACTTCCCCATGGGAAGGACGCACTTGCCATGGGCAATGCACCCACCGTTTGGGAGGACGCACTATCGATGGGGAGTGTGGCCTCCCCAAAGTTCGTCGGCCGCTATACAATGTATAGTCGGCGACTGTGCAGGGGTACCGGTGGTACCATCCATCGGACGGTGTACCATCTGGTCACTGTCACCAATGTTTAATATGAATAAGATTTCGTATTTAAAAATATATATATATATTTTTTATAAATTTTCTTTTATATGGTGTTCTTTTATTAAATGTAAGTTGTGAATATTTTATATTAAATATTATTATATAATATTTAATATAAATGTATTTACATATTGGAAAATTAGTGTTTGACAGTGAATTTTTATACAAAATTAATTTAATTGACTTCTTGGTTATTTGTTTGAAAAAAAACATAAAATGTGCTTAATGCAAGTTTATTTTAAATATAGTTTAGAATACAAATAAACTATATATAATTAAATATATATGATGTGCTCCATTATATTTAAGTATTTATATTTTAATATTCTATGTTGACATATGATTGCATGCAAAGTTTTAAATAGCAAGTAAAACTAAAACAAATAGTGTGCATGGCTAGTAAGTCAGAGAAAAGATATTTTAATGGAAGGGATTATTATTTGCTTTAATAAAAATTTAGAATGATATTATTTTAATTTCTGTGAGAAGGATTAAATAAGGAAATGGATCTAAGATATCCAAATATAGTGCATTTCATTGCCAGTACATTTTTATATTATTTTCCCTTATATTGATTGCTTTGGGAATGGTTGATTGTGTTTTTAAATTGTAAAGTCTTCTAGAGTTTATGGGTTGATTCTTGTTAAGTCAATCGTATGTTTTCCCTTGGGTAGTGTTTTTTGTGTTTTGTTTCCTCCAAGTGTTTGGAGTGGGTTTCCTAAATTATTGCCTCCTAGAATAAGAGAGATTGAGTTGTTGTATTTAAGTAAGCACTTGTGATACCCTTGGAGTCTAGTTTTGTATAGCGTGTTATCCATTAGAAGAGCGACTTTTGTTAGGGGTCGGAGCCCAAAGAGGTAAACCGGGTAACCTTCAGAAGTTATTTAAACAAGTGATAATTAAAGTAATGTACTTAGAAGATTAGGACTAACTTCTCACTAATCAAGATAATTTTACCTCACTCATAGACACAAGGGCTTGTTTAGACTTGGGATGAGTGGGAAGGCTTGGAATGGCAAGGTCAACTATTTTGTCCTCATGAGAGATAGTTGATTATGCATGAGTGAGTATGAGGGCTGGGATTTAGTTGAGGTCACCAGGATTACCGGAGCCTATGAAGAATGCCTAGAGGAGATCTCATAACAAACCTTGCAATGGCACTTTGTCTAGGATAACATTGGGTTTTATGTTGTGCGTATGGATTCTTTATCATACTTGATTAATATTATATCTAGAAGCAATGTGACCATGTTAGTGATAGACTTATATTGCGCATATGTTTGGTTGAGTCAGTATGTGTCAGTATGAGTCTACCTTTGGTTAGAGGTAGTAGATCCTTTGTCCATGTTGCATTTTTATTATCTCCTAGCATGGGGGGTGGGCTTTTGAGTACCACTTGGTTGGGTGGAACATGCACAATAAATTGTTGAGTCCCCCTTGATGTTCAGTTCATGGAGGCAAGACATCCAGTTGGACAGCTCGTGGATCTTGTTTCATTTCTAGCACTAATGTATTTCAAAATGTATTAAGATGATTTTACCCCTCTTGTATTTATGAGGTGGATGTATGTAATTGTAACACTTATGTATTTATGACTCATTTTGGGAATGAGTGTTGTAATCAGTTATTCATGTAATGGATATTTATTAATGATATTATCTTCTTATCTTGTTATTTAACTATGTTGATTGAATGCTTCTACTTGAGTAATTAAATGCAATGAATTTTAAATGATGTATGTTAATTGAGTTTAAGTAATATTGGTTACGTAGCCTTAGGGGATGTTGTCAATTGTAGATGAACATGTATGTTTAATTCACTTTAATTAAAAAAAAATTAGTACGCTTTTATAGTGAATTGAAACTTCCTCTAGGGTTGCGTGGCGGGGCATTACATTGAGAGCTCCAAAAATGGTGAATAGTACAAGCTAAAATGGAGATTGAATCATCAGGTTTTTACAAAAAAATAATTTCATCTCAATTAATTCACCATGTAAATGATGCATCATTGACACTGATTCGCTAGTAGTTTATACAGTAAAATTTAAAATAATTAATAATATTTGCCAGTAATATTGTGTAATTCCGAAGAATCAAGAAGGGAATCTACTATATTCACATCAAGCTCCCAGAAAGATGTCTGATCAAAGCTTTGTTTGATCTCCACTGTTCACTATTTTTAATAGTTCATGACATACATCATCATCGTTGTATCGACGAGACATCCGTAAGTGTCCCACCGATGATATTCACTCACGCCGATAAGGTTTCCATTCTCCACCTGGGGTCCACCAAGGCACAAGTACACCATTTGTGTAATTCTAGAGAATCATGAAGGGAATCTACAATATTCACGCGAAGATCCCGAAAAGACATCTGATCAAAGCTCTATTTGATCTCCACCATTCATTGTTGGCAATAGTTCATGGCATACGTCATCATCATTATATCGGCAAGACATATCTAAGTGTCCCACCAATGATGTTCACTCATGTTGATATTCACTCATGGAATGAACTTGAAGCCATTTGATTTAAAATCTAATCGATGGTAAAACTTTCAAGTTTCATTTAGTCTTACTTTTCAAGTGAGATTTTTTAAAAACACTTCATTTGTGTGTGTCTTCGGACCCCGCGAGGGGGCATTGCCCCCTCGACCCTCTGTAAGGGGCATCGCTTCTTGACTCCACCGATGGCTGCCGCTCCTGAGCCTTTACTTCAATATTAAAAAAAACTAAAAACTATATGGGGCAACTGCGTCGACCAACTATGGAAATTTTTGAAGGAGAGATTTGCCATTGTAATTAATATTTTTAGTGATTATTCACCAAGATTCACTACTATGATTATTATTTTCACCAATTATTCATGAAGATTCGCAAGGATTTTACAAATTTTTTAATACTGTGCATAAGATTCTCTAGGAAAAATAATATTTTTTTCAAATAAAAGGAAAGTTTCGCCAGGATTTTACACCTTTGCCAGGGGGGGGGGGGTTCTTAAAGTTATCCCTGATGTTCTCATTTTAAACATACAATTTTATGTTTTGGATATAAGATAAATTTATAAAAAATTATCAAGATAAATAATTATATAGAATCAAAGATGTTTTTAGATGAATGACTATTCCAAGCTTAACCAATAGTAATGTCTATTCGCATAGAATTACAGTTGATCAAGTAATATTTGTGTAGAATCAAGAAACTAAACATAAGTTGCAACTACTTCAACCTATTCCATCAATGAGGATTTCATGTAATTCAAACTTACATAAGCTCATGAAAAATGCATTTACAATTTTTGCATATAGTTCATCAATTTCCTTCTCATTTAAACATTGCCCTATGATAATAATTTTATATAGCATCTATTCTTATTCTTAAAGGAAAAAATTAAATAAATAAATATTGATTTTGAATTTTTGAATTCATATTATCCTTAGATTGAGTTTAGTAGAGGTCGTTTACCTCCACATATTTATCTTTGCACTAAAATTCATAAAAATACCAAAACAATAAAAATAAATTAAAATTCTATAATCATTGCTTCTTCTAACTTTTAAACTTAATAAACTATGTTCTAAGAAATATAGATGTTTTAGTAATATTTAAGAAAAGTATTGTAAATTTTAATCTTTTAATTTTAACTCCTATTCTTAACTCTTACTATCTATGTATAGTAATTCTTAACTATAATATAAATTTTTATATTAAAAATCATTTTAAAAAAGTTTTATCTGCAAAACACTCTTTGACAAATCTTAATCATAAATTAAAATGAGGCCATAATGACGTTTAGATATTTTAACTAAATGTAATACATAAACAAGAGCTATAGAGCTACAAAGTTCCTATCAAAATGTTCAAGAATAGTTCTATTTTAATTTGTTGTGTCTCCAAAGTTATAGCTAATAATATAATAACTTTATAATAATCTTCAAATTTGTCATTTTTTTGGTTTATGCTATAGTTGACATTGTTGTAATATTTGTATTGAATGTTGAAGATTGAGGAACTTCGTGATTCTACATTTATTGTTAGCTTTTTGCCCAGTACATTTCATCACATTTAACTGAGAATAAAAGACATAAGTTGTGATGTCACTTGAAGATTGTGTACCGTTTTAGTGAGAACAAATGCCAACAATGCATTAAAAGGATAGTCTATGAAGAATAGCAATATTGTGTATTTCCAATGATAGTGCTTTTAAACTTTGGATATTGGTATACATAATGGTCAGTTGAGAATAATGACATTGCATACAAGTTTAGGGCATGTGAACATGATCTTACATATGCTAGTTAAGACCCTTGTTTCAAGAATTATGAAACGCATGATAGTTGAATAAGTGAAATGCAATCACAGTCCTTTGGAAATGAGAAATACACTAAAAAAAACTAAAAGCATGATGTGTCCAAATGTAAATGCACCTTTTTGTCTATGTTTGAACTTCCATATATTTTAGAGCAGCATATCTTAGTGAATTACAAATTGTAAAAAATGTTCATTTGAACCATACATAGCCTTGTTTCGAGGCTTTTCTTCTATAATTTCAGTTACCATTTGTCTTTATGGTGCGAACATTTAGTTGTATTAGTATGTTTATGTTGTTTCTTTGTTTTAAATTTTTGAGATACTAAACTTATAAAGAATTGCAAGATTCTTGGTGACACAACGTTATAAGGAATTCAGATTACTAGTTTATAGTTGGCAATATGCTACAGTACATGTGGACCAAAACATAAAAGATGAGGTAAGAGGACCCAAATCATAGTTCGACTAAAAAGTGTAAGGCTTTGGAGCTCAAATCTTAGCGGAAGTGGGATGGTATGGTTTTTCGACCCATCACTGATTAGAAATGATCCTGATTTATAGATCTAATATGGTTTAGAAGTAATATTTGTGCTTGGAGAGGAGTTGATTATGTATAGATTTAGGATCATGTTCATGCACTTCAAAATTTTAAAAATTTGATTGATTCTTGTAAGAAACTGCACTCATCCTAATTCAAATTATGAAATGACACACCTTGATTACATCACTCTATGGCATGTTGGAAGGGTTGCCTCAAAAGTGTGGTTGGAAGCATTGCCTATAAAAACTACAACCGAAGCATACTTTTGATAAACATACTATGTTTGGAGGGTATACACATTTCCATTCTTTGTTTACTATATATTTTATCGTTGATCATCCTGTTTATATTTGTAGTGCCTAACACATACATTTATTTTTTAGTTAAGATCCAATTATTATATCATAGATTTTTTATCTGTGTGAGCTTATTCATGTCAAATCAGTGTTTTAGAATTTGTGTGGCAGAGAATCATGAAAATATATTATTGGTTTTGTATTTAACTATTCAACATTTATTCCATAGATTATTTACTTGCTTCTTAGGAAACCTTGTTGGCATTTACAATCTCTAGTCTCTAGGTTCCATGAGCTTTGTTGTGGTCTTATATTGTGTTAGTCATCCATTGTTTTGTTGACTCAACTAAAAAATCAAAATTATTTATGAGCAAGCACAATGTGTATTTTCTCTCTCTTTTTTCAAACCATACCTGTGAAATCCAAGAATAAAATGAATTCCTAGAACCAGCTTGGGACAAGCGACACATTAATTGAATGTTGACACTTCATCATCAAGGGATTATGAAGTTTCTCTGTCAAAACTACATTCCTAAGTTAACATATACTTTCCCAAACTATCCAATTGGGTCTTACTTTCAACAAAGAATAAATTTACATAGAAAATGGAAACTTCAAAGTTCAAATCCCCATACCAAAGGAAGTAATTAGCTTATGGGTTGCTGTCATGTTATTAGAAGTAAGGATAGCAACTTCAATCAAAAGAAGTTCACATGCATGGTTTTGAAAAAAATAGTTAAATACATGGTATGAACTATTGTCATATTAATGAAGGCCAAGGAAAAATAATCAGTTATTTCTCCTATAAAAGTGTACTACACTACTAGGTTGTCATGCCCATGCTAACTCAAAACAAGAAAACTACTTTCAGATGGAAACCAATTATGGTCAATGCCGGATAAAAATGCAACCATTGTTCATGTTATTCTATTTTATTTGAATCTTGTTCTTATAACTTAACAAAGTCAAGTAAGAATATTTTAAAATAATCCTTGAAGGTTCCATTGGTTTTTCGATAATTTTGGCAATCTACCAATTACACAAAACATAGTTCTTTTTCTTCCCAGAATAGTTTATTTTATTTTATTTAACTAAAAAATGCATGTGTATTTCTGTAAGAAACCTACCTAAGATCTTTAAAAAGAAAGTTAGAAATGACATGGAATAGGAGAGGAAGAGAGTGCCATATCAACAAAGAGTAGCTACAAATATTAGGGAGATATGATGTTGTTTAGAAGAAAAGATCTAGGGAACAATTGTACAGACCTTATTGTAGATTAAAGGTTGACAAAGGCATGGAAGAGAGACTATTTATGATTGTATAGTGGAAGAAGACAAAGCAATGCATTTAAAGAAAACAAAATACTATGGTGGATAATAAAATTAAACATAAAGTTTTATTTGCTAAATTGGAGCAAGTTGCCCTAGTGCAAGGCTTTACAACATTTGTCACTGTGTATATTTTACTTTTGATGAGATGTCAAGAAACTCATTGTAAGCTCTTGGTCCCTTGGATCTCACTTTCATTATAAGCTATGTTTTATCCATTTCCTTCTACCAAATCCTTAATCTACAAGTTATGAATAATTTAGAAGTCAAGAGTCCTGCTCTTTTTTGTTGTTTGTGAACACCTTATACAAAATTTATAGGAATAGATAATAATATTTCATGAGTTTTCCTTTGATTGTGCATACTTCATAATTGTCTAAATAGTGCGTGTAAGGGTTATGCAATGCATAAATGCATCTTGAATAAGTTAAATATAATAATATAATAAGGTTTTGGATTTCAATTAGTTATTCATTAGCAATTTCCTAGTTAATTGAAAATAAAAGACATAAACTGTAATGACACCTAAAGATTGTGTACCATTTCAGCAAGAACAAATGGAAACAATGCATTAAAAGGATAGTCTATGAAGAATAAAAATATTGTTTGTTTTCAATGATAGTTCTTTTAAACTTTGTATATCGGTATACATAATGGCTAGTTGAGGATAATGACATTGCATATAGGTTTAGGGTGTGTGAACATGATCTTACATATGGTAGTTAAGACCCTTGTTTCAAGAATTATGAAACACATGGTAGTTGAATAGGTGAAGGGTAGTCCTAGTCCTCTACAAATGAGAAATACAATAAAAAAAATAAAAGCCTAATGTGTCCAAGTATAAATGCACCTTTTTGTCCATGTTTGAACTTCCATATATTTTAGAGCAGCATATCAAGTAGTGAACTCCAAACAGTAAAAAATGTTCATCTAAACCATACATAGCCTTGTTTTGAGGCTTTTCTTTTATAATTTCAATTACCATTTGTTTTCATGGTATGAACATTTAGTTTTATTAGTATGTTTATGTTGTTTCTTTGTTTTAAATTTTCTAGATACTGCACTTATAGAGAATTGCAAGATTCTTGGTGACACAACATTATAAGAAATTCATATTACTAGTTTGTAGTTGGAAATACCCTAGAGTATATGTGGACCAAAACTTAAAAGATGAGATAAGAGAACCCAAATCATAGTTTGACTGAAAAGTGCAAGTAAGGCTTTGGAGTTCAAATCTTAGGGGAAGTGGGAAGGCATGGTTTTTTGGTTAGAAATAATCATGATTTATAGAGCCAACATGGTTTAGAAGTATTATTTTTGCTTGGAGAGGTGTTGATTACATAGATTTAGGATCTTGTTCATGCACTTAGTAATTTTTAAAATGATGTAATGTAATATATTTAAAAATTCAAAAATAAATTTAACAATATTTAACATATTAAAATCTAAGAATATAATTAAATAATTAAATAAAAGTAAAATTCATCTACTTCATTATTATAATTTTTATTTTTAAATAAATATTTTTATAATGTCAATATTACAATTTAAAGAGGTTGATTTTATAATATTTATTAAAACAATTTGATACTTTACATATTAAAGTTTAAAAATTTAATTAATAAATTTAAAAGTAAATA
Source organism: Sequoiadendron giganteum (assembly GCA_007115665.2). Classification (NCBI taxonomy): domain Eukaryota; kingdom Viridiplantae; phylum Streptophyta; class Pinopsida; order Cupressales; family Cupressaceae; genus Sequoiadendron; species Sequoiadendron giganteum. Next base: position 148,973,795 of record CM021108.1, read on the forward strand.
AAAGTTAAACATTTATACTTCTTCATTATTATAATTTTATGTTTAAACTAAACATATGAATTATTTGAATCAATAATTCTTTTAATATAAAAATAAATAAATTTATTAAAAATATAAATAAAAAATCAAGATAACAATGTCTCGCATCAAAAAATTAATTTAATATATTAGATGTTAATTTAATATAATATGTAATCCAATATATAGTAAACTATTAAAAAATAAAATATCACATTATTAAAAATTATAATATAATATTCTAAAATTATTGTCTAATATATTAAATTATATATGCTATATATGTTTCATATTATATAGAATATATATTATAATATAATGTTAAATTAGTATATTACATGATAATTTAATATATTAATATAATGTATAATATATTAAAAATAATTTTATAATATAATACACTAATAATATATTAAATTATGTATTAGATGTTGTATATTATATAGTATATATTTTCAATTTGTGACTAGATTATTTTTCACATGCTATATAATAATTTATTAATTATATTTTAAGATATAACCAGTAAATGAATATTTAGAATGCATAAAAAGTAATTAATTGTCAAATGAAAAATACTTCCAATAAATCCCTTGAATAATAGTTTAACTTTGTGGTGGAAAAATATTTCCAATAAATCGGTTGAATAACAGTTTAACTTTGTGGTGAAAAAGTCCCTTAAAAAATTAGCTCAATATTTTTTTGATTATAGTCTTTGTGGCAGAAAAACCTTAAAAATATGTGATAAAAAGTTTATGCTCCTTGAAAATCTACCCTTATCGCTCAAAAGTTTTGAGTCAATTACATTTCAAAAAAATAATTTTTGATATTTGTTTTGTTAAATATTTTGCATATTTACTTTACAGTTATACAAATATTTGTCAAATAGAAAATAAAAATGAATTCTCATTTTTTTAAATCAAAGTTATTAATAACTTGTTAAGGAAAAGGCTTATTATAGTTCCTTTCGCAGAAACTAATAAACACCTATTATCTTTGAAAAAAAAATGACCTCTCCCTTTCACATATCACTTAAATGTCATCTAAAATAAAATAAAATTCCCTCCAATTTAGGTTTATTGTATTTTCTACATACAATATACATTAGTTATGCTAGTTTTAGGACCTTCTTATTTAACAAGTTTATTATTTTTTGGGATATATAAAATTCCCTCCAATTTAGGTTTATTGCATTTTCTAAATACAATACACATTAGTTGTGCTAGTTTTAGAATCTTCTTATCTAATAGGTTTATTTTTTTTTGGGATATTTAAAATATATCTATTGTAAAAGAAAAATAATTGTTGCAATAATACATTTTAAGTATATAGAGCTAAATAATTGCTAGTAAATAAATACATTACAAATAATGTCACCTTAATGACTTGTAATAAGTTAAATATTATTATTAGTATATAGTTGAAAATCATTTGGGGTTTATTCTTACAAAATAATTTGAGATATTTTACAAGGAATTTATTGTTTTATAATCATTTACATGATATTATGCAATTATGATGAGAATTGTGAAATCAATACAATTATATTATTTTGTGTTTTTTTTTCTATGCAATAATGATGTAATCTATATATATATAATCTTCTCACTATTTCAATAATATTGAATTTAAGAATCAAATAATTCAAAGAAATAACATTGATAATCCATTTTTTTGTAATCTAGTCAAGTAGAGAAAATATATAATGTATCAAAGACAACTAGGAAGAAAATCTCTATGTGCAATCAACTTAGATGATTTTGTAAAGGGGTCCCGAGGATTATCTAATACAAATAAATATTAAACTCTTAATATTGATAATGTACCACAAGAAAAGGTGGATATTTTAGTATGGGAAAAATTATAATCTTATAGATGAATATTAGGAGGATAAAACCTTAATATGAATGGAAGATAATATAGAGAAATTATTTTTATTAGATAATGAAATAATTGAAGAGTAATTTATTAATATAGGATTTATATTTGAAACACTAAAAAAAATCTAATGAGATCCAGCCTTTTAAAATCAAAGCATGGTTTGTTGAATAAAAACTCAAAATTGAGTTTGAAAATAAAATTTACTCAAGAAACCAATATATAAATATAAAATAAAGTGTTTCACCAAAACAAGAATTTGAGATGAGTTAAAAGAATTACAAGTATCATATAGCACATAAAAATTCATCACAAACTCATATATGACAAGAATAGAAGATGTTTCCCCTTTCATCTACAAAGGAATCTACTTACAGTTAGTATCTCCAGTGAGAATATGATGCACACAAAAAAAACTCACACTCATTACTCAAACCCAAAAGATCTTGCATAGCTCACAATCACACAACCAATTGGATTGACAATTTCATTTGAGTTTAAAATCACAATATATTGAAAACAAAGTTCATTGATCAATTCAAGCAATTGTATTCACTTTAAAATGAAATATTGGAAAAATCCAATTTTCTTTATTCAAATCAAAACATTTACAATCTATATTTACTCCTCCTGAAATAATTTTCCAGCGTGACTTCACCCAACTCCCACGGCCTGCTTGGTCACTCTTAATTCATTTCAATTTCAATGTATTAATACATGTGCAACTTGCTATCATTTTTCATTTTAAATTATTTATGCTTGCTCCTATCTGGTGCATCCCCTACTATTAGTTTGCTTTCCATGTCCATCCATCGCAGCCCCTCGACCTTTGTCCATGCCTGGTATACCAATTCTTCTTCACCCCATTCACTTTCCTCTCATATGCGCAACACTATATATATTCGTTTTTATTTCATCTTAAATCTGCCAGCTCCGTGTATCCCAGGCTCGACTCCTCCTTTTAGGCATGGACTTTCATAAGGTATAGTTGTAGTTTATTGAAACCTTCCTCATCCTCTTAGAATTTTTGTCGAGTCTTTCTCTCCTCCAGGCGCGCCCCTGCCACCATTTTGCTTTCATTTTTTCTAAATTTTAATTTTCCTTGGTTGCGCCTCTTCATTTTCTACAATTTTCCCTTTCATCTTTAACTTTCATGCCACTATATGGCATGGCGTGTTTGCTCCTTTAAAATTTCATTTTTCTTTAACCTTCTCACTCTTTATATTTTATCCTTTTGAAATTGAAATGTAAACTATTTTGTATATGGTTTCACTTCTTGATGCCACTTCTTTTTGTCTTCATTTTGTTTTAAATCCATCTTACCTTCACCTTTATAGTTCCACCTTCTATGCAGTATTTCACCATTCAATTTTTTGTTAATGAACAATCAAAATTTAGACGATAAAATCACAATGTGACATTTTGTCAAATAACAAGGTCATTCAATTTCATCTAGATGAACATTGAAATTGACATTAAACCATCAAATCGAAGAGGAAAGAAAAAATCAAAAGAATGATTTCATGCCAAAACAATTTGGGTGATATTGATCACTAATCTACTTGAATGCTCCTACATCAGACACACCAAGTAGGAAATTTATGAGCATAGGCTCACAAAAGTGGAGTTGAGTAGTTGAACTACTTCTCTAGGTTACCACCAACCTGTAGCAAAATCCATCATTGAACCTTATGCACACTATTAGCTCTTCTTCCTCTTATTCCAACATCCTACCAAAACATGCACCATCTCCCTCCAACAACATTGTTCCTTTTTTTTTTCATCTCATGGACTCATGTCCACCATGAATTGACCTCCTCCGCCAAATACTATCCACTCTCCTCTCCTCCTTCATGAGATCTGACACACCAAAAATCGACCACCTCCACAATAATCCACCTACATCATCCTCCATAATGTTTATGAAAAAAAATGCAACATCTACAACATACTTTTGTTCTCTATCCATCTCTCCTTCTACCATCTTATTTGAAAACAAAATATCATCATAATGAAACAAATTTAAGTTAGTTGCAACATTAACTTTCACTATGACACTTCCACATCCTCATCCACTGAAATTTTTTGTTCCTCTCCCTTTGCTCCAACAATAAAATTTGACATCCACTCTTCTTCAAATGCCAATATTTGTACAGGGTAAATGCACCAATCTGTGACACAATTTTGGCTTTTAAGATGCCACTTTTTTCAAAAATTAGAAAATCTGATTTGCATGAGAAAATGAAAATAGATATGCTCAAAATTTCAAGATGCGGCAAGAACAAAAGTTGATGTGCTCCGAGTCTAATTTCTAAACTACTTATTTTTTTTTGAAATTAATGAAGATCAAGGGTCTCAAAAAGGGGGGCCCAAAACAGGTCCTATTTTTATAAAAAAAAATAGCATAGCGCCTGATGGCTCCCCCCTTTTTGATTGACCTTTTTTCAAAATTTCAAAAATCTCAATGATGACAAATTAGCTAACACCATTTAGTTTATCCTTGTTTTTTGGATAATTTTTTTATTGAATATATAATATTTTATGAATTTTCAAAGTGGACACATCTTGAAAAACTAAAATTTGAGCGTGCTCCCCCCTAATTTTTTTGCAAACTAATAAATTTTATTTTATTATTTTTCATCATGTGCAGAATGGAGTCTAGTTTCAAAAAATATAATTTGTTTCACATTTCAATGAATGGGTCAAAATCTATCCTAAAACTAGCACATGTTGGTTTTTTACCAAAAACAAAGGCATTTGCAATAGAAGCTATGGATCAAAACCTTAACTAAATCAAAATAAAAAAATAATTATATATTTAGATAGCTAAGAGAGAGGTTAATGCTATCACATTTTTTTATAAACTCGCATTGAAAGACATGCAAATGAGACGGGGAGCATAGATGAAAATATGAAGAAATTTGGCAAATCCTATCAATTAACATGTCAAAAGCAAGCTATTTGGTGAGCGCCAAATTTGATGCTCACCAAATGACTCATCACATTTGGCGAGCACCAAATTTGGCATGCGCCAAATGTGATGAGTCATTTCGCGAGCGCAAAATTTAGTGCTTGCCAAATGGCCTGCTTTGCACAGGACCAAAATTTCCCCTCTCTGATCAACAACTTTGATAATGCTTAGAGTGCATAGTTTATGATCATAAATGGATAGTCGAGGTTTTACCTTTCATACCTTCTCTAATTCATTATCGTAATTGGATAGCTCTTTATCCCTCTGAAGTCTCTATCTTTCAGGTCTCACTCCCTCCCACGCGACTTAGAGTACTCTCTTAGTCCAATCCCCTCTCTCAGGTCTCTTTCCCTCCCACATAGGTACCTAAATAAATCTATCTCACTCCAACCCCTTTCTCACTCTCCTCTCTATCCCTCTTTGGTCCTTTTTCCTCTCACTTCATCTCCCTCTCTTAGGTTGTTATCTTTCTCTCTTTGCCTCTCTCTCTCAAGTCTCTCCCTCCTACCCCCTCTCCCTCTCATAGGTTTATCACTCACTCCCTCTATCTCTCTCCCATTCCCTTTGTATCATTCACTCTATCTCTCTCCCTCTCTCTCTCACTCTCTCTCGGGTATCTCCATCCCCCCTTTCTCTCACTCTCTCTCGGGTATCTCCATGCCCCCTCTCTTGGGTATCTCCATCCCCCCTCTCTCTCAGTCTCTCTCGGGTTTCTCCATGCCCCCTCTCTCTCTCTCTCACACAAACTCTCCTCTCTCAGTCTCTCCCTCCCCTCTCCCTCTCTCTCCCACTCTGTCTCTCTCCCTCTCTCTCAGGTCTCTCCCTCCCAGCCCCTCTCCCTCTCTCTCTCTCTCAAGTATCTTCATCCTACCCCCTCTCCTTCTCTCTCTTTCTCAAGTCTCCCCCTCCTACCCCCTCTCCCTCTCACAGTCACTCCCTCTATCTCTCTTCCACTCCCTCCCTATCTCACTCCCTCTATCTCTCTCCCTCTACCTCTATATCTCTCTCAAGTATCTCCCTCCCACCACCTCTCCCTCTCTCTCTCATACCCTCTATCTCTCTCCCACTCTCTCTCCCTCTCCCTCTCTCAAGTCTCTCCCTCCCTCTCCATCTCTCAAGTCTCTCCCTTCTTACCCCTATCCCTCTTTCAGGCCTCTCTTTGTCTCTCTCACTCACTCCCTCTATCTCTCTCCGACATCCTCTCTCTCCCTCACTCCCTCTATCTCTCTCTCCCTCTCTCTCCCTCTCCCTCTCTCTCAAATATCTCCCTTCCACCCCCTCCAACTTCTCTCTCCCTTTATCTTAGGTATCTCCTCCCACCCCCTCTCTCTCTATATCTCTCTCTCTCACTCTCTCTATCTCTCTCGAATCCCTCGCACCCCCTCTCCATCTCTCAAGTCTCTCTCTCTCACTCCTTGTATCTCTCCCATCCCTCTATCTCCCACTTCCTCTCTCTCCTACTCTCTTAGGTCTCTCCTTCCACCCATCTCTCCCACTTTGTCTCCCTCTCCTCTCTCAAGTGTCTCCATCCCACCCTCTCCCTCTCTCTTATGTTTCTCCCTCCCCCCTCTCCCTCTCTCTCTCACTCTCTCTCTCACTCTATCTCTCTCCATCTCCCTCTCTCCCATTCCCTCTCTCTCTCTCACTCCCTCTATCTCTCTCCCACTTTGTCTCTCTCCCTCTCTATCTCTCTCCCACTTTGTCTCTCTCCCTCTCTCTCAGGTCTCTCCCTCCCACCCTCTCTCCCTTTTTCTCTCTCTCAAGTATCTTCGTCCTACCCCATCTTCCTCTCTCTCTTTGTCAAGTCTCCCCCTCCTACCCCCTCTCCCTCTCATAGTCACTCCCTCTATCTCTCTTCCACTCCCTCCCTCTCCCTCTCCCTCTCCCTCTCTCTTAAGTATGTCCCTCCCACCACCTCTCCCTCTCTCTCTCTCTCACATAGAGGGTTTAGGGATTAAGGGTTGAGGGTTGAGGGTTTAGGGTTGAGGGATTAAGAGGGTATGGCAGTTGAGGGATTAGGGTATAAGGGTTAATGGTTGAGGGATTAAGAGGGTATAGGGATTGAGGCATTAGGGTTTACGGGTTGACTATTAAGGGTTGAGGAATTAAGATTGTAGAGGGGTTGAGGGATTAGGGTTTAAGGGTTGAGGGTTGAGGGAATAAGAGGGTATAGGGCTTGAGAATTAGGGTTTAAGGGTTGAGGGTTGAGGGGTTGAGGGATTAAGAGGGTATAGGGGTTAAGGGATTATGGTTTAAGGTTTGAGTGATTAAGAGGGTATAGGGGTTGAGGATTATCATTTAAGGGTTGAGGGATTAGGGTTTAAGGGTTAAAAATTGAGGGTTGAGGGATTAAGAGGGTATAGGGGCTGAGGGATTAGGGTTGAGGGATTAGGGTTTAAGGGTTAAGGGTTGACAAATTAAGAGGGTATAGGGGTTGAGGGATTAGGGTTAAAGGGTTGAGGGTTGAGGGCCGAGGGATTAAGAGGGTATGGGGGCTAAGGGATTAAGGTTTAAGGGATGAGGGTTGAGAGGGTATAGGGGTTGAGGTTTAAGGGTTGAGGTTTGAGGGATTAAGAGGGTATAGGGGTTGAGGTATTAGGGTTTAAGGGTTGAGGGTTGAGGGATTAAGAGGGTATAGGGGTTGAAGGATTAGGGTTTAAGGGTAGAGAGTAGAGGGGTTGAGTGATTAAGAGGGTATAGGGGTTGATGGATTAGGGTTTAAGGGTAAAGGGATTGAGACATTAAGAGGGTATAGGGGTTAAGGGATTAGGGTTTAAGGGTTGAGGGATTAAAAGGGTATGGGGGTTGAGGGATTAATATGGTATAGAGGTTGAGGGATTAAGGTTCAAGGGTTGAGGATTAAGGGTTGATGGATTAAGATTGGAGAGGGGTTGAGGGAGGGTTTTATGGCTAAGGGTTGGGAGATTAGGGTTTAAGGGTTAAAGGATGAGGGTTGATAGATTAAGAGGGTATATGGGTTGAGGGATTAGGGTTTAAGGGTTGAGGGATTCATATTGTAGAGGGGTTGAGGGATTAGGGTTTAAGGGTGAAGGGTTGAGGGGTCGAGGGATTAAGAGGGTATAGGGGTTGAGGGATTAGGGTTTAAGGGTTGAGGGTTGAGGGTTGAGGGATTAAGAGAGTATAGGGGTTGAGGGATTAGGGTTTAAGGGTTAAGGGTTGAGGTTCGAGGGAATAAGAGGGTATGGGGGTTGAGGGATTAGGGTTTAAGGGTAAAGAGTAGAGGCTTTGAGTGATTAAGAGGGCATAGGGGTTGAGGGATTAGGGTTTAAGAGTAGAGGGTAGAGGGGTTGAGGCATTAAGATGGTATAGGGGTTGAGGGATTAGGGTTTAAGGGTTGAGAGTATGGGGGTTGAGGGATTAGAGTTTTAGGGTTAACGGTTTAGGGTTGAGGGATTAAAGTTTAAGGGGTGAGGGATTAAGAAGGTATGGAGGTTTAGGGATTAGGGTTTAAGGGTTAAGGGTTGAGGGGTTGAGGGATTAGGGTTTAAGGGTTGAGTGTTGAGGTTTGAGGGGTTAAGAGCATATAGGGGTTGAGGGATTCGGGTTTAAGGGTGGAGGGTTGAGGGATTAAGAGGGTATGGGGGTTGAGGGATTATGGTTTAAGGGTTAAGGGTTGAGTGTTGAGGGATTAAGAGGGTATAGGGGTTGAGGGATTACAGTTTAAGGGTAGAGAGTAGAGGGGTTGAGTGATTAAGAGGGTATATGGGTTGAGGGATTAGGGTTTAAGGGTAGAGGGTAGAGGGTTGAGGCATTAAGAGGGTATAGAGGTTGAGGGATTAGGGTTTAAGGGCTGAGGGTTAAGGGTTAAGGGTTGAGGGATTAAGATTGTAGAGGGGTTGAGGGATTAGAGTTTAAGGGTTGAGGGTTGAGGGATTAAGAGGGTATGGCGGTTGACGGATTAGGGTTTGATGGTTAAGGGTTAATGGTATAGGGTTTACTATTTAAGGGTCCCACTCCCTCTCTCCCACTCCCTCTCTTAGGTTTCCCCCCCCACCATAAGTGAATAAATTCTTTTCCTTTCAAGTCTCTCTCTCTCGGGTCTCACTCCCTCCCATGCTACCTAGACTAATCTGTGTCACTCCAATGCCCTCTCTCATAATCCCTCTCTAACAAACCTCACTTACCTCCCACCCTATTCTCTTAGGTCTGTCCTTCCTACCCCTCTCTCCCACTTTGACTCCCTCTCTTTCTCTCTTAGGTGTCTCCCTCCCACCCTCTCTCCCTCTCTCTCTCTCTTAGGTTTCTCCCTTCCACCCCCTCTCCCTCTCCCTCCCCCCCTCTCTCTCTCAAGTCTCTCCCTCCTACCCCCCCTCTCTCTCTCTCCCACTCCCTCTCTCTCTCACTCGCTCTATCTCTCTCCCACTTTGTCTCTCTCCCTCTCTCTCAGGTTTCTCCTTTTCAAAGCAACATATTTGGCAAGCACCAAATGTGTTTTACCTTGAAATGGTACAATAGGGGTTGACCCTATGGTTCAAGCCCACATTCTCCTATATTTGTCTAGTTCATCGCTTTATCTGAGTTAGAAACAAATTTTTTTATGCAGTTGACTTCATATTGTACCAATCTATGCTTGATCCATCACCGTTTTACAACCAATCTACATGGTAGACAACATAGAAGAAGACATATTGAAGTTTTTACATTATTTTGAATTATCTGAGGTAATATATTCATTTTGGTAATATTGAAATGTTTATATTTAGTATATTTATTTATTTTTGACAATAAAAACTAAATTTCTTTAATGATTTTATTAATCATAAGAATTGGACATAGAATTCAATATTGAATTAGATGGGATTTGCATAAAAAAGTTCAATTTTTATGAGTTTGAAGAGCAAAAAAATGAAAAACATGACATTTACTTAACATAAATTTACTTATGAATTATATTTGCATTTCTTATAGTAGTCGATTTCCAGCATGGCTAGTGGAATTCACTCTATTTCATTTTATTTTAAACTAATTTGGAAAACCTAATAGCTTTCATCAATGTTAATGCAAGTGTCCATTAATTTTTTTGTTCCATAGAAAAATCACCTTCATCACATGTGCTTAGATAAATTCAAGTGAGTTGAGATAGTTGTTAATGCAAGTTTCCATTCATTCATACCATTTACCTTTATAATAAATGAAAAAATGGGAAATTGAGAATGCTTATTGTCTTTCTAAGTTACCTCATTGCCAAAGAAATAGTGAATAATTATAAGATATAGCATCACAAACCCTTCTTTGAATTCATATTCTTCATGACTTCGTTGACAATCAAAAATTTGGTTTTGAGAACAATAAACACAAGATTCTCAAGTTTTCATTTAGGTGGAAACAAATTATACTGTAGGTTTTTATTCAAAGCAGGGAGACAAAACCTTCAATAATCATAATTAGATCAATTTCAAACAATCTTCAATCTCAAAAACCTCAATTCAATGCTAAACTAACCAATTCACATTCACTTACTTGTAGCATTCACAATAGAGAAAATTGTTTATATCGTATCATATATTAGTCATTGGAACCCTCTCTAATGCATCTAAACACTAAACCCTTGCTTTAGGCCTTTCTATTCTTGAAACAAGGAGGGTTTATTCAAAATCAATGTTTCAGGCCTCTGGTGCAGGAGCACCTTGTAAGCTCAATTTTTTCAAAAAGGTCATCTTTGGTGAGAATGGTCAAATTCTAGGATTTTATTTTATGTTGAGTATATTGTGTTTAGTAAGGTCAATTAGACCATTTTATAATGTATTTGGAGCTAAGGGAGTTCATTTGTGTCATAGCTTGCACTTTGGCTAAATGTGGTCAGAAAAGTTGCTAAAAGATGCAAAAGTTGCAGAGTTGGAGGGAATTGGAATGAAATCAAAAAATGTATAATAACCTTCAATGCCTCAAAGGAGAGTTTGTTGTTTGATTTGTAACCTATTTTTTTTATCAAGAAGAACATTATTTTCTAGAAATTTACTGGTTTCTCTCACTTTTCTTGTTGTTGTACAGCCTGTACGGACTCTAAGATAATATGAAACTAGTTGTATGTTGTATATTAATGAATTAGCTTTCATTTTCACCTATTTAGAGGTTCTAACTCTTTGTATAGTGAAATTTATATTGTTTTTACTGTTGCTACCTGCTTTCACAGTGTTCTTGGATTGAAGGGTTTCATTATGTAATTCGACCCATTACACTTTTTCCACCTATTGTAACTTATGGAATGGGTCCTCTAACTTTTAAAATACATGCCTAACCTATTTAGAATGTTGTGGGGTCAAGGTTGGGTGTTTGGAATGTGTTTTAGGACTATAACAGGGTCTTTTCATGGTGAAAATTAGGGCTTCAAGTGGTGTTTTGACAAAATATGGGAAGGAATGTCCATGTAATGTATTATTCACCATGTACAGGGTCTGGTAAGTGTGTTTGGTGCTTTGTATGGGTCTGGCAGGTCTGGGAGATAGGAGTTTCATTAAAACCCCAAGTATTTTGCTTGAAATTGAGGGTTTGGTGTATTAGGCGTCTAGAGGTCTTGGACCTAGAAAAAAATCAAGAAATTGGAGGTTTTAACACATAAAATATTGTTGTTTGAGGATTCTGATTGAATATGTAGTGTTTAAAAGGTACTCTCTTTGTAAATTAGGCCAATTGAATAGCCTTTTCCAAGGTGGGTCTATTAGAAGTCAATGTTAGTCCAAAGGAGTTGATGCTAGGGTTTACCTATGTTTTATAAATTCCAAATGGGTATCTTAATCATCCTTGAGTTTGTCAAGTGTTTTGAAAATTTTGGTGAAAAGGCCCTTGAACTGGGTTACCTATGCTACAAGGGAAAGCTTGGTAGAAGTTGGTATTTCAAGCTGAACATCTGATTTTGCTTTGGAATTTGATTGATTCTCATTGGGTTGGTGTATTGAATGGTTTCCTCCCCTCTCTACATCAAAAATGGTGTTTCTTGGTAATTTAAGTGATCAAGTTGTGTGTAAGTCTATTAAGAGGCTTCCTCTAAATATTTGAACAAGTTCATTATGGATCCCTACATGTACTGCATCAACATCTAGCTACTTTGCCAACTCTTCAAACACACTCAAAATCCCTACTCTAGTATCTAACCATATAGACATCTAACTCCTTCATGTATGAAAATAATTGTGTAGCATAGACATGTTTGATAATTCCAAACAGCTCACTGCCTTCTTTCATAAAATTCTTTGGTGTGTTTCATATTTAATGCAATGTAATCAGGGATATCAATATTTTTGTAAAATGCATTACTTACTTTTTTTCTATGTGTGTTTGTGAACATGTAGCATTCAAGGTCATGTCGAGGAAATGACTGAAGCCTCTAACAATGAAAAAACGTGCAGTTAAAAATGCAAGGAGAAGAGAATAAAAAAATGTAGCTCATGAAGCAAAGGAATTGCAGCCCATACAGCCAAAAATTCTAGTGCAATCTAAGAGAGATGTCAAATTGGAAAAACAAAGGGCACACATGAGGAAAATTCATGGAAGGATAGGAATGGATACAAAAGTTGGGGTCACATCATCAACCATAGGTGAATCTCAATGCACATCTCCAGTTGAAGACATATCGGCAACAACATGTGGTGTTCCAGGTACATCATAAATCACATCTCCAGTTGAAGACACACCATCAATAACATTGCATTTTGAAATTACATCAGCAAACACATCTCTATTTGAAGGCACTCCACAAATGACATCTCAAGTTGGAGGTACAACATCATTTACATGTCAATCTCAAAGTATGTCATGAATTGCACCTCCAATTGAAGGTACATGATCTATCCCCAATGTTGTTGACCTTCCCAATATTGACACAAATTTACATTTGAGAACTAATCCTAGAGTTTTGCATAGAAAACCTACATTTTTGATTGATATTCATTCCAATGTTTTGAAATGGATGCCTAATAAGATTGCAAAACGTACATGTCAAAGATATGCATAGAGGATATGGAGTTTGTTTTTTGTGAAGCTAAGTGAGGGTGGAAGATGCCAACTATTTGTTGAAATGATGAGGCAACTCAAATTTAGGCCCATCATGAAGGCTCTTGGGCTAAGAGTTTTGAATGACTCAAGTAAAAATTCCATTGTAAATAACTTGATGAGTGCATAAGAGAGTGTGGGTTCCACCTCACACATGAAGGATAGTTGTGCCACACGATGTGTGATGACAAAAACACTGTTAAGCAGTCGAACAAGGAACAAGGTGAACCTTACAAAGGCAAGTAAGTCTTTGAAAATAAGTAGATAATCTCTAATGAGAACCAAAGGAAGGGATGAAAGAGTGGAGGATCCAAATAGCAATGAGTTATGGGCATTCTCGGGTAGAGTGCCATGAAAAGACACAAGAATTGCTCAAGGCTTGAGATCTTTAATTGTCAATTATTGGAAGGATAACACAAGGACCTCTCCTAACTAGAGAGATGTTGTAAGAAGGAGAATTGGTAATAAAAACCATGAGCCACATCCAATGCATTATTTGGATACCACTCAAACCCAATTTTTTGCTGATTTTGTACAGAAGTTTCTTGAAATTAAAATATTTCAAAGGTATTTTGAAATGCTAAATCCTTTTTATGTCAAAATAAATCACAAACGCACTACTTGTTGTTGTAGGGTTCATATCAATTTTTCTAACCATTATGATTTTTATCAGCGTATATGTGTAGATATGCATACTGACAATGTTTTGCAGGAATGTAACATAATGCCTCCACCTAAATCGTCAAGGAAATTTTTGTCTTCCAGTTTATGTGAAAGAGAGGATGGTCAATTTTTTTACAAAAAATCATGGTTGGATGGCACATGTGATCATTTTGGTGGCATGCAACATTTTCCAATTTTCCAACACATGGCTAGTACACACACAATTGGAGACAAAATTGTGGAATTTGGAAAATATAAGACAATGGAATATAGTCTAAAAGATGGGAAAGAAGCAAAGAAGTATGAATTGGTCAGTGATAATATTCCAGTGTATCAGTTTATGGGAATTTTCTGTGATGAGGTGGCCTATGAGTATGCAAGGCATACACATAGAGCACAATGGTTGGACTCATAGTTCATGTTATGCAAGGACACATTTCCACTTCGTCATATCGTTTCAGTTTTCAACTTCACTGAGAACTACACACTACAACCATAGAATGAGGTGCAATCACAGTACTACAACTCCACGCAGGTTTCTATATTTGTGCATATAGCATTCATTCATGCAGATGATAGTACAAAGGAAAATAGGAAAGTATTGAGGTAGTATCACTTTTACATCAATGACGATCACACACATTCTACAGAGTTTGCATGCAAGGTTGCTTTCATATGTTCTATGCTGATCTGGCTAGCAGGGGCATATCATTTAGTCAGCATATCATATGGTTAGATAATTGTACATCGCAATTAAAGAATGCCAAAATGTTTTACTAGTTGAGCAAGATGCATAGGATTAGTGGTGTTCAACAAATGTGGAACTTCTCAGAGGCCGGACATGCAAAGGGGGATCATGATGGAGCAGGTGCATGTATCAAAAGAGCCCTAGCACAAGAAGAGTTAAAGTACAAAAATAGTGTAAAGTTGACATATGTAGGATCAATTGTCCAGTGGTGCAATGGTTGAATGGGTCCAGGTAGTGAGGGTAATTCTTTAGTTCATAGATTTTTTCATTTAGTAGATGATATTAATATTGCAAAATATGAGGATTGTTGTACACTAATAGGATCAAGCGAGCTACACTCTTTTAGAAGCTCTAATGTAGGTACATGGAATATCCATACAAGGAACATGGCATGCTTTTGTTATTCATGTACACTTCAATCATGGAATTATTGCGAGTCAACAAAGTGGGTTGACAAATGGTCTGTAAGAAGTCTAACCCCACTTGACACTTATCAGCTCCTGACAGCTCTACAAATCATGGAGATGCAATCATCCATTGACTTTGATCATGTATCAGACCTACTAGAACCAAGTAATATATTTTACTTACAAGTTTTATTATGTTGCTCAGTAAATACATCTAACAAGATGAACATATCAATGTAGGGTACGTTTATGTGGTGATTGTTGATGAATACAATGAAGAGGGTATAGATTATTACCTATTCCGTTGTATTGAGGCCAAAAAAAAATTGGAGTCCCTAGTTATAGATGGAGAAAACATAGAATATCCTATAGGTTCAATGGTTGTTACTAGAACATGGCTTCAAAGGTATCAAGTTAAGGATGTTGTAGTTTGGTTGTTTGAGGACTTCGACATGCATTAGAAAATTCTTCACTACTCAAACCTTGTCATCACCACCAATGTTCATTTGATCAAATATAAGGTTAGAACTATGAACAAGAACTTGTGGAAAGTGTGTGAGTCTGACCATGAGGCAATACTTGAAACAATAAAGAGTAGAGCAGACCCAGATGGTTCCATGGATTGATTTGTAAGTATGCACATTGAATTTGTAAATTCATGTTATTGATCACTCTTTTGGACCAACACCTTGCAATCAGGATTTTTCACCATTAGTGTTTGATGTCATATGCATTTAAGACTATCATTGATCCTTTTTTTGATTGTGATTGTAGGTAATACTGAATTTTGTCAAGGTATATAAGAAAAAAACAACATTGGTTGGTGGTGCAAGTGTTCAGTGGTATGAGAAACATCGATTGCTGGTACATTTTCTAGGTTTCAATCTTCTCTTTCTTTTCCATCTCGTAGATTTATCAGATTCTTATATGCTACATGTTTTATGTTAAGCCTCTCAGTGATATATTTAAAATTTATACATAGGATCATCGAGAGATGATAAAGTAGTGAAGGGGCACATCACCATTTTAGGACCTTCAATTGACCTCCTTATCTAGCATGAATGAAGGTGATAGTAGGTCTCGTTAGCTGTATGACTAACATTATTTAGTTATTTCTCTTTTAATGATTTTTATGTGAGTCTATGTCTAAGATTGAGAGGCTTTTGTAGGTTTTTTGTGGACCAAATTCCTATGATACTACACAACCACAGAGAGGCTACTACGCATGTGTTTCTTAGGGAGTAGGGGATGTCCATGTTTTGAACCATTATGGAATGGAAATAACTAGGCCAACTAAGGTGGAATGGAGAAACGAAACTGGGTAGAAGCTCCTTTTGTTTCTTCTCAAGTACAATATATATCATGATCTGTGTTGTAAATGGGAGGATTATTTCCCTGCATGTATTGATACAAGTATTGAAAAATGGGAAGATTTTCAAGATGTTCTTCCATCACTATTGTAATATTTGTCATTGACTTAGTGTATTTTTTTATGTACAAAAAATATGAGAAATTAATACATGCAAATGTGTATATTCCTTAATATATTCCTCAATTAAATGTGTATATTACATTTAAAACTAGTTGTAATGCTTCATGGTTTACATTTAAAGTTGTCTTCGAGGAAAAACATGTGGATTTATGAGTAAGAATGAAATAATGTCTAATATAATTATAGAAAGGCATATTTTGTTGCCCCTCTTGATGTAGAGGTGGTGGTAACCCAGGACACAAATTGACACAACTTCTCTCAATATGTCAAGCAAGACATCAACTTTCAATTAACTCAACCTTGTAAAATAGCATCAAACTCAAGAAGGACCCTATAGAGGTTGTCAAAATCCAAGCAATGATAATTAAATCAACTTTGCACAATCCCCAAGGTAGATTCATTGAATTCCTCAGAACTCACCTTGTGTCAATCCTACCAAATTGGCAAGCTAGTGAGCTCACTGGCTTGCTAGATCCATAGGGTTGAAAAGGTAGGGGCAGCATATGCCTCATAGAAATTGATGCAACCTAGGTCATCTCTAACATACCTCAATTCCACCTAAGACTCCTTTGGAGTAACTTGCTAAAAACTTGAAAACAACGTTGTCCAACCTCACTTTTTCATGTAGAAACACCCCAAATGCCATCTAGGGCATCACCAAAAATCAGTATGTGCACCTCCTAATGTAGAGTGGATCAACAAAGATGTGATTTGACATAACTTGTCTCAAATATGCCCACTAAGACATCAAAATTCACTTGACCCAATAGTGTACCTCAACTTCCCAACCACAGACTCTTCAAAACAACATTAGGCTTGAACTTCCTTGTAGCCCTGTCAACTAGGACAGTCAACAATAAAATTGGTTGGAGGAAAGAACTAGACAATTGACATAGGTTTCAGACCCCTTATGCAGGCCTCTTCAAACCCCAAGACCTCAAGGTATTGTATTCAAAAAAACAACTACTATGGACCAACCAAATAGGAGAGATGACACAGAGTGGACATCAATTCACCAAACTTACAATAGGGTAACCTTGCCACTTGACATGGGATTTTTAGCCAATCAGACTATGATAGAGGTTTAGACTAGATTTCTTACCCTAGAACATGTTTCTCCCGACCACTCCAGGACATAATACCATAACTTGCACCTAAGGAATTCCATTTTCTCATTGCTCTAGCCTTTAGGCCTCTTTTACCCTGAACCCTTGTAGCACTGCCTGGTAGGATAGTCAAGACAAAAATCACATACAAGCCTGTACTAGGCCCAAACCACTGAATTTGGACAAAAAATGGATGCCCCTACAAATTCATAAAGCCTCCCTTCTTGAAAAAAGAAGGTAAAGTCGCAACAAGCCAAAAGGTAATGCTATAAGGTAGGCCTAATAGGCTGCTCAACTAACTAAATACCAACTTTTAAAACAAGTAACTATTACATTTCAAATTTGTTGCTTTAAGCAACTTACCAATTTGCAACTTTAGAATCCTCCAACCTAATGAATACAACTAATGACCTCTAAACCCACACAAATGGCTCGGAAATAGCCTTATTACATCAAAAAAAATCATTCTTGCACACTCATACACAAATACACAAATAGGCCTTCAAAGGCTACAAAGACAACTTCTAGTGCAAGATTGAAATTTTCACATTTTTTATCAGTAGACCCAAAACTCATCCTAAAACATACCTAATGGTCTTAATTGACCTTATTTAAAGCAAATCATGCTCAAAATATCTACAACAACCTATTGACCAACCTATTCACCATCAGATAATCAAATATTGAGGGTGAGGTGTAGGCAAGGGTTTATTAAAAAGCCATACTCCAAACCTTCCCACAACCAACCAAAGCCTGAAACACCTTAAAAATGGTTTGCACAAGCTTAAAATTTCAAGAGATATCACTTCCTCCAAAGATTTATTCAAACCCTAGCACTAAACCACCATTTTCCACTCAAAAATACACCATTTGACATCTACAACATCACCTAAAACCCCTCTATTCGCCTCCCTTGCACAGAAAAAATTGCACACATGTTTTATAACCCTAACTAAGTATTTCCATCAAGTTACAAAAGCATACAGTGCGTGGAAGGCTTAATATGACATTTTAATGCACTCAAAACCCTTAAAACAAGGTATACAGACCGAACCTTAGTAATTGGCTTCTAAAATGTACAAAATCATTTGAAATCCAACAAAACTATAACTAAAATAGATTTAGGTCTACTTTCCACCTAATTCCATCGAAAAGAGAGCACAATCGCTCTAAGAAATGTTCAACCGACTCAGTCCCTCAAGGGTCCAAACTGCAAAAGGGCAGCAATCTTTGATAGGGTATTACACATAAAAAGTGATGACTACGAAAAAAAATTATGAACCTACGAGATCATGTTGGTCCCCTCTACAATAACCTCTCTCGGTTTTTTCTATCTCGGTTGTATTTTCCTTTGGTGGCAAATTTTCACTTGGGGAAAAAGTTGTCAAATGCAAGTAATTGAAAGTTGTAAAGTGGTGCAACTTTCGTTTTGTAGCTTGTGTGACCAAATGGATTGTTCCAACACATCTAGGTGGGTACATTTACATTAGGCATTCTCCTCTTTCACTCCCAAACACGTGAAATCACTCTAAGCTACGTTCAACCAGATCGATCCCTCAAGGGTCCAAAGTGCAAAATGGCTACGAACTTTAGCATGCTAGTATTTAGACACCATGATGCTTAGAAAATTCTCATTTGAGTCTATCAGATCGTGTTGGCTCGTCTATAATAACCTCTCTCATTTTTCGCTATCTCAGAGGCATTGTCCTATGGTGGTGAATTTTCACTTGAGGAAAAAGTTGTCAAATGCAAGTAGTTGAAAGTTGCAAAGTGGTGCAACTTTCATTTTACAACTCGTGTGACCAAAAAAACTATTGAAATGCATTCAAATATGTATTTTTACACTAGGAATGGTCCTCTTTCACAACCAAACATGCAGAATCGCTTTGAGCTACTTTCAACCGGATCGATCTCTTAAGGGTGCAAAGTGCAAAATGGCTGTGAACTTCAGCATGCTATTAATCGGACACCATGATGCTTAGAAACTTCTCATCTGATCCTACGAGATCATGTTGGTCCCATCTACAATAACCTCTCTCATTTTTTGCTATCTTGGAGGCATTTTCTTGTGGTGGCAAATTTTCAATTGGGGAAAAAGTTGTCCAATGCAAGAAGTTGAAAGTTGTAAAGTGGTGCAACTTTCATTTTGCAGCTCATGTGACCAAATGAATTGTTCAAATACATCCAAGTGGGTATGTTTACGCTAGGCATGGTCCTCTTTCACACCCAAACACACAAAATCTCTCTGAGCTACGTTCAACCAGATCAATCCTTAAAGGGTCCAAAGTGCAAAATGGCTGCGAACTTCATCATGCTATTACTCAGACACCGTGATGCTTAGAAACTTATCATCTAACCCTATGGGATAATTTTTGGTTCCCTCTACAATAACCTCTCTTGGTTTTTGCTATCTTGGAGGCATTTTCTTGTGGTGGTGAATTTTCACTTGGGGAAAAAGATGTCAAATGCAAGTAGTTGAAAGTTGCAAAGTGGTGCAACTTTCGTTCTGTAACTTGTGTGACCTAAAGAACTATTCCAGTGCATTCAAATAGGTATTTTTACACTAGTTATGGTCCTCTTTCATACCCAAACACAGATAATTACTCTGAGCTACGTTCAACAAGATTGATCCCTTAAGGGTCCAAAGTGCAAAATAGTTGTGAACTTCAACATGCTATTTCTCAGACACCATGATGCTTACAAACTTCTCATCTGATCCTACCAGATCATATTGGGTCCATATATAATAACCTCTCTTAGTTTTTGCTATCTCAGGGGAAATTTTCTGTGGTGACGAATTTTCACTTGGGGAAAAAGTTGTCAAATGCAAGTAGTTGAAAGTTGCAAAGTGGTGCAACTTTCATTCTGTAGCTCATTTGACCAAACTGATTGTTCCAACACATCTGGGTGGGTAATTTCATACTACGAATGGTCCTCTTTTGCACCCCAACATGCGAAATCGCTTTGAACTACGTTCAACCGGATCGATCCCTTAAGGGTCCAAAGTGCAAAATGGCAGCAAACTTCAACATGCTATTATTCAGACAGTACGACACTTAAAAACTTATCTTCTAAGCCTATAGGATCATGTTGGGCCCCTCTACAATAACTTCTCTCAGTTTTTTCTATCTTAGAGGAATTTTCCTATGGTGGCAAATTTTCAGTTAGGGAGAAAGCTGTCAAATGCAAGTAGTTGAAAGTTGTAAAGTAGTGCAACTTTCGTTCTGTAGCTCATGTGACCAAACGAATTGTTCCAATGCATCTGGGTGGGTACGTTTACACTAGGAATGATCCTTTTTCGCACCTAAACACGCAAAATCGCTCTAAGCTACGTTCAACCGGATCGATCCCTCAAGGGTCCAAAGTGCAAAATGGCTGTGAAATTCAAAATGCTATTACTTGGACACCGTGATGCTTAGAAACTTCTCATCTAATCCTATGAGATCATGTTGGGCCCATCTACAATAACCTCTCTCATTTTTTTCTATCTCAGAGGAATTTTTTCCTATGGTGGCAAATTTTCACTTAGGGAAAAAGTTGTCAAATGCAAGTAGTTGAAAGTTGTAAATTGGTGCAACTTTCATTTTGCAGCTCGTGTGACCAAACAGATTGTTCAAATGCATCTAGGTGGGTACATTTACACTAGGAATCATCGTCTTTTGCACCCAAACATACGAAATCACTCTAAGCTACGTTCAACCTGATCGATCCCTTAAGGGTCCAAAGTGCAAAATGGTTGTCAACTTCAGCATTCTCGTCTGAGCCTATGGGATCATGTTGGACCCCTCTACAATAAATTCTCTCAGTTTTCTCTATCTCAAAGGCCTTTTCCCGTGGTGGCAATTTCTCGCTTGGGGAAAAAGTTGTCAAATGCAAGTACTTGATTGTGTAAAAATGAATTTATAGCCATTCCACCAATTATATCCTACTGTAACTTAGTGGAATGACATAGTTAGGGGTAGGGAACATATGTGCATGGTTTCTGGAGTAGGGGAGGGGAGTTGAGTTGTTTGGTGTGATGCCCTAATTGGCAATTTGATGAGTTTTGGTGAAATTCAATGTTTTAAGAGTGGAAATGGTTGAAATCCTTTGGGGCAGCAGTTTGTGAGGGACTTTTAAGCATGTGCAAGTTCTTTGAAGCATGTTTGATGCATTGGAAAGGTGTTATTAGTTGTGGGAATAGGATTTTCAATAAACCCACCCGTTTTAGGCTTTTAGCTATAGTAGCAAGGCAGTGAACTATTTGATAAAATGCTTTGGTAAACATGTACAAAAAATATGGTATCATAGACAAGATAGTGAATTGTTTGAAAAAATGCCTCAAAGAAACATGGTCTCATGGTGATGGAATGTCATAACAATCCATAGATGTGAGGATTTGTGACTTGAGAATTGTGATTAATGATTGGAATTGTGTTTAGTGACATTGCAGGACCTCCCCTACTGCATCAATGTTTTAGGGTTTTCTCCATGGGAGCAAGGAAATTAACTGTTTGATATAATGCTTTGATAGACATGTATGATAAATGTGGTAGCATAGAAAAGGCAATGAACTCTTTGAAAAAATGCCTCAAAAAAATGAGGTCTCATGGTGATGGAATGCCATGACAATCAAAAGCAATTTGATTTTCATGGCATTCCGTCACCATGAGACCACATTTATTTGAGGCATCTTTTGAACTAGTTCACTACCTTTTCTATGGCTTGTCATGGCATTCCATCACCACATTTATTTGATGCATTTTTTCAAAAAGTTCACTACCTTGTCTATGCTATTGCTTACTATTATGCTTTTGATATATTTTTTCGAACCATCCATAGCTTGTTCGAAATCACTTGTAGTAGGATTTTAGCCATAGCAACAAGGTAGTGAACTATTTGACAAGATGCTTTGATAGAAATGTATGAAAAATGTAGTAACATAGACAAGGCAGGGAACTATTTGAAATAATACCTCAATGAAATTTGGTCTCATAGAATGCCATGATAAGAAAATGTAATTGGCAACTGCTCCTAGTTATTAGTTATGCAATGTGAAGAAATTGCATAACTGCTTAGGTTGAATTTGTACAAACTATATTATAATTGAAATTTTGTCATCTATCAACATCTACTTATTAGTTATGCAAAGTGAAGTAATGCTTTGACTTTAAAAGATGTGGAATGCAATGTAATCAACGATATGAATATAAACTATAAAAATCCATTTTTTACAATTCATTAGTTAAAATATTTATTTTATTTTCTCTCTATATCTCTATATTCTATGGAAATACCTTTCAATTTAAAAAAAAAAGGTTTTTATCTCCTGTTGTACAATTTTTCTCAGTTTTTCACAAACTATTATACTTTTGGTTTGTCAATTTATTCTCCAGAAGATTTTTGTTGCTATGCATTGGAAGCATGAAGCATACACGTGAATACACACAATATAGGTGAAGTATACATGTGAATAATTGAGGAACAAGTAATTGAAGCATTCCAAAGGATACAAACCACCACGAATGAAGCTTATTTACACAATATGCTTTAGATGGGGCTTATTGAGCATTCAACAGAAATTAATTAAGCATTAGATGTAAAAAAAATCCATTCCTACAACATTCAAGCATACAACTTACACAATACGCATGATAGCATCATTCAAGAATGGTAATAGAAAATTAATATTTTCTTTAATCAAAAAGCCGAAAGGCTATACAATGATATATATTGATAAAAGTATATACAATATGCCCAAAAAAACCATATAGGCTTAGGTCAAAGGAGTCATATGGACATAAAATGTCACGTATATATCGATAGTACAAAACATATGTTCCGAAATTCCACATAGGCATACAACAAACAACACTAATACATAGTCATTTCCCTCTAGGGGAAGGAAATAGATCTCGTGCTAACTTCAAAATTCATCTGGATGGAGTGAGTGTTGCTTCTCTTGTCTTTTGAACACACTCGCTAGTCCTCCTCTCTTCACTCTAGACCTTCAAATGATACAATAAAATGTAAAGATGTTAAAACATAGAAATTGAATTTTGGAATGACGTATAACATAATATATAATCACTTACCGCATACATATAGTCATCATGCACATTTACAACATCACCACATCCATGATCTGGAGTGACAACCACCTGTAGCAACCATGAAGATAGAAATTAAACTACATAAAATTATCATGAAAATTTTCTATAATAGACCATAAAAGAGGAAATATAATGTCAAATCGACTAATCTATTCCATACCTCTCTCAATGGATCAGAACTGGCTATTGCTGCAGCAACTCCATGGTCCATCATGCCACCAACATCACCAGGGTTGTCTCTTTTCAACATCTACAAATGAAACAATATCTCAAGTATCATGTTGATATAAAGACCAAGAAGGGATAATGGAACATAAGGTGAAATAAGAGAGGGTAATGGGTGAGAATAGAAGGGTGATGCTGAGAGGGGGCTCAAAATAATTCAAAGTGAAAAATTGCATTCAAGATGCATCTAAAAAGATTAAAATGGCCTATTAGAGTTATCCAAACAATCCTCAAAGCTTGAAAACAATCAAGAGTCTAACTTCTCACTTTCACCCATGTAACCTAGCAGTAGTGCAAACTCAGGTTTTGGCCTTTAACTCCCATGCTTTCCAAAAAATTGACAATCAAAAGGTGGATTCAGATATTAGAGTTATACAACATATCTCTTAGCCAGATACAAGTCTTTTGGACCAATCCCTTGAAATTATACCCTCAATGTTGTCCTAAGCCATGAATTAGGCCAGATTTACAAAGCAGCATACCTTTAAACTTAACATAGACCCTTGAAACCTTGGGGAAACATTTCCTATGCCCTCAAACCTCTAAAACCACAATCAACACCCAGGCTTGACACCTCCAACATATAAAACTCCAAAATGCTCAATTTCATGCCAAGTCAAGAGGGTTTATTCAAAGTACCACTTGCAGAACCTCCCAGACCATGCCATTGATTTAGACATGTATATTTTGACCCCAATATGCTCAAAATTTGAAAAAAACTCCGCACTCTCATTGATTTCCAAAAACCTTAGACCCAAGGCTCCATCTTCATGTGTTTAGTATACTTTCCCTTTGGAAGTATCTCCTTCTTCAAGTGAGCCATCCCCAAATCTCCAACCTTGTATTGAGCATCCCTCTTCTTCAAATATTCTCTTTCTTTGTACTTCTCAACATTCTTTTCTAGATTTTCCTTCCCTTGTTGATGGATATCCCTAATTGTAACAATAAATTCTTCTCCTTGAGAACTTCTCTTATCAACGCCTTGTAGATCTCTTAACTCATAGACCCCTCTAGGGTGCATGCCATAGACTACAAAAGGGGTCCTACCAATGCTCCTATTCATGGAGTCATTGTATGCAAATTAAGCCTACGGTAAAATCAGATCCCAAGCTTGTCCACGCTCCTTGGTAAGACATCTCAAGAGATTTCCCAATGATCTATTCACCACTTCAGTTTTTCCATCCATTTATGGATGGTATGTAGAGCTAAAGGACAAGTTTGTGCCAAGTTTCTTCCACAAGGTCTTCCAAAAGTGACCTATGAACTTAGAATCCATGTTAGAAACAATTCTTAAGGGCAATCCATGTATTCTAACAACCTCCTTAAATAAGAGACCTGGTATACTAGATGCATCATTGGTGCATTTACAAGGAAGAAAATGAGCCATTTTACTAATCCTATCAATCACCACAAAAACACTATCAAAACCTCTTTGGGTTCTAGTAAACCCCAATACAAAATCCATACTTACACTCTCCCAAGGCCTATTGGGAATGGGAAGTGGTTGATAGAGCCCTGCATTTGATGAAGTTCCCTTTTCTCTTTGGTAGATTGTGCATCCTTCCACAAAATTTCTCACATCCACTTATAGCCTTGGCCAATAGTAGTACCTCCTCACTTGTTCTAAGGTCTTATCAAGGCCAAAATGACCTCCAAGACTCCCACTATGTTTCTCCTTTAGAAAATTCTCCCTCATTGAGCATTTAGGCACACACAATTGGCTTCCTTTGAAGAGAAAACTATTCTGCAACAAAAAATCAGAGTATTCACCATGAAAAGTATTCAAATGATGATCACAAATGTTGCATACCTCCTTAAAATCTGCATCTTCATGATACATATCTTTCAATGCATCAACCCCCATGCTTTGGAGTTGGATCTCTTGTACTACAAGTGCCCTTCTACTGAGAGCATCTGCCACCTTATTTGCTTGGCCCTTTTTATGCTTTATTGTGAGTGTATAGGCTTATAAAGACTCCACCCACTTCATGTGCCTATGATTGAGTTTATCCTATGCATTCAAGAAACTCAAAGCATGATTATCAGTATAAACAACAAATTATATAGGTAACAAGTAGAGCCTCCAATTTTTGAGGGCTTGGACCATAGCATACACTTCCAAATAATAGGAAGAATACTTCCTCTTTGCTTCATTCAACCTCTCACTGAAAAATGCAATTGGCGTGCCTTCTTGGCTCAAGATAGCCCCTATTGCTTGGTTACTAGCATCACATTCAATTGTAAAAACCTTATCAAAATCAGGGAGCACAAGTATAGGTTGTTGTGGTACTCTCTTTTTCAGATATTCAAACCCTTTTTATCAGCCTCATTGGTGCAAGAAAACTTACCCTTGTTTCCTCCTTTGATGGTGTCCAAGATGGGTGCACAAATTTGACTAAAGTTCTTGATAAACTTTCTTTAAAAGATTGTAAGTCCATGAAAGTTTCTCACATCTCCCATGGATTTTGGTGTTGGCCAAGTAAGAATAGCATCCAAATTTGAAGGATCCATCTTCAAACATCCCTTGGAGATGACAGATCCAAGGTACACTAGTTCTCCCTTCATAAATTCACACTTTTCCATGTTGATCAAAAACTTATCCTCTTGTCACCTCTTCAATACCATGTCAAGGTGCTTTAAATTTTCTTCTTTAGACCTACTAAACACAATAATATCATCTAGATAAACCATAATAAACTTTCCAATGAAAGGTCTCAATACCTCATTCATAAGGCGCATAAAGGTGCTAGGGAAATTTGAAAACCCAAAGGGCATCACCAACCATTCATAGAGGCCCTCATTAGTCTTAAAATCTATCTTACATTCATCACCCTCTCTAATCCTTATCTGATGATAACAAATTTTCAAATCAATCTTGGAAAAGTAGGATCCCCCTACTAGGTGATCCATAAGGTCCTCCATTCTTGGCATTGGGAACCTATATATGATTGTGATCCTATTAATGTCTCTTGAATCAGTCCAAAGTCTCCAATTCCCATCCTTCCTTGGTGCTAGGATAGTAGGAACAACACATGGGCTCAAACTCTTTCTCACTAGCTCCTTATCCAACAAATCTTGCACTTGTCTTGCAATCTCCTCATTCTGAGTAGCTATCATCTTATATGTAGCCTTATTAGGAAATATAGCCCCTGGAATCAGATAAATATGGTGGCTTATATCACTAATGGGAGGTAGGGAGCTATGTAGTTTATTTACCGTTATGTCCTTGTAGCTTTCCAAAAACTCTTGGACCTCTCTAGGTGCATCTTCCTTCTTCATTATGGGTAGATATGCTTCACTCTTTGGCTTCATAATTAGGAAGAATCCTCTTCATCCTCCTTCCTTCAAGTTCTTCATGAAATCCTTCTCACCCACCATCAAAACACTAGGCCCTTCATGCTTTTCCTTGTCTTCTTCTATGAGAGGTGTGAGGTTGTAAGTCACCCCATCCTTCACAATGGAGTATGTATTCTTCTCCCCATCATGCTTGGCCTTCCTATCAAACTGCCAAGGCCTCCCAAGTAGCAAGTGGCACACATCCATAGGGATTATGTCACATAGGATCTTTTCCTTGTATGACCCAATGTTGAATTCTACCCATACTTTCTCATTCACCAAGACCTATTGTCCTTTACTGAGCCATGAAACTTTGTATGGGTTAGGGCGAGAAATCCTTTTCAAATTCAATTTTTCTACCATCTCAATTGAAGTAATATTATTAGTTGATCTTGAGTTCACTACTATCTTACACACCTTACCTTGTACCTTGCAATTGATTCTGAAGAGTGCCTTCCTTTGTGGGGGTTCTTCAGGGATTGGTGCCTTGAGCAATGCTCTCCTAATCATCAAGTTATCTCCAACTTTTGATGTGAGGTTTACTACAAGTGAGGTAACACTTTCTTCATCTTCATGTACCAATTTATTCCTCCTCTCTCCACAATGAGAGCTTGATCCTTGCTTTTCAGGGCATTTGAAGGATGGATGCCCAAGCTGGTTGCAAGTGTAACATCTCCCTGAAAACTGATTCAAACTTCTCCCTCCATTATATCTGCCTCTACCATTGGGTCTCCTACCCCTGAATCCCCCTCTATTGCTTGATTCTCCACTTGATTCATTAGGATTAGACTCCTCTTGATGTTTTTGGGATTGATTTCTGCCCCCAAAGCTGCCTCTTCCTCTATTTTGTTTCTCTTATTTTCTTCTTATCTTCTCTTCAGCCATATGTGCAATTTATATGCAATCCTCCATGGTCTTGGGGACGGCCAAAATGATCTCATCTTGTATGTTGAGCCTTAGGCCATTGATATATCTAGCCACTCTTTCATTCTCTCTCCACATGATCAAATCTCATGCTCAACTTGAAGAATTGTTCAGTGTAGGATGAAACATCCATGTCTTTTTGCTTCAGATTCTGCCTCCTTTTTAACTCTTGCACCTCATGATTAGTAAGAATTTTTTTTCCTTCAACCTATGCACCATCCTATCCCATGAGTTGATCATGGAGTTACCCATCTTCAGCCTTTCTCCATGGATGAAATTCCACCATGTCAAGGAAAATCCCTTCAACTTTGTTTTGGAAAACTTCACCTTCTTGTTATTTGTCATTTCTTTATATTCAAAATAGTTATTCAATGCCTCCACGCATTCCAACACTTCTTCCACATCCATCTTTCCACTGTACACTAGTAGGTCAATCTTCACTTTAGAGGACTCTCCTCTTGATGCTTGCAATGCTTTAAGGATTCTTCTCTCATGAGGGGGTATCTCTTCCCCTTGAGGGTTCTCTCTACCTTCTGCAGGTCCTTCACCCTCTAGCTCTTCTTTAGAGGAACTCTCTTCCTCCATGGTCACTCCTCTTCTTTTGTTCATTTCCTTTAAGGACTCTACCTCTTGTCTCAAGGCCTTTAACTCCTTTGCAATGACTAGTCTAGGTTGTTTTGGACGCATGATGTCTTCCCTTAAACAATTACCTGAACTCAGGCTATGATACCACCATGATGCAGAGAGGAAGGGAAGGTAAACACAAAACTATGATGGAAAATATAATCCAATTCAATGCTTCTCTTAAATACTCTTACAAGGAGTCATAAAATACATTATTCTTTAAGTGATCAGCCCCCACACACCTAGGGTTCACAAATCAGACCACCCACAAAGCTTGAAATAATTTGGATCATGTCACACTAGGACAAAACAAGGTTCAACAACTCTCTAGCACTTCGGTTTCAACAAACAACTATCACTATGGTGATTTAGACCTCACTCCCTCTTAAGCCTTGTAGCTCTTACCCGGTAGGACAATTAGAATAAAAACCACATGGTGGACTGTAAATACATAAAACCCATGGATTTAGAAACCCCACATGGACCCCTAAAAAGTTCCAAAACCTTTCCTCTTGACTATCAAGGCATAACTCACAATGACCTTTTCTACCACTACTCTAAGAGGCCTAAATCATAAACCTACACCTGAGTCTTAACTATCTTGGCTCTCCCCTTCACCACAAAGCCCAAAAAAAAATCCTAAAGGTTTTCCACACCTTTTACCATCATTCCTAAGTGCCCCCCCAAAAATATTTTCTAGAAACCAAGCAAAACTCACTTTTTTGCTTGTTAATTAGGCTTGCCACATAGAGATGTCAAGCCAAGAATCTCACAACACTTCCTCCAATGAGCCTTCCATTCTCCAATACATTGAGGATATAATATTATAGGAATATAACTTCCATCCCACCAGGATTTAGCAAATCTACAACATGGGGATGGAAGAAACACCCATAATTCACTCAAAACCCTGATTTTGAGGGTTTTTAGACCACCCAGGAGTAAAATTAAGATATCTCCCACAATAATAAATAGAATCTCACCAATCCAATGCCAAAAGAAATATTATTCAATTAAATATGCAACCATTATAGTCTTGGAGCATGAAACAACATGTACATACTCTACCAAGTATGGAATCAATAATTTCTTCAAGAAAACATAGAAATAAGCAAACTCTTTATTGAAAACTTCTTCCAAACTTCAAGAACAACCTTGAATTGACCAAGAGAGTCATATATGAAGCCTTCAAACCTCCTCCAACATCCTCCAACTGAAATTTGAATCAGTTGGCCATTGGAAAGACAAAAAGACTTCATTTTTGACTCTTTAATGCCTAATTAAGGCAATTTCCCAACTTTCACCAGCCCGCCTACAAAGATACCTCCAAATTGTGTGAAAGGCATCTAAAAATCCTCAAAATGAACAAAATGACTCCCCTCAGCTGTCTAGCTACATCAAGGCATTCTTTTTGCTTAATTTTCCAAAATGCACTAGACTTACAAAGGAGGATGGAGACCTTGTTTGTACAAAAAGTTGGTCATCAAGACCAAAAATCCACCAAATCCATAGGAGAATTATTATAAAGAAATGAAATGGTCAATGAGACCTTATTAAAACATTAAACAAAGAAAAAAAACATAACAAATGATTCTAGGTCCCTTAGACCCATGGGTGCTCCTACATCACTATCAAACACTTAATGAAGAAACACAGAAAAGAGTGGTGCCCCTGCACCAAAGGGATTAATGGAACATAGGATGGACTAGTATAGATTGATGGGATGGGCTAGGATGGGATAAAAAAATATAGGGTGGAAAATTTGAGGTTAATGGGATGCGATTATTAGGGAATAATGCAACATAGGGTGAATTAGGAGGTGTCTAGGGTTTGACTATAGTACATGAAGGATGAACTTGACCTGTGTGTAGAAATAATAGAGAAGAGTTATCTAGGATAAAACATCGATAAATATGGTATAACATAGGATGATATAAAGGAACAAAGGGTGGAACATAGGGGATCATGGAACATCTAGGGTGATATAATAATGGGTACAATAAGATGTGAGTAGAAGGACATAATGATGCATAACATGGACTAGAAGATATTAGTGGGATGGGCTAGGAGGGGATCATGGAAAATAGGGTGAAATATTAAATGTTAATGGTAAGGGATTAGGAAGGAATAAAGGAACACAAAGTGAATTTAGAGAACATAATGTGACATGATCAAGGAATACTTGAATGCAATGTTTGTGTTTCTCATCAATTTTTTAGATTTGTATATACGCAAACTTATGAAAAATAGCTATCATAGATTTACAACACCATTAATGAATAAAGGCTACCTGAGTGTACGTTGTTTGAGGATATGAATCGTGAGGTGTGAAGGAAGAAGGTGCACTAGGAAATTGTTTGAAATTTGAAGCATGTTATAAGACAAACATTAAAATATAACATTCAATTGTTCAAATGCAATAATAATATCTTTAATACTAGTTGCATACCTGTGGAATCATCATCGATAATGTATAAGGGTCTGTAGGAATAGAGCATGCCTCATGAATAATGTGACCCTAGAATTTCGTCATAACAAAATTCTACTAATTTAGTTATTCTTAAATTTCAAAATATAATTTAATAAACAACATTAAAATAACTTGCTAAATTTTACCTGAGTGTCAACGCTGAATGTATTATTCATAATATCATCTATGAAATCCATCACCTCTGCAAATAATGTAGGCTGTGTAGTTACATCATGAGCACCCTGATAATCATACGTGCAAATAGAACCACAAGAGCCACAATGGTGGGGCGGAGCTCGGGGCTTACACATCTTCTCCACTAAAGGAGTCACACACTATAAAATGGTCTGGGTGAGTGAGCCAATCGAATTCATTGTTTCCACCTCTACACTATCCCTAACAATGGAAGGAACAATGACATGCTCCACCTAGGGTCTTCCCAAGGCTCTTGGTGCCAACTATGGATTATGTTTTGCAGTAGGTCTATGTGTGTGGATCCCCCACCTCTACCTTCAAAGTCTAAGATGTCAAATTAGTTTGGCATTTTATTTAGGACAAACTCGTAATAGAGTTTCCTCAAAAATTATTGCAGAACCTCATGGTTATTGCATGGAGGTTGGTCAAATACCATCCACCACCGCTCCCAAAAATTGTTTTTAATTATCTCATGTTGGAACCAATGGATGGGGAACCTCCTACATGCATGAGACAAAGGTTCATTGGTTTTCGGGTCTATAAATAGGGTACACAAGTCGGCATTGCTAATTTTTAGTTTTTTGACATCTACATATGACAAACCACTAGAATAAAATTGTCTCATCTCATGCCTCTTATTTGACCAAAAAATCATTTGCTCGCTCATTTCTCCTACATGAGTTACAATCGACTTCAATGATTCAGCAATCCCTCTCCTATAAGGGTGGGTTTTTGCATGCTCGGTTAATCTTGCAATTAATTTTTGAATGTCTCTTTTATTGTTTTCAATTTGATTTTGAATATTTTCTTGTGTTCCTTGAGGATTCCTATGAATTTATGGAGGCGTTTCAGGTTCTTCTTGTATAGGAGGCTCTTTGTGAGGGGGTGATTGTGAATTCTCAATGTTTCGAGGTGGAGATTCATTCCCTATTATAAAAACCTATTTAAATTTGCATTCCAAATCAAATTTGAAATAAATAGAATAAAAATGCATACCTCTTTGCAATCTTCGATCTCTCCAATGTGTTGGTGGAATCCTTCTGGAAAATGCCAAGCTAAGGATGCAAACAATGGAAGATATTTGGTGAGCCTAAGTTGTAGACCTGAAATCCTCTTCCTCAAGCCACGGGTTGAAGACCATATAAGGGTTTGAAACGTGATTTTTGGCTTTTATGTCAAATAAGCCATTTGGCATGCACCAAATGGCTTATTTTAGGTTTTTTTGAACGTTTTTTCAATTTGGCACCTAAGTTGTGTCACAGATTGGTGCACTTACCCCACAATAATAATGTTCAATGTTGTGGTTGTGTTTCTAATATGCGGTTGTCATTGATGTCAACACCATTAGTATTAAGTGTCTTGAAAACTGTATATGTCGAGGATATTGAGAAAATTATAATAAATATGTTGCAGGTTGTTTGTGAAGTTATCAAGTTCAGAGTGGTGGAAATTTCAGTACATTGGTATTCAAAAGCCCCACATTAAAGGGTTTTTTTCTGATCCTATCTAGTTTATCCTCCAAAATTTTCAGAGGTGCGCATCAAGAATTGAGCAAGTTTTGAATTTTTGTGTTCCTATAGTTATTCTATTACTGTAGCTAGTGGTTCTAGAAGAAGAGAACCTAATTCTAGTAATTTGAGTTGTTGTGTATGCTCCTGAGATGTTTTTGGATTTTTCTAGATTGTGCTCTATCCTTGTTGCACATTTACATTGATCGGTGTGTTCGTGATCGAATATTTTTTCATGGTGTGTTCGGGTTTTCATGTTCTTGGCCGACATGATGGTTGTACTGTGTTGCAGATCCTCATGTATTAATTTTTGAATGCTTGGTGTGTTTGAGGATGTTGTTTTAGGTCTTCATTATGTTGTGATCAACTTTGGTTGGTGTGCATTAAGATTTGTTCATGAATTGGGCTGACAATTTGTATTCATCTATTCTTTATTTTCGGCCGACAAAGTTGTTGATGGAATTTCATGAAGCAGATATATAAGAGTGATTGTTTTCTTCATTTGAGGTGTGTGTGTGTGTGTAATATATGTGAAAATAAAGATCAAAACATTTTATTGCAGAGCAGAGTGTGAAGAATTTTGAGCAAAGTGTGAAGAAGTGTTTATGTGCCTAAGTGGAACTGTCATCGGGATTTTGAAGAAGCTAATTTCTTAGTTCAACCTCATCAAATGGATTTAATTTAAAAGTTGTATGTAAGGCAGTGAGCCTTCCCTTTTGATCAGTGTGCTCTAGGTAGTGTGCCTAAATGCATGTTCATTCCTTATTTATTTCTCTTATACTTTTAACAAGGAATAACTTGTGGATTAACCTCCACCATGGTTTTTCCCCTAAAAGGGTTTCCACGCAAAAAAAATTCTTGGTGTTATGTGTTTTTTGATGTGTTGTTGATTCATTCTTTCATTGTTATTTATTAGATCTGGGATTAAATGTTGATAAGGTTAAATAAGTTTTAAATTCTATGACAACTGATTCACCCCCCCTTCTCAGTTGTCTATTCTTGTTTTGTGAACATTTGGTATCAAAGCAGGTTCCTCTAAAGAAGTTTAATAGCTTGAGGTGACCAGATATGGCATCATACAAGAAGGATAGTCCTAGATTCGATGGTACAAATTATTCTTTGTGGAAGGTCAGAATGGAGTGTCATTTGAAGTGCATTGGTGAGCCCTTCTAGAAGATTACAAAGAACATATATAATATTCCTTATAATGGTCCCTCTACTCCTGATGAGATCAAAGAAGCGTAAAATAATATTAGGGCTATAGAAGCATTACTGAGTGCTCTGACAGATTCAAAGATGACAAATGTGATGGGTCTGAAAACAACACATGAGATCTGGAAGAAGCTAGAAACATTGTATGAAGGAGATGGTCAAGTGAAATTTGCTAAGCTACAAAGTTTGAAAGGCAAGTGGGAAAACATGGAAATGAGTGAAGACGAAAACATTATTGCTTTCATGCAAAAAGTAAATGAACTAGTTTTGGGTATTAGATGTGTCGGTGGAACCTTGGAACAAGATAAGATTGTGGCTAAAATACTCAGATCATTGCCTACTTCTTACAAAACGAAAGCTCGTGCTATTGAAGAGCTTAGGACAGTAACAAATGTGACAAGAGATATGTTGATTGGGAAACTTGCTTCCTTTGAGTTGAGTGAATTTGGTGAACCTACCCCTAAGAAGGAATTTGTATTTAAAGCTACTATATCTAGAAGAAACCAATAGAGATATGATCTGGGAGAAAGTTCCAGAAAGACATTCTAGTATGAAGATGAGATGAAATAGATTGAAGATAAAGAAAGAGAATTAGAAGATTTGAAAGCATTGATTGTGAAAAGAGAAGCCTGAGGACAAGGTAAGTATTAAGGAAAGTTGCCTATTAAATGTTTCTTTTGGAGTAAGATAGGTCATTTTGCATCAAGGTGTCCTGAAAGATTTCCTAAGTACAAACTTCACAAGTCTAGATTTCAAAAGAAATGTTATTAT
This sequence comes from Sequoiadendron giganteum, assembly GCA_007115665.2. Lineage (NCBI taxonomy): Eukaryota > Viridiplantae > Streptophyta > Pinopsida > Cupressales > Cupressaceae > Sequoiadendron > Sequoiadendron giganteum. The sequence goes on from CM021108.1 coordinate 149,008,445, forward strand.
ACTAAAGAAGGTGTTACTGATGATGAATCTCATAAAGAAAATGGAAATGAGGATGGATGGGTACTCATTTCTATCAAGGAAAATGGTCTGGTGTCCACTAAATCTACTAGTAATCAGAATGTTGAGAAAGCTCTTGCAGCCAAAATTGAAGAAAAGGATGAGTGGGTGATTGAGAGTGGATGCTCACATCATATGACTAGTGACAAACTCAAGTTTGTAAGCCTGGAGAAATATGATGGGGGTGTTGTAAGATTTGGAGATAACACTTCTAGTGTGATTCATGGCAGAGGAACTATTTCTTTTGGTGGTAAACATAATACTATTGATGTCCTTTAAGTTGAAGGATTGAAGCATGATTTGTTGAGTGTTGGAAAGATGGTCGACAAGGGATGCAATCTTCAGTTCAAAGATGGAAAATGCAGGATACTCTGAAGTTTTGGAAATGTAATTGCTTGAGGTACAAAAACAAGAGGTAATATTTTTCACATGAGTGTTTCTAGTGAAAGTTGTTTAATTGCTCAAGTTGATGTAAGCTGGTTAAGGCATAGGAGGTTGTGTCATGTGAATTTTGACAAAATTGTCAAAGTAACCTCCACTCAAGCAGTCATAGATCTTCCTAAGCTAGTGAAGCCTACTAACACCATATGCAAGGAATGTCAGATGTGAAAGAAGACTAGAATTTATTTTCGGAGAAAACAAAATCATTTTAAGGGAGTACTGGAGTTGGTTCATACTGATCTATTTGGTCCCTCTAGAATCAGAAATCTACAAGGAGAGAGGTACTTTATGTTGCTTATTGATGATTACTCTAGGATGATATGGGTTGCTTTCTTGAGAGAAAAACATGAAGCATTAGAAAATTTCAAATGTTTCAAAGCTATGGAAGAGAATGAGATAGGTTTGAAGATTAAATTCTTAAGATTAGATAGAGGTGGTGAGTTCACTTCTTGAGAGTTCAATTCATTATGTGAAGAGCATGGAATCAAAAGATAGTTATCTGCTCCCCAAAATCCTCAATAGAATGGAGTTGTGGAGAGAGAATAGAACAATTCTAGATGCTGCTAGAATTATGATGTTGGAATGTAATGTTCCTCATATCCACTAGAGAGAAGTTGTAAGCACTGCTGTGTATACTATTAACTGGGTAAGTGTTAATGGTAATTTTGGTAAGACTCCTTTTGAGTTGTGGTTTGGTCATAAGCCTACTGTTAAATATTTCAAAATTTTTGGAAGTAGATGTTATATCAAAAGAGATGAATATAGGAAAAATTTTGATGCTAGGGGTGATGAAGGAATCTTTCTAGGTTACTCTACTAGAAGCAAGGCATACCAGTGTTACAATAGAAGACTGTGAAAAACGGTTGAAAGTGCAAATGTCAGAGTTGATGAGGATACTACCAAATCATCCAGGTATTGTGGATATGATTCAGATTACCAACATGATAGTACTGATAAAAGAAAGAATGCTCAAACACAAAATCAAATTCAAATTGTTTTGGTGAATCAAGAGAATCAAGAAGGGGAGACTAGTAGAAGTGCAAAAGAGAGAATAGAAGAACCAAAAGTTAGAGAGAATCCCAAAGTTCCAAGGTATGTAAAGCTAAATCATTCTGAATATTAGATTATAGGAGACAAGAACAAAGGTGTGCAAACTAGAAGAAGAATTATAGAAGAGTATTGTATGATTTCCAAGTCTTAACCTAACAATGTTAATGAAGCATGTAAAGATGAACTTTGGATGGAAGCAATGAAGGAAGAGTTGAAACAGATAGAGAAAAATGATACATGGACTCTTGTTCCCATACCTTAGAATACAAATGTGATTGGAACCAAATGGGTCTTTCGAAATAAGCTAAATGAACAAGGTGAAGTGGTCAGGAATAAAGCAAGACTGGTATATAAATTGTATTCACAGATGGAAGGTAGTGATTTTGAAGAAACCATTGCACCTATTGCTAGAATTGAAGCTGTCAGATTATTTCTTGCTTATGCTGCTTTCAAGAACTACAAAGTCTATCAAATGGATGTAAAGTTAGCATTTCTAAATGGTGAGTTAGAAGAAGAAGTATATGCTGAGAAACAAGATGGATTTCAACTGACTAATAAAGGAGATATAGTTTGTTGATTGAAGAAAGCACTGTATGGACTCAAGCAAGCCCCTAGAGCCTAGTATGCGAGACTAGATAAATACTTGTTGAAGCTTGGATTCAATAAAGGTACTCTTGAGAATAATCTGTATTTCAAGATGGATCAACAAAAAGAGTTGATTAGAGAAGTCTTTGTTGATGACATCATTTCTGAAGGTGATGATGACTTATGTATGAAGTTTGCTGATTAAATGAAAAGTGAGTTTGAGATGCCAATGATTGGAGAGCTAAAATTATTTTTGGGATTACAAATTACTTAGTTAGATGATGGAATCTTTATATCTTAGTCCAAATATGTAAGGGAATTGCTGAAAAAGTTTTGAATGGAAGATTCAAAGCCAGTTGGTACACCCATGGTGATCGGATGCAAGTTAACACAGAATGATGATTCTCCTAAGGCTAATCAAACAAGGTACATTTCAATGATTGGTGGATTACTTTATTTGACTCAGACCAGACTAGACATCATGAATGTTGTATGCATGGTTGCTAGATATGAAGTTGATCCAAAGGAATTGCATGTGACTGCTATAAAGATAATTTTAAAATATTTGAAAGGGGTACTTGATTTTGGCCTATGGTATCCTAAAGAGGATGATCTTACTCTGAGTGCCTTTACGGATGTAGATTGGGTAGGAGATGTGGATGACAGGAAAAACACCAGTGGTGGTGCCTTCTTCTTGGGGAAGAAGTTGGTGTCTTGGCTAAGTAAAAGGGTATGTGTAGGATCATGATGGGCAAAAAAGTGGTGCTAGGTAAGTGATATGATGGCCCATGTGGCTGACAATTTTTTTTTACCCAAAATTGATTAAACAAAAAGGGTTCTTGAAGGAGATTCTCAAGTTTCCAACAATATAAATTATGCTTTACTTTAAATTTAATAAATAATTATTATTCATTTTCTATTTGAATTACGACTATAGTCCTGATTGATAGGTTGATTGAAAAACATCCATAAATTTCAAATGGTATCACATTTTTTGAATCTGAAACATGCATCACATTCTATGCTTTGCATATTATAGGATTAAAAAAAGAAAAAATGAGTTTCATGAATTTATGACCAAGTTAAGGTGGTCAGACATACGATTTTATATATTTTTTTTAAGTTGTAATAAAAAATTCATAATTAATTATTTACGTGGAAACAAATTACAAAAAAATATGCATCACATCAGGACATGAGTCCTCTGCTTATATCTGAAATCTTATTAAAAAATATTATCATTTTATTATGGTTAGGGTGGTCAGACAGACACCTACTTCTTCTTTTTTTTCTTGAAATTTAAGTACTACTGCATTGAAATTTCAATTTTTCACCAAATAGTTTTTTTTTAAAATAAACCTAGTAGTATAGAAACTACATTCAATTCTCTACAGATTCTATTCTTACATATTTTTGAAATAATATAGATAACTTATTCAAATTAAGTCAAGTTTCCTAACTCTGATTTTTTGAATTTTCATCACCACTTAAGGGCCTATTTTTTCCATGATGATCCTGCACATACCCAAAAAGTAGAATTCCATTTCCTTATCTACTACTGAGGCAGAATATGTTGTTGCTCCAAACAGTTGTACTCAAATGATATGGATGAAACATATGCTGAGAGATATCAAAATTGAGTATGATGAGCCTACTGCTATATTTTATGATAATTCAAGTGCCATAAAATTTTCTAAGAATCCAAAGCTGCATTCAAAGAGAAAACATATATCTATCAAATATCACTATTTTAGAGAAAAGGTGAGTGACAAAGAAGTTAGACTAGAGTATGTGCCTACTAAGGAATAGGTTGTAGACATCTTTACCAAGTCATTGCCTAAGGATACTTTTGAATATCTCAAAGGAAAGTTAGGGGTAATTTCCCCTCCTAATCTAAACTTAAATGCAAGTCTTTGCATCTGTCTGTGCATTCATAGTCATATCATGTTTTAGATTGATGTTATGGTTGCTTCTACTTAGGGGGAGTGGTCAGATGATTTAGATATGTGGTTAGGAGCTTGTGTACCTTTGACATTCATGTCAAAGGGTGAGAAGAGTAATGTGAAAAACCTTTAAGGAAGAAAGGAGGAGAAGAGTCATGTGGAAAAGGGAGAAGAGTGAAATATCCAAGGAGGAGAATGTTGGAGAAGAGCTAGTTGTGTTGATGGTATTTTTCAAATCATGTGTCACCATTAATTCCAAAGGGGAAGATTGTTGGATGTTGTGGTTGTGTTACTGATATGTGGTTGTCATTGATGTCAGCACTATTAGCATTAAGTGTCTTGAAGGTTGTATATTTCAAGGATATTGAGAAATAATAAATATGTTGCAATCTATCTATGAAGCTATGAACTTTAGAGTGGTGGAAATTTCAGTACGTTGGTATTCAAAAGTCGCACATTATAGGGTTTTTATCTAAGCCTATCTAGTTTATCCTCTAAAAGTTTAAGAGGTGCACATCAAGAATTGAGAAAGTTGTGAAGTTTTGTGTTCCTACAGTTATTCTGTTACTGTAGCTAGTGGTTCTAGAAGAAGAGAACATGATTCTTATAATTTGAGTTGTTGTGTATTCTCCTGAGATGTTCATGGATGTTTCTAGATCATGCTATATCATTTTTGCATGTCTGTGTTGATTGGTGTGTTCGTGATCAAACATTTTTCCTTGGTGTGTTCTAGTTTTCATGTTCTTGGCAAACATGGTGGTTGTAGCATGTTGCGGATCCTCGTGGATTAATTTTTGAATGCTTGGCATGTTCAAGGATGTTTTTTAAGGTCTTCATTATGTTGTGACCAACTTTGGTTGGTGCACATTGAGATTTGTCCATTAATTGGGTCGACAGTTTGTATTCATCTATTCTTTATTTTCGGCCAACAAAGTTGTTGATGTAATTTCATGAAGTGGATATATAAAGATATGTGTGAATAAAGATCAGATCATTTGATTATAGAGCAAAGTGTGAAGAATTTTTTCTGTGCCTAACCAGAACTGACATCAGGCTTTTGAAGAAGCTAATTTCTCAATTCAACCTCATCAGATGGATTTAATCTAAATTTTTTATGTAAGGCATTGAGCCTTCCCTTTTGAGTAGTGTGCTCTAGGCAGTGTTCCTAAATGCATGTACATTCCTTATTCATTTCTCTTATAATTTTAATAGGGTAGAGCTTGTGGATTAACCTCCACCTTGGTTTTTTCCCTAACAAGGTTTCCATGCAAAAAGAAAACTTGGTGTTACATGTGTTTCTGATGTGGTGTTGATTCATGCTTTCACTGTTATTTATCAGATCTGAGATTAAAGGTTGATAAGGTTAAATAAGTTTTAAATTCTATGACAACTAATTCACCCCCCCTCTCAATTGTCTATTCTTGTTTTTCCAACCAATGAATCATCTTCACCATGCTCTACTACTATGATCACAACTGCATCTTCATTATTTCTATTCCCTAACATCTTTTCTTCTTCTTGTCTTACCTCTATAGGGTCTACTCTCATTTCTTTTTACTTCCATCTTGGGCTACAACACACTTTTCCTCTATTTTTCGCTTCATTTTCCTTGTTCTTCTTCTCACTTTTATTTACCAATGTACTATCATCTTTGCCAATGTTCTTTTTCATTTTCTCTATCCTTGAATGGATCTTTCCCACTTCCTAATGGGCTATCTTTCCCATCACCTGAAACTTTTCATTTCTCCCAATATTTCTCCCAAAACAAAACTCACACAGGTCTCCTCATGGCCCATCCCATTTTTTCATTTGTTGTAATCTTCCACAACTCATGGATATGTATCTCCATAGCTTTTCCCTCTTGGCCCTCAATTCCTAAGGACTCCTCGCACACCTACAACAATTCTCTCGATCTTTTCACAAAACTCTACTAATTCTCACACTCTTTTATGTGTAAACTACCTCACGGTTGGTGATCTATTCGAACAATTCCACTAGTAGATCCTAGTGTAGAGTGCCTCATGTTCCATAGTCTCTCCATACACTCAATATCATGGGCTATGATACCAATTGATGTAGATAAAAAATCTCAATCTCACTACTGAAACCCAAATTATTTCACACAACTCATAGTCACACAACCAATTGGATTGAAAATTTCATTTGTAAATCAATTTCAGTTTAAAATCGCAATATACTAAAATAAAAAATCATTCATTAGTTTAAGAAATTGTATTCACATTGCAATGAAATCTTGGGGTAATCCAATTTTTTTATGAAAATCAAAACATTTAGAATTTTTTTTCACTCTTGAAAAAAATTTCTAGCATGAGTTCACCCAACTCCATTGTCTTGCTGGGTCACTTTTAATTCATTTCAATTTCAATGTCTTAGTACCTACATAGCTTGCTATCATTTTGCATTTTAAATTTTTTATGCTTCCTCCTATCTAGCACATCCCCTACTATTGTATTTCTTTCCCTATCCATACATAACAACCACTTTACCTCTATCCACACCTAGCATACCAATTCTCCTTCCTTTTACTAAGCACACACCCCTCCGTACATTTAAATTTACATTCAATTCTACACTTTGAATTTTCCCCATTCACCTTACTCTCCTATGTGTAACATTATATCTTAATTTTGCTTGACCTTAAATCTGCCAACTCCTATGTCTAGCTCAACTCCTCCTATTAGGCACTAGATTTTATAAGATATGGTTGTAGTTTATTAAAACCTTCCTTAGCCTTTTAGGATTTTCGTGGAGTATTTCTCTCCTACAAGAATGCCCCTTCCACCATTTTGCATTCAATATTTAATTAAATTAATTTTCCTTAGCTACACCTCTTCATTTCTTACAAACTGTCCTTTCATCTTCAAATTTCATACCACTATATGGCCTAGTGTTTGTGTTCCTGTAAATCAGTATGTTTATTTAAACTTACTCTTCATATGTTATCCTTTCTAAATTGCAATTTCAAATATTTTCTATATGGTTTCACTTCCTAGCACCACTTCTTTCTTCCTTCATTTTGTTTTAAACATGTCTTTCCTTTCATGCGATATGTTGGCATGATCTAAATTTTTGTTAATGAACAATCAAAACTTAGATGATAAAATCACAATCTGAAATTTTGTTAGTCAACAATACCATTCAATTGCATCCAAACATACATTGAAATAAAAATTAAATTTCCAAACCAAAGAGGAAAGGAAAAATCAAAATAATTTGAGTTCATGCCAAAATTGTTTGGGTATTGTAGATCACCAATCTACACAAATTCTCCTGTATAGAATGTATAAATCTTTTCTTTGAAGCTATGGATGAGAACATAAATGATAATCCTCCATGAAATAAAAATAATAATTATATTTTATGGGAATATGATGGTCACAATGAAGGTGAAACAACGGAACTAGGGTTTCTCTACCTTTTATAAGATAGAGTACAAGGGTAGGGTTCCCTCTATTTCACCTAGTTTCACTCAAGGAAACCTTAGAGATCTCAATCCAAGGATGAAGTGAGTGAAATATATCTACTAAAGGTTGTCCTTGGGTATGATTAATGACTAAATAAGGGCTCACCACCAAGCTAGGGCTTTGAAAGACTAGTAACATGCAATACCTAACAATGAAACTTAGTGATATGCAAGACTATAATAAATCACTTAGAAATAAATGCAAAATAAAACTAGAAAACTTGGAAACTAGACAAGTGCACCTAGAAATAAGTAGGAAATTGAAATAAGACTTGAAATGATGAAAATATTGAATTTAAGGCACACTAAGACTCATACTCTAGGATGGATGTATCAATCCCAAATTAGGGTTTGTGGGCTACAACAAGAATCTCGTAATGACACTTTTGTATCTTTAGAAATCTAGAAAAGTGGATATACTATGACTCATACACCAGAAGTGGCATATCAATATTGCCTGGATTTTTTAGAGAATCAAGATCTAAATTTGTTCTTCAATCTCTACTGTATGTTCTCAACCTGGTTTCCAGATCTAAAATGTAAAATTATGGTTTGTGGATACCTTTTAGTGATCTTGTAAACAAGGTGACAACTTTTCCAACTTTGCACACTTGACAACTTCCTTCCAATCTTTATCTTCAAGGTTCCTTCAACCTAGGTCTTTAAAGCACGCACTAGAGAGTGGAAAAAATGTTGTTTTCTTAGTGAAAAATGGTTTGCCTTGGTTAAACCCCGTTTAGGTAATCAAACCTTGAAGTGAAATGGAAAGGAGGAATGATCAATGAATAAAATGATATGTTGCAACTCACCAAACCCTAGAAATAAAATGCTACAAACATGTAAGAGATGGCTGCAATGGATATGGATCTTGACTATTGCTTGAATATTGTAGATCTTAAATTGAATGCTTGCTTGAATCCTGAAACCCTACATTACAAATGTCAGCTCAAACACAAACATGATGCATGATGAATTTGACATGGTTCTTGATGCTTGAATAATGGTCCAAAATGCTTGATAATCAGCTCTTGAATGCTCTTGAATGCTTGAATGCTTAGGTCACACTTGCTCATGAAAATTGAGCTAGGAGAATATATGTGAAATAACCTTGTATTACAAATTTCCTAAAATTACAACACTGCAAGTTGGCATTAGATCTAGTTGAATAAAATCCTGCCAAGAATTTTAATTTAAATTAGGTCTAAGCTAAGTGAGACTCATACGCCAAAAGTGGCATATGAGTCCCATTAGGCTAAGCTTGGGACACATTTTCAAAAACTGCTTAGATTCACGTGAAATCTAGATTGGGGCCCCAAAACTTAGGTGGGAACCATACACCGAAGGTGGCGTATGAGTCCTAGATCACTAAATCTGGTCCATACAATCCAGAAACACCTTAATTATGATTGAATGTTTGTTTATGCTAGGATTAATATCAGAAAGATGCATTAATTAAGGCTTGTGGATGCAAAATAAGGCCAAATAAGGAATAAAAAATCCCAATTAATAATGAAAACCCTAGATTAGTGTGAAAGTGTTAGGGTACAAGGGTAAAAGCATAGATTTGTGACACACTTTATAAAGGAAATGACCAACATTGATCCAACTTTTAAACTTGAATCACTAAAAATTGGTATCTATGTTTTGAATTTTGAAATGATGTAAACTAGTAAAATGTGTATTTTTTAATATATTTTATGTTTGTATTTAAAAAAAAAAAAATATTTTAAACTAGTTTTTAATAAATTAACACTATAATTTAGTTGCTGATAAAATGCTAAAAAAATGAAGTTGCATGGGATGTCAAACTTTTTATAGTAATTTTTTTTCTTTCAATTTTTTTGTGTGTATTTATAACTTGAAATTTTAGTGCATGGATATATTTTTTTCCAATTTTTATAAATATATATTTTTAAATAAATATTAAAATGTGCATGAATAAAAAATAGTTGTTTCCATCAGACGCCAACTTTCATATTAAATATTTATCTAAGATGGAAAAAAAATTATACCATCTTGAAATAGATTCTTTTATCTAGTGTATCATATTTTTTTCAAATTTTTTTAATAAGTTTTTGTATTTTTCCTTGGCATGGTAATCAACCTAATATTTTGTGCTGATAACCAACCTTTAGTAAAAATAAAAAAATAAAATGTAAATAATAATTAAACTATTAGAATAAATATATTTTTGAAAACTACACTTGTGGATCTACAAAAAGGCTATTTTTTATATTTAAAAAAAAATGTTATTTACATTAGCAAGAGTTATTGAAACTTCAAGTTTTTCAAATAATTTTATTTTTTTGGTAAATTGGACTCAAAGTGGTGGTCCATATATTTTTAGCCAACAATTATAGTTGAAAAAGTTGTGGAAGTATCCAACTTAGCTAGAATGAATCTTACTAGATCATATGTTTGACCAGAATCGAGTTTTAGTTAGAAATACCTAAATTTAGTTGTGCTGATAAGTTGGATGAAAGTGTGACACAAATTTGTGCTTTTACCTACAATTTGCAACACCTTAAACTAGGCACAATTAATTCCATTTAGTTTACAAGGGCCCAAGACCTAATGTGAAGGTGTTAAACACATTACAACACTAATTCAAGGCAGCATTAAGTTCAATTTAACAAGGAGGGCATAAATAAGTGTGAAAATATAGAGGGATATTTTTCTATTACTACATTTATCCCCCACTTTAGTGAGAGGGGGAACTTGCTTCAAACTCACACTAAAGTAGAAAAATTAAAATCAAGAGGGGTCCAAGTGTACCAATGCTGGTAAGATAGGATTGCAACAATGAAGAGGGATGATCAAGCCCCAAAGATCAAAATCCTATATCAAACCAATGTAGGCACAAAAGAACAAACATAAAAATGATATAAGGAGAAACAAGGCACAAGCATACACTGCCAAAGACAAAGAGAAAATAAAAATAAAATAAAAGGGTTGGACCAAGCTTCGACCATTTGTCCTACACATTCTAGATCAGATCTAATCTATTTTTCTAGAGATGCACACTCACTTTAAGGAAATGGAACTCTAGGTTGTACACTAAGTGAGTATCGAAGGAGGTGAGACACATACACATGTGACCGATATGAACTCACACAAACAAACAAGTGGCTCTGGGAAAGTCACACCTAACTTCAACTTCTCATTTAACCAAAGCTATACATCTAGATAAATTTGATAATTTGTGACATAACAATGAATTTTGAGCTTCATGATGCAAGCAAATCTTTGTATGCTTGAAACTCATTCACAAACAAGATGGAACCATAGGAAAACAAAGTGTATTAGCAAGGTGGCCATTAAACCAAAATTTTAAGTGCAAAGTAGTGCAAGGAATGTTCAAAGGAGTTTTATTAGTTCATGCAAGCCCATGGTATTAATTTAGAGAAAATTATCCCTAATGTATCCAAGAGTGGATCAATCAAAGAATATAAGATTCACAACTTAGGGGAAGCAGTATGTTGCGTCAAGCCACTAAGAGGAATATAATATGCTAAGAGAGACTATGGTCTTGAAGAAAATCACACCCAATGTAACCACAAAGTGAAAGACACATTGCATGAAGTCAAAAGACTACACAATAAAACATGGAATGCAAAAGAATAATGCCAATGTATGCCCCCACTTTAAAGAAATTGCTAAACACCATGTTGTGAGAAATTACTTTAAAGTAGAAAATGATAAATTTTGACAATAAAGAAGAAATGCGAGATTATTTGGAAAGCCATATGCCAAGCCATATGTTTCCAAATAAAGCTACATCATGAGATAAAAGAAAAAAAGAAAAAAAAATGGGTTGCCCCAAAAATGAAACTCCAAACACATAAGGGATCCATGGATTTGGGGTAAGTATTTTCTTGATACAATGTTTTTAGAGAGTGTGGGACTGCCATCATTCCCCAAATACTCATGGAATAAGAAGAATGACACAAAAAGAGTGAAAACAAAGAAAAACCTTTCAAGTCAACATGAAAGAATCCTAAAGGTCACGAAATCTTGCGTCATCCCTGAAAGGAAAAAAACATAAGAAAAATGGAAAAGGTTTAAAGAAAAATCTTTTGGGTCAACATGGAAGAGACATGAATGTCTTGGCATCTTGCATCATTCCCAAAAGGAAAGCACTCGACAAATGAAAAAGATAAAGTGTTTAAGACATAGAGAAGAATGTAGGTACAAATAGATGAATGTCACAAAGAGAGAGAGAGAGAGAGAGAGAGAGAGAGAGAGATCAAATAGAACAATATAGGGAGATCACATTACACACATGTAATCACATAAAAGAAATAGAAAAATAATGCAAAATATTAGTAAGGCACATGTGAGTCAATCTACTAGCTCATTGTCTGCATCCCAATCTTGTTCATCGTATATTGAAGGAAAAAAAACTAGCCAAAGGGACAATGAAAAATGCACTACTAGGACAAGGCTATCCAATTCTTACCCCCACTGAGTGCAAGACAAGAATGAGACAAGGTAGGTGGTGGGAAAAAGGCTCCTTGCATTTTGAAATGATTTGCAATGAATGTAAAGCATGTAATAATGAGAATATGGTTATTCTACAACCATTACATGGCAAGGAGCAAAAGGACATGCTTTAAGGGATTATTTATATGATGTCAAACTTTTTGAATATATGTTTTAATTCATGATAGTCATCAGTGATGTGTCCAAGAAATCTATGGTATTGATAATGTGAAACATTTTCATCTTTAGGATATAGTTTTGGATTTTTTCTCATGGGTGGTAATATTATAAGTCCTTGGTTTAGAATAATTTGTAAAGCTATTTTAGTGGTAGATGGTGGACAAGGGAATTTTAGTTTCTTTAATTTGTAAGGATTTCATTATTTTCTAGATTCATCAACTTCTTATGTTTTGTGTTGAGGAAGGGGGCCTAAGATGATCCTATCATCCTTATCATTGTTGTGAGGCATTGGTTGTTCTTTAGAAAGGAAGGAACTCATGTTGGGAGGAGGATCTTGATATCCCAACCCTTTAGTATCTTTAGTTGGTATTTTCTCTAAGAGTTGATGAATTTCATGTTCACTTGTTGTATCACATCCTTGCTTACTTAAGATCATGAATCCTTTTCCATATGTCTCTTCTAAATTGATGGGAGTTTTGGTTACTTTGTTGACATAGAATTTTTGAATTTTTGTTTGATTACATGAATTGGGTTCACCTATTATAAGGAAATTAGGCTTAGCTTGTGTCTTAGTTTTAGGTTGTAAATAACCTAACATCTCAAGTGGTGGGATAAAAACGGGTGTTGGTTGTGTCATAGAAGGATGACAGTATGCATTAGTCTCAAGGTTCTTAAGGAAATCATTTAAAAATTTGTTCATAATATCATCACCTTCTCCAATAATGTCAACATCACAAGGAGAAAATGCATTAGGAGTTGAGTGACAATGTGTAAGTTCAATTTCTTTAGGGTCATTTCCAAAAGCACAACTTGACACATCTACTAATGATTTCAAGGACATCCAAAGATTTCCAAATCACATATCCATTATGAAATGTAATGCAATAACCTAGAGCAAAATGTTTAGGTGTAAGTTTGAAATGAGTCACTATATAAAATGAACCAAATGAGGCTAGATGCAATGAAATGAAAGAAAGAAAAAATCTACAAATTGAAACCTAGAGCTAACAACAAAAAGCAGAAACATACTTTTTAATGTTACAAAATGTAGTTTAAAATCTGAAACAGGACTAAATTTCCCAAAAGGGGTGTATGAGTCACAATCAGGGTTTTTGAAGGATTTGAATTTTGAATAATAGTCACAACAGAATACCCAAGAATTACGCAAAACCACATGTACTAGGACTAAATCTCCTAGAGGGGTGTATGAGTCCCATATTAGAATTTTTGCACCATTTTCAACAAATTTTGTGTGAATGTTATGTTTTTTATTTTGGATGATGTGTACAGTAAGTTCAAATGAAAATTTTAAGTCAATTTTAGTGATGCAAGAGACAAAAATGCAACCTATATGCACTTTTACTAATGCAAGATTTAGAAACCCTAGATGCAAATTAACTAATGCAAAACCTAATGAAAAGTTAATGCAAGCTGTATCTAGGATTGTAATGCACTCCAAATAAGAAATAGGATATTCTAAATGCAGGATCACTAAAATGAAACAATGGAAATAGGGTTTCTCTGCCTTTTAGGAGATGGAGCACAAGGGTAGGGTTACCCCCGTTTCACCTAGTTTCACTCAAGGAAACCTTAGATATCTCAATCAAAGGATAGAGTGAGGGAAAGAGATCTTCTAAAGGTTTTCCTAGGGTATGATTAATGACAAAAGAAGGGTTCACAACCAAGCTATGGCTTGGTAAGACTAGTAACATGCAAGCGATAACAATGAAACATAGCGATATGAAAGACTACAATAAATGACCTAGAAATGAATGTAAAATAACATAAAAAATTGGAAAATTAGAGAGGTGGACCTAGAAATATATAGTAACTTGAAATATGGAAATTTTGAAAATTGTTAATTTAAGGCACACTGGGACTCATATGCTAGGCTAGGCATATCAATCCCAAATTAGGGTTTCTAGGCTGGAATAAGAATCTAGTGATGACAACTCTAGATCTTTAGAAATCTAGAAAAGTGTCTATACCAGGACTCATATGCCAAAAGTGGCGTATTAATCCTACTTATATTTTTAGGAGAATGAAGATCTAAATCTACTCTTTAGTCTCTGCTCTATCTTGTCAACCTGATTTTTATATCTAAAATGTCAAATTTTAGTTTCCAGCTTTGCACCCTTGACAACTTCCTTCCAATATTTCTCTTTGAGGTGCCCTCAACCTAGATCTACAAATTGAACACTAGAGAAAGGGAAAAATAATTTTTTGTTAGTGGAAGGGGTTTGCCTTGGTCAAACCTCATTTAGGTAATCAAACCTTGAAATCAAATGGAAAGGAGGAATGATGAATGGAAAAAATGATATGTTGCAACTCACCAAAGCCTAGGAATAAAATGCTACAAACATGTAAGAAATGGCTCCAATGGATGTGGATCTTGAATCTTCCTTGAATATTGTAGGTTTTGAATTGAATGCTTTCTTGAATCATGAAACCCTACATCACAAATGTTAGCTGAAACACAAACATGATGCATGATGACATTGACATGATACTTGATGCTTGAATAATACTCCAAAATGCTTGATAATTAGATCTTAAATACTTTTGAATGATAGAATTCTTGAATTCTTAGTTCACACATGCGCATGAAAATTTCTAAGAGAAAATATGTGAAATAACTTTGTATTTATACCATTTTATCCCAAATTTCTTGAAATTACAACACTACATGCTGAAATCAGATCTAGGAGAATAAAATCCAACCAAGAATTTGAATTTAAATTAGGTCTAAGCTAAGTGGGAATCATACACAAAAAGTGGGATATGAGTTCCATTAGGTTAAGTGTGGGACACATTTTTCAAGAAATGCTTAGATTCATGTGAAATCTAGATCGAGTCCTTGAAACTTAGGTGGGACCCATACACCCAAGGTGGCGTATGAGTCCCAGATTAGTAAATTTGGGCCATACAATAAAAAAATTCCTAAATTATGATAGGATATTGGTTTATGTCAAGATTAATATCAGAAAGATGCTTTGATTAAGGCTTGTGGATGATAAATAACACCAAATAAGGCATAAAGAAGCCCAATTAATAATGAAAACCCTAAGTAGTGTGAAAGTGTTAGGATACACTTTAAAACACCTTAAACAAGGCACAATTAAGTCCATTTATTTACAAGGGCCCAAGACTTAGTGTGAATGTGTTAAGCACATTACAACACTAAATCAAGGCAACATTAAGTTCAATTTAATAGGGAAGGCCCAAATAAGTGAAAAAATGTATAGGGATAATATTTTCATTACTATAGAAGGTTTCCATCCACTAAAAAGGTTATAATATCCCTAATGAATGAAAATTTAATAATAAAGTGTTATTAGATTTTGGACCAACCAAGATCTTCATGCCCAAAACTTTTGCACGTAGTGCAAAAAAGAAATCATTTTTTATTACAATAACATATAAATGACTAATAAATACTAACTATGAATAAACATGGCATGTAAACTATATGCATTGAAATCATTTCTTGTAAAATGTCATTATAGGCACATCACTAGAGACTGGGGTGTATGAAAGTGAGTGATTTGGGTGTGTGGAATCAATCTTGCACACCCTAAGTGCGAAGGTTGACCCTAGAACTCTAGGTCTTTCTAGTAAAATTATTATATATTTTTTCCTAATTGAACAAGAAAATGGGTAAAATTATGGAATTGTATCACACCTTCAAACAACTTATCAACAAAAGTGAATTTAAGATTTTTACACTAAAAAAAAATGGGTTAAACATATGCTCTAGCTAGATTTATTCTAGCTAAGTTAGATATGGGCCACAAATTTTCCAACTAGAAGTGTCCACTAAAAGCATATTTCACACCAGTTTGGAGCAATTTTATAAAAATATAAAATTATTCAAAAAACTTGATATTTGAAAAACTCCAAATCTAATAAATATTTTTTTCATAAATATAAAAATACTATTTCTTAGATGATAAGTGTAGTTTTCAAAAGAATAATTGTTTAGATAGGTTATTTATTTTTTAATTTTTACTATAATTAGGTGTTTAAGTAAAATAGTAAAATCTAATTATTTTTAAACAAATAGGGGAGAAGACCCAGTTACTGCCCCCCATTGAATAACCACCACCTCCATGCTCACTCCACCCCCCAAAAAATTTTTAACTTTGAACCAGTACAAAACTTTATTTGAACAAATAAAAAATTACAACACCAATAGCTGCTCATAACACAATGAGTAACTCACCAATCATAATAGACAGCTAAACATGCTTTTTCATTTATAAATAAAGTCAAATTGCACATAAAAAGGCTCATTTACAATTTAATTTAAAATATTTACTGTTACAAATACCCCCACTTGCAAAATTTTGTCCCTCATTACATTTTATATTTACAACTACACATGCACACTTAATGGTGCTTTACATGACATAATCACAATCTCCTATTAACTCTATGGGATTTGAAATGCACAGTCTTCCACACACTCCCTGGTAGATATATGTATTTACTTCATTTCCTGTAGGTACCTGCACAATTAAATACAGGTGTAAGGCTCCCCAAATAAACATCAAATCCAAATATAATGCAAAATTCACTCATATCATCTCTAAAAACCTACGTAACTGGCATCTACAAATTCATTTTTTCAAACAAATTCAAATTTCAAACTCAACAACCAAATTGAATGCATTCAATTGCCACATTCGAATTCCTAAATAAGAGGGGGAAAGCAGCCAGCTTCATTTGTTATCTGTGACAACTTATTCTCTGCATCCTCTGCATAGGCTGTGACAACTTATTCTCTGCATCCTCTGCACATTCCTTTGCAGTTTCAAGTTGGTACTTTATACACATTCTACTTATAGTTATTTTCATGAACCGTGCATTTAACATTTATATTTATGTAGTGTCTTCTTACTTTCATGAACTGTTCATTTAACATTTATATTTATGCACTATCTTTTTACTTTATTTTATAAGTAAATGATAGGTCTTTTTTGTTGTCTTTACAAGATCTACAAAATTAATTCTCCTAAGTTTTGCAACAATTATTTTATATCATTTTCTACGTTTCCTTTGGTTGTCCAATACAAGAGACTAGCATTTTAATACGTTTCCTTTGGCTGTCCAATACAAGAGACTAGCATTTCAATACATTTCCTTTGGCTGTCCAATACAATAGACTAGCATTTGTTTATATTTTTATACATTCCATTGCACATACAGCAGGCCAGAATACATTTCGTGTCTCTTGTTCATTCAGCAAATCGATATATATGTGTGTATCATTTGTCTATCCTTTGGGAATGCAAACAATGGTACTCATTAATCATTTTCTTCTACATCTTATTGAATTTGTAAAAGAATGTGTACAATGTTATTTATATATATATACTTGTAAAACACATATTAAGCAGTGTGTTTCAAATTGTAAATGAATTTGTGCAATGTTTTATACATTCATTTACAAATTATGTGTCTATTGTCTCTTGTTCATTGAGCAGAATGATATATATGTCCGTTTCCTTTAACTATCCTTTGAAAATGCAAACAATGGTATTGGTTAATCATTTTCTTCTGCATCTTTCATGACCCATGAAGGGTTTATTCGATGATTGAAAAATTATTACTACTTGTTTATGAAATAAATCATTCCCCTTACACACATTCTCGTCGTGTGCTATTTTTTTCTCCCACATTGCATGTATGGATGTATGTATGTTTGTATGCATGCACATACATACATACATACATACATACATATATACATGCATACATATATTTATATATATATATATGTATACATATATGTATGTATGTATGCATGTATGTATGTATGTATGTATGTATATATAAAGTTGTCTATCCATGGCGTGAGGTAACAAAAAACATCATTCTCCTTTCAAAGTGTATGTATGTATGTATGTATGTATGTATGTATGCACATACACACATATATATATAAATGATTTCGTCTCCTTGTTTTTCCGCATACTCACGGTCTTGTAAAGACCATTGTATCATGATTTTGTATGCAGAAATGATAGGGGAATTTTGTGGGTTTGACCACATGTCTGCAAACAATGATTAATGGTCTGCATCGACCTTTTTATAAAAAAACCATGGGCATACAATTGTAAATCGGCAAACCCATTTAGTATACACCATTTTTTGTGAAAACCCTTGCTTTTTTTTTCCAAATACAAGTTTTTTTGGGGTTAAATGATTAAATACGACTTGCTAAACTCGACTGTCTCATGATATTGTCTCTAGAAATGATGAGGAATTTCCTAGGTTTGACCAGATGTCTGCAAATTTCTGAAAACCCAAGTGTGTAAACAATCTACTTCTGTTAAAATTTATATCCTATTGTTATTAACTATAGCACAAATTCTTTCATTTACTGTACGATATATATATGTGTGTATGTATGTGCACACACACACACACATATATATATGTCTTTATGTATCTACAAACATACATGCATACATATATATGTATGTCTGTATGTATGTACATACATACATAAATACATACATATATATATTTATGAATTTATGTATGTTTGTATGTATGCACATACATACATACATACATACATACATATATGCCTTCCATCGCCATGAGAACCTTCCAGAGAGAGCACGCAGTAAAATGATGGAAAATAATGGGGTACCCGCCAAAAAAACATTACTCATATGCTTAAATCAGACTCCAAATGAAGATTAATTAGGGTGTAATGTGTTTGGTGTCTGCTGCTAAAGTAAGGAGATTAATATGTAGGAGTGATTTTTAATAAGCAGGAAAATTATTTTTTAAGGTGCCAACGTGAATTAGACCCATTGACTTTTGAGCAGATTTGAATGATATAATAGTTTTATTTAAATGTTAATAATGACACATTTAGCACTATTTTCTATTTTGCACTATATATTAGTGATTTTCTTTGTAATTATATCTATCTAATTATATATACAGGATCACAGTTTTATGGCTCTTTATGGCTTACAATGTATAGGATCACTGACAATCATGGCACCAGGCCAAAAGACGAAGAGATCGACTAGGAGGTGCGTGATTAGAGTACCTCATGGAGTGACATTCAATGTTCCAGATGTTGTTGATGAAGAGCCAATAGTCAACACCAACAAGGAAGATATTTCTGAAAATGCGCAACAGACCAATGAAAATGATGGTTTTGAACCTGTTGTTCATAATACTGAGGTAGAAATGGAACTGCCGCCTGCTAACCATGTGAAAACCCCAGATCTGTGCATGAAAACTTGGCTATGGATGACGTGGAAAAATCCATTGTAGATGTTGAGGACAATCGAATGTCAATCAGAGGTTCAACAATCAAATGGGGAATCCCGCCTAGCAGTTTGTGGGCATGGCTCAATGGTGTGACATCCACAAAAAAAAGGGGGCCCCGAATAGTCCTAACTGACGAAGAAGAAGCTAAAATTGTGCAGTGGTGTAAAGATATGGCTAATATTGGCCATGGCCTTCAAGTGTCACAACTTAAGTCAACGGTGGCCCAAATGGTTGGAGCAAGGCCTAACCCATTCACAAATGGGATACCAAGGAAGTTATGGTGGGTTGGCTTTCGTCAAAGGCATCTCAATCTAACAATTCGAACACCCGAAGGATTGGACATAGATCGAGCTATAATGCTACGCCCAAAAATAGTTTCTTCATTCTATGATAACTTGGAGGAGTTGTACAACAAACATAATTATAGGCCCAACAAAATATGGAACTGCGATGAAACATGTGTGTAGGCTGGTAGAAACTGTGCAATGAGAGTTATTGCAACAACAGGGATGAATGTGTTCCACAATTAATTGCTAAAAGTAGAGAATGGATCACTGTTCTAGCTTGTGTTAGTGCAGCAGGTCAAGCTATACCTGGTTACTATTTGTTCAAGTCCAAAAGGAACATTAGAAACTATATTGTTAACTGTGAGCCAAGGGCATGCATGGCAATCCAAGAGCATGCTTGGATGACCAAAGAATTATTTGTGGAATGGTTAAAACACTTTGCAAGAAATGTCCCAGGAGGGGTGTCACCATCCAATAGACAACTTCTCATCTTTGATGGTCATGGCAGCCATGTTGCATTCAAAACAATTGAAGAAGCAAAGACTATGGGAATAGATCTGCTCACCTTTCCAACACATTGCAGCCACAAATTGTAGCCCCTTGATGTTAGTGTGTTCTCACCATTTAAGAACTACTTCAAACAACAAAGGAGTATATGGCTCTCTGAAAATCATCAACTTGACATTGGAAGGGTAGAGTTGGCAACACTTGCCAGCAAAGCTTTTGCACAAGCTTTGACCTCTAATAACATTGCAAGTGGTTTTCGAAGAATGGAAATTTGGCCATTGAATAGACATGCACTTGACTTCGATATGGGGCCAAGCCAAGCTTTCATGGTTGAAGAGGAAGGAACCACATTGGGAGCAGAAACAGAGGGTGATACAGCTGATGATGAGGCACAGTTCATGGCAACATAAACATGTTTGAGGATAGCAGGTTGGAATGAGGATCAGATTGGATAGTTTGTGAACACCTTTTCTGCAAGCATACCCCCCAATCCAACAAGCGAAGAAGGATATTGCCCAAAAAATATTGAAGCAAAATAAATTGAACAAGAACCAGCAGTTCATTCATGTAATCAGGTAGTTGAAAATGAAGAGAGTCTCAATCTGCCATCTGAATTTCAAGATGCAGCTTTGAACCTAGGGGCACATCTCAATTTTAGTCAAGTGGATGAAGGGTTGTCCATGCCATCACCACCAGATGTTGATCCTGAAGATGTCATCCATTGCTTCACAACTAGGAGAAATTGGGAGGCTACAAATGATGATGAGGATGGACTCGAAGGTAATGACTCAAGTGACGAAGAGGTTGACTATGTGCCATGCACAAAAGTCAATGATCAGCAACCAACAAGCAGGAGAAGCATTTTTTTGCAACTCCCAATGAAAAGAGTGCACCAATCATCTAATACAGGTCGCAATGGGGTCTTACGCCTTAGTAGGTAGTCTCAAATTTTGACATCAGATGATTTCTTCAATTTGCTAAATGAACAAGAGGCACAAAGATGAAGAAACCAAGAATTGCAGCAAAGGAAAAGGGAGGAAATGGCTGAAAAGAAGACAAAAAGAGAAGCAATCCTCGCATAGAGGGAGGCAAACATATTGGAGTGTGCTGCAAAAAAATAGAAAATTGTAGAGGAGAAGTTGAGGCAGCGACATCAAAAGGAGCTTCAAAGGGAGCAAGCAAAGATTGCTCGACAGTTGAAGGAAAATGAAAAGCAGGCAGAAAGAGCAAAAAGAAACAGAAGTTAGAGTACTCCTACAACTCCTCTTCCAAGTCAACATCCAATTTTAAGGGACATGGTTAACATTTTGGCTCCAGCCTTTGCTGCTCTTAGCAGCATACAAAATGGGTCTTCTGAAGGCTACTCTGCACAGTTACAACTCACTCCAAAGGCAAATCATGCATTGCTTGCTTGTATCACAAGTGCCATACAGAACAATCTGTAGTCCTTAACATCTTCTCTAGTTGATGCAGAGTTAGTTGAACCCCAAGGAAACACCACTTCTTATTCAAATCTGTGGATGTCTTATTAGGATTTTTTGTTGTCAAAATTTTGACCTTGAAGTGTGCTTGAGTGTTTTTTGTAAAACTGAATGCTAGTCTATTGTATTGGACAGCCAAAGGATAGTAGTTTGTTGTATTGGATAGCCAAAGGATACAACTGTCTAATTTTGTAGAACTGAATGGTAGTTTGTAGTCAACTTATAATACTTTGATGTCTGCCAGTGTCTTTTTTCTAAGACTGAAGACTTCTTGTCTTCTTTCCAACTTTTTCTTAATCATGTTTAAAGTTAATGATCTATGCTTTTGTGACTCGAAATCAATTTTGTGTTGGTTGTATTCATCAATAATTTTGTTCGATATGTATTTGTTGTATTCATCTAACTAACATTGTTGGAAATATAAATGTACACTAAGAAATGTATGTAAATGAAGTTCAGAAAATTATGTACATATATAAAAATATATATATACTATGTATGTATATACATAGTTCTTTGTGTGTGTGTGTATATATATGTATACACAACTAATTATATGCATACATATATATATTTATACATGTATATGTACCATATCCATAAATTGTAACTATAAGTGTAAGTGGAAATCAATCTAATTGTAAATTATAAGTGTAAGTTTACAATGAATAAGAAAAATGAACATCATATATATACATGCATACATATATGTAAGTAAACTCTTGAAATAATTGACCTGAAATTTCATCTTCTAATTTGACATGCTCTTTACAACCTTCATAGTTGTGTATACATGCATACATATATGTAAATATATATATGTATGTATGTATATACATACATACATACATACATACATATATGTACGTATGTATACACAACTGAGTATATGCATACATATATCTATACATCTATATGTAGCATATCCAAAAATTAATCTATTAGAAATTATAAATTTTTCAACACCTACACTTGGAAATCAATCTAATTGTAAATTTTAAATGTAAGTTTACAATGAATATGAAAAAT
Organism: Sequoiadendron giganteum; assembly: GCA_007115665.2. Lineage (NCBI taxonomy): Eukaryota > Viridiplantae > Streptophyta > Pinopsida > Cupressales > Cupressaceae > Sequoiadendron > Sequoiadendron giganteum. Next base: position 149,031,270 of record CM021108.1, read on the forward strand.
GAGCATTATAAATGAACACTATGTGTACTGGGTCACAGCCAAAGTAAAGTCCTAAAAGACTTTACCTTAAATGTAATCTTGCAATTTGACATGCTCTTTAAAGCCTCCTAGCCATTTTACATGCCTACTAGAACAAACAAATATGGACAATAGTTATTGAAATAAATAAAAAAGAAATACTAGTTAGTGAACAATATAGAAAAATAATTGAAACATAGAGCCATTTGAACAAAAAATCCTTAATTATTTGGTGTGTTGACAAACACATTTATAAAATTGCCCACCCTAAAAATTGTTGCACCACCTCTCCTTGTTCTCTCGTGCCTGCAAGAAAATATTTACAACCATGGGTAGTCACAACCGAGGCTAGTAAAATACAAACATCATACAACATTTGAAATAATGCATGTACAATAACACATAATTAATCACTGAATTTTGCATTATATTAAGATTTGATGTTTATTTGGGGAGCGTTATATATCTTTGATTTTTTGCATGTTTGTATGCCTGCATACAGTCATACAAACATAAGCATACATGTAAACATTCATAGAAACACAAGCATATATGCATGTATTCATATAAACATATACATTGCAGAAAATCTCTGATATACATTGCAAATAAATTTTAAAAAACACCTAAATGTGTTACTATTAACACTTAAATAAAACTATTATATCATTCAAATCCACTCAAAATTCAATGGGTCTAATTCACGTTGGCACCTTAAAAAATCATTTTCGTGCCCATTAAAAATCACTCCTACATATTAATCTCCTTACTTTAGCACCGGACACCAAACACATTACACCCCAATTAATCTTCATTTGGAGTCTGATTTAAGCATATGACTAATTTTTTTTTGGTGGGTACCCCATTATTTTCCATCATTTTACCGCGTGCTCTCTCTGGAAGGTTCTCATGGTGATGGAAGGCATATATATATGTATGTGCATACATACATACATACATACATACATAAATATATACATACATTCATATATATATATGTATGTATGTACATACATACATACATATATATATGTATGCATGTATGTATGACATACATACACACACACATATATATATGTATGCACATACATACACATATATATATATATATATTTATGTACGTATGTATACATAGACATGCACATACATATATACATACATACATACACTTTGAAAGGAGAATGATGTTTATTGTTACCTCACAGCATGGATAGACAACTTTATATATACATTCATACATACATAAATACATGCAATGTGGGAGAAAAAAATAGCACCATGACCCACAAAATCAAATAGCACATGGCGAGAATGCGTGTAAGAGGAATGATTTATTTCATAAACAAGCAGTAATAATTTTTCAATCATCGAATAAACCCTCCACGGGTCATGAAAAATGCAAAAGAAAATGATTAACTAGTACCATTGTTTGCATTTTCAAAGGATAGTTAAAGGAAACAAACATATATGTCAATCTGCTCAATGAACAAGAGACAACGGACACATAATTTGTAAATGAATGTATAAAACATTGCATAGATTCATTTACAATTTGAAACACACTATTTAATGTGTGTTTTACAGGTATATATATATATATAAATAACATTGTACACATTCTATTACAAATTCAATAAGATGCAGAAGAAAATGATTAACCAGTACCATTGTTTGCATTCCCAAAGGATAGACAAATGATACACACATATATATCGATTTGTTGAATGAACAAGAGACACAAAATGTAAAATGACAAATATATGTATGCTGACCTGCTATATGTGCAATGGAATGTATAAAAATATAAACAAATGCTAGTCTGTTGTATTGGACAGCCAAAGGAAATGTAGAAAATGATATAAAATAATTGTTGCAAAACTTAGGAGAATTCATTTTGCAGATCTTGTAAAGACCACAAAAAAGACCTCTCATTTACTTATAAAGTAAAGTAAAAGGATAGTGCATAAATATAAATGTTAAATGAACAGTTCATGAAAGTAAGAAGACACTGCATAAATATGAATGTTGAATGTACAGTTCATGAAAATAACTATAAGTAGAATGTGTATAAAGTACCAACCTAAAACTACAAAGGAATGTGCAGAGGATGCAGAGAACAAGTTGTCATAGATAACAAATGAAACTGGCTGCTTTCCCCCTCTTATTTAGGAATTCAAATGTGGCAATTGAATGCATTCAATTTGGTTGTTGAGTTTGAAATTTGAATTTTTTTGAAAAAATGAATTTGTAGATGCGAGTTACGTAGGTTTTTAGAGATGATATGAGTGAATTATGCATTATATTTGGATTTGATGTTTATTTGGGTACCCCATTATTTTCCATCATTTTACTGTGTGCTCTCTCTGGAAGGTTCTCATGGTGATGGAAGGCATATATATATGTATGTGCATACATACATACATGCATACATACATACATACATTCATAAATATATATGTATGTATATATGTATGTATGTATGTGCAGACATACAGACATACATACATTCATAAATATAGATATGTATGCATTTATGTATGTATGTACATACATACAGACATACATATATATATGTATGCATGTATGTTTGCACATACATAAAGACATATATATATATATGTGTGTGTGTGCACATACATACACACATATATATATTGTACAGTAAATGAAAGAAGCTATGTTATATTCAATAACAATAGGATATAAATTTTAACAGAAGTAGATTGTTTACACACTTGGATTTTTAGAAATGTGCACAAGAAATTAACCAAGGGTTTCATAATAATAATTCCTCACTTGTAGGAATACACTAGGGTTTTAAAAAATTTGCAGACATTTGGTCAAACCCAAGAAATTCCTCATCATTTTTGTAGACAATATCATGAGACAGTCGAGTTTAGCTGGTTGTATTTAATCATTTAACCCCCAAAAAACCAGTATTTGGAAAAACAAAGCAAGGGTTTTCACAAAAAATGGTGTATACTAAATGGCTTTGCCGATTTACACTCATATGCACATGGGTTTTTTATAAAAAGGTTGATGTAGACCATTAATCATTGTTTGCAGACATGTGGTCAAAACCCATGAAATTCCTCACCATTTCTGGAGACAATATCATGATACAGTCGACTTTACCAAGTCGTATTTAATCATTTAACCCCAAGAAAACCCGTATTTGGAAAAATAATGCAAGAGTATTTGCAAAAATGGTGTATACTAAATGGGTTTGCCGATTTATACTCGTATTCACATGGGTTTTTTATAAAAAGGTCGATGCAGACCATTAATCATTTTTTGCAAACATGTCGTAAAACCCATGAAATTCCCCTATCATTTCTACATACAAAATCATGATACATTGGACTTTACGAGGCCATGAGTACACAGTAAAATAGGGAGAGGAAATCATTTAACCCCAGAAAAACCCATGTGTAAAACACCAGCACCATGAGGCAACAAAATCAAATAGCACACGATAGAAATGCGTGTAAGAGGAATAATTTATTTAATAAACAAGCAATAATAATTTTTCAATCATCACATAAACCCTTCACGGGTCATGAAAATGCAGAAGAATATGATTAAGCAGTACCATTGTTTGCATTTTCAAAGGAAAATGATGTTTGATGTTACCTGTGCAAGAGTTGTGGAGACCAGACGGTGTTCGCTTCCATGGGCATGGAGACTAGTCGGCGGTCACTTCCATCACCGTGAGAACCTTCCAGAGAGTGCGCACAGTAAAATGATGGTGCCCATCCAAAAAACCATTAGTCATATGCTTACATCGGACCCCAAATGAAGATTAATTGGGGTGTAATGTGTTTGGTGTTTGGTGCTAGGGTAAGGAGATTAATATGTAGGAGTGATTTGTAATGGGCACGAAAATGATTTTTTAAGGTGCCAACGTGATTTAGGCCCATTGAATTTTGAGCGGATTTGAATGATATAATAGTTTTATTTAAATGTTAATAGTGACATATTTAGGTGTTTTTAAAAAAAAAAATTGGTGGTTGTAGTTGGCGAGGAGCGGACGACACCTCTAAAAGGTGTCTTTTTGACCTCTGCACGCATATCCAACGCTCCCACACTCTACCGAATTGCCCAAAAGCCAAAAGCTTAGTTATAAGCTCTTAACTCGTGGGCAAAAAAAACCCATAATTTTTTTTTTTGATTCGACGCACGGTTCACATTCTATGATTGCGCGAAGTTAGTCCTGGCGGGTACTGGGTCTTCTCCCCTATCATGCACTAGAGAAAATATTTTATATCAAGATGATATAATTGTATTTGCATTTTGGATAAATAGTGAAGAAAAAAGCACGTTCTCTCACTAAAATAGTTGTGTTTTGAGTACATAAATTTTAAGATTTATTTAAATAAATACATTTATCAAAATGGGGAAAAAATCCATGCACTAAAGTTTCCAATTATAAATACATAAATTTTTTTAAGAAAAAGAAATAAATTTACTATATGAAGAGCAACCTATGATATACCTTCATCTTTCAACATTTTACTAGCAACTAAATTATAGTGTCTATTTTAAGAAAAATGATATTCAAATAATTTTTTTATTTTTCTAAAAAATTAGAAACATAGAAGATACTATATTTTTTCTAAATGTTTTGATAGTTTACATAATTTCAAAATTAAAATTATATATGTCATTTTTGAGTGCTTCAAGTAAAAATATTGTATTAATGCTCATCACTTTAATTATAGAAACATGACATAACTATGTAATTTTACTCAAATTCCTTTTTTCATTGACAATAAAGACAATAAAATAAAGTTATTTGCATAAAATTAAGTATTTCATAGATGTATACATATTTCTACCCCTATAAGAAAAATATTTAATTAGATTAGTGAACCATAAAATAATATTCTTATAAAATATTCCTATATTTTTAGGATAGAAATTAGTAATAAAAATGACTTGCACTAAAATTTGGAACATACCCAATTTATTGAAACTCTTGAAATCTTCTCCAAATCAAAAAATGTAGCAAGAACCTTCTCTTTACATGGAGTGTAGGGTATGGAAAGGGGAGTATTAATATCCTTCCGACCCTTTAAAGACAAAGATCTTGAGCTATTTGTATCGTGTGGAATTATAAGGTTATGATGAGTTTATTTCCCCACTCATTATGTGGGTTTGAGAAAATTAATTGGGCTCAATATACTAAAAGTTATAAAATATTTCTATTTAAACTAAGATACCAAATACTTGCTGGTAAAAGGTATTATGCATCTAAAATTTATTTTCTCATATTCCATTGAGTGGATCTATGTTCTATCTTTGAATTTCATTAGAATTTTGTTAGGGAACTCCTTAGAGAGGTCCCTCTCTACACAAACCTAGAAAAAGGTTGCGCATATTTTATCAATTGTCTCATTGGACAAACATACAAAATTTTGAAAAACATTAGCTCAATACTAACCATCCTTGTGTGACATAATTACTGTACGGGAAAATACAAAAGCTGAACCTAAATATAAGCCATGTAAAAGGATACCATAGTCTCATGCATAGAAAATTCTCCTCCTAAAACTATGGGCCAAACTTCAATATGTGCAATTTGTCTCTTATCAATTCAAAACTCTAGAATATTGTAGACATGCAAAATTAACACTATTGATTAACATCATTGAGTAATCATATTTCATCCATCAATTAAAAAAATCAGGTTTAATTAAATAAATCACTTTTTATCTCCTAAGGTCTCTTGATTTAATTAAATCACATGTATTTAATTAAATGATTAACATTCATTTTCCTCTCATTTGATTTAAAACAACTACAAAAATGCAAATCAAATGTCACACCACCTAATCACTAGCTTAATTAGTGAAAATCTCTAATTAATGCTAAGACTAACCCATGTCCCATTCACTTGTACAATAAATCTTTTAATTTGATTTATTAAAACACCTATTTTCCTCACAAGGCATATTCCCAAGGAATATGCCCTCATTAACTCCCCTTGTTTGACTTTTTTGTTCAAACAAAATTCCCCCCAAATCCCTCAACCATATGCATTCAATGCCATTTTCAGATTTGAAATGGGCACATTGGCCAAAACTTGCACAATCATGGGCCAATCACATTGTGACAAGTGGCTCTCTCCTATTTGTTGGGGATTAGTCCCACATTGATCAATTTGGACACTCCTCTCTTCAAACTCAACTATAAGTTGAAGACTTATCTCTTTCAAATGAACAAACACATAAGCTTATGCAGAGTTATTCTCTTTATTGGAGAACTAATTTTGTCAATTTCATCAATTGCTTATCAAGGGGGTGGGAAATGGCATCCTTTCTACATCATGAGGATCACCACTTCCACTATGGAATGGAGTTTGGTTAGCTTAGATTATATTTGTATATTTTGGATTGCACATGCATTTCTTCATGTTTTTCTAGTCTATGATTGATCAGCAATTTCATAAAGAGAGGTTGGTTTGAATTTACTAACAATGGCTAATCCATCTATTATTAGTTTGTTGCAGATTTTTCCTCTCAGATAAATGGCGCTAGAGGGAGGGCACTTATTTCCATTTTCAATGCTGATCTAAGTTTTGGATCTAAGGCTATGATAGTTATTTCAGATTTTAAGATTTAAGCTTCTAGGCTCTCAAAAGAAATTTTGAAGTTTTGGAGTTACAACAACAATCACATAGTCAATAGTCAAGAATTTATTTTGGATTTTCAGTTTCATATTCTGATTCAAAGTCACTGTTTTCTATTCTTTTCTTTCAATGCATTTGATTGGAAGCTGGACTGTTTAAGCTAGGAAAAAGATTTAGATTTCCGTGATTGAAAGAGTTGCTATTTTCTAGATTTCTTGATCATGACTCCAAGTAAGGAAACTCTTTCCTTTTATGATTTCATAGACACTTCTCTATTTTTGATGTTTGCCATCCAGGGGGGGGAGTGAAATTTTGGACTTCTTTGAATATTTCAATGCTATTCACAAGACTTCGATGTGATTCTGTTTAGAAACACTTCTCAAGGGATTTGCTTGTGAGATATAAAGCCCATACAATGCTAATTATGCTATAAACTTCAAAATTTCTACGAACAACTTTGAACTGTGTTTTTAGAGATTGAATCGATCAAAACACAAGCCAAAAATAAATGCATGCAATAAAGTCTTTACTTGTTGTTAACTTCTAGCTTTGGGCATTATTTACTCCTAATACCAACCAAATGCAACAACTACACATTTCTTGAGATAGATCTCTTTTTCTTAAATCCATTAGATACGCCTGCCGAGTATTTGATTTTGTTACTTAAAAGCTTTGCGTGCGAGTAAAGAATGATGTATGCAATGTTAAATACATAGATATAAGCAAATTGTTGTGATTTCTGGCCTAATTAAGGAGTCACTTTAACCACGTAACTGTAAATGTAACCAACGGTTTGCTAAAATTTTGCGTGATCTTTTATGTTGTTAATTATTACAACATAATGTATCTTATCTTGGGGAGGTTGTGTATGCACTTCAAACTCACTGGAAAGAATCTACGTGAATTTTAAAACAAAAACAAAAAAACACCAGATGTGAGAGGTAGCACAAGCCCCATGTATTAGTTTGGTTAACTTTGAATGCAAATATAATATTTATTTGTTGAGAAATATTTAATGGTATGACAAGAGCATATGGGGGAACAAAAGAATAATGGTGTAGGCAGGTAGATATAATACTAAAGGAATACTTATTTCACTGGAGGTGGTTTAGAAGACTGTCTACCTCGTGAACCTCAATGCCTGATGGTGATGGCAGAGCAATTTATGAATGGCATGGCGCAACACGATATGGTGAGATTTCTATTTGACTAAAGCAATATTACACTTAGTGACTAGCCTATCCTTTAATGCCTCTTAAATCTCATTCTTCAAGATGTGGCGCACTGGTTACAGATTGAGAGAACATAGTAAAGGTAGTTTTAGTGACAGCAGTGATTGGAATGCAGTCCACCATATAATTTGTTGAATATGTTTTCCTATATGCTTAACGTGTTCTTGTTTTTTTACTGATTCCATAGTTTGCGTAACTCCCATGAATTTCATCAATAGGCCGCATGCTAGTTGCAACACATGGCAGTGGCGTCCATAGTATTCTTCATGTATTTGTTGAGAGATGACTATATACTCTTATTCCATTATTCTTTCTAGATTATATTTTTTGTGATAAAAGCACCGTGGATATTGGGTAGGGTGCCTCCATTGTCGATTGTCACAAGACCCAACAACTTACTTGACTCTTCGTCAGCACTAATAAATAGTTGGATAGGAAATAACACTAAACTTCTTATTGTCCCGTGCTTATTCCTTGTAGCCGCGAACTTTTGATAGATGCGTTTCCTTAAAAGCCTTTCAAGATCATCGCTGCCAAATGTATTTTCTTGAATATGCCAGATTGACATTAATCATTGTCTGCTGAGAAATTTGACTTTACACCTGCCAAATGCATCAACACCTTTGCTAGGGAGTCTCACGCCTTTTCTAGGAGTTGTGGCAACTTCCCCCCGCTTAGATCCAATCTCAGTGATAGGTGCACTGTTACTTGCATGACCGACATCTATGAAATGAAATTCGACTCATTTTTTGAGTTCTCCACGTATTTGATGCATTTAAATGAAGTGTCCCGTGACCCACATTGGTGTACTAGTTTTTAGAGATAGCTCATATCGTTGTTTAAAAAAATATAGCTAAAATATTTATGAGTTGAGCAGCATGAGAGTTATTGAAAACATACAACTTATATCGGCACATAATTACAATTTTAAATCACTGATCTGGAAGAATAACAAAGCTTTATTTATGTTAAATTTTGATTTTTCTTTGAAAAGACCTCTCTATTTGTGGGACCAAACAGTGGCACAGTAAAGGCAAGGAACCAAGTAAATCTTCCAAAAGATTTTGTTTTTAAAATTGAAGGAAATGCGGAGAAACTAAGTCAATGGGTTGTTAGAGGAGTTTAGAATTTCTGGTTTGTTTTTTTCAGATGTTGACTTTGTCTATGGTTTGGGTAAGTCATTATTCATACATCTGATACATGTTAATTAAAATGCAACTTTTGAACAGGTCTAATTTGTATCTAGTGACTACTTTGGCTCTATGACTTGAGGATGCTTGATATGGAATAAGGCTCTATTGTGGACTAAAATTAAATATCTCCTATCAAATCCAAAGGATGGTTGTAGACATTTATCGCTTACAGGATCATTTTCTTCTTTTGATAAGTTTAGGAACTTTAATGGTTTAAAATTGTATTCATTATGTCATCGTTTATTCCTCAAAAGTCTTTTTTCTTATTTTTTGATAAATTTTATATTGAAATATGGTTGACATCAAAGTTGAAATCAAGGTAGTATCTGAATTAAACAAAGGAACAAGGTTGGAATCAAATGAAAACAAAGGCGAACAAAGTGGAGTTGGAGATTTTCTTGAAGCCAAAACTTGAAAAGGAAAAGCATTTTTTAATGCTTATTATACCAGTCTAGAGCTTCCATCTTCTACTCTTGTTTTCTGTTTTAAACCAACTCACTTTTCGATTTGGGCTTAAAATCAAGCACAAATTTGATCTTTTCAAAGTTGGTTAAAAAGAACCTTAGAAACACGCACTAGAATTCAATTTGGTGTAAAAATGAACAATCAACTCTCACATTTCAATTTCCATGCTTTAAAAAGAACTCATTTTCTGCTTTGGAGATTAAAATGAACATGAGCATTCAATGTTTTGTAATCTTTTTCACAAAGTAACATCATCGAAAAGGCATATGCGCTTCTCTCATGCCTCACGGCAATCTTGAGAATCAAAAGTCTTTTTATGATATTAAGTTGTCAAAAATAGTACCTCCACACTTCAATTTGGGCATTTTAAAATTGAACAAAACACTTTGCGAGCATGAGTAAACTTCTTGTGAGTGTTCTCCCTTTGTTTCTAAATGAAGGTTGATCAAACTATAGATGAGTTTATTCACTTTTGTTTAACTTAGAGGGCCTACCTTGTGGGAAAAAGTACTCACCCAAGGGAACGACCCAACTGGGAACACGCTAAAGCCAAGCGACTTCCAACCGGTATATAAGTGTGGGTTCTTGAGGAAAGTTCAAGAATCACAAGGATTATTCCAACGAGATGGATAGAAATGGACTCTTGTAGACGTTGGATAATCCCCCATGAACGGAATGCCTGAATTAAAACCCTTTGTTTAGAAAGAGGCCAAATCCTTGTCTATTTTGTTGGTGCAAAAGGTCATGTCCTTTGAAACCACCCCATGTTTTACATGCGGTTTTGTTGTAGAGATGGAAAGTATGCCATGGGAGATTCATGGGTACTAATGCTTGGCTGACCCAAGAAGTGTGTGCAGTGGAGGGGAGCCAGTGTGGTCAAGCATTTAGCCATCCACACAAAATATGTGCAGCTGGATTCGTCCAAGTGGGAACCCAACAAAATATTGTCTCATCATCCTAGGGTTGTAAAAAGTGCTTGGAAGTAAAGAATACATTGCTTGGTTCTGGGAACATTTGCAAAACGAACATTCACAAGACCTCCCAAATTTCAAACCCCTTAAGGAAACAAATACCTTTGACGAATTTAAGCACTCTTGCTTTCCCTAGGGATCATATTCTTAGAGGTTTCTAAGTGCTCAGATTCTATCATCATTTGTTTTCAATAAGGTTAAACATATGAGACTTTTTCCCTATTTTCCTTGATTTCCACATAATGGATTTTGTGGGATGAAAACGAAAGTGGGACATTAGACATACAGTTTGAAAGATAATCAAGCAAGTGCTTTTGGTAAAAAGAATACACTAAGACAAGATAAAAGACAAATTGGATTACACATGTGTTTTCTAACACGATTTCCTACAAGATCAAAATCCCAAAACCAAAGTTCAAGAAGCTTAGTTTGAAAGCTCATGAGGAGCGTCTTGAGAGACTTTTCGAATTCAGAAAATGATTGGTTTGACTTTTACAAAAAAGCTTCAAGAAACAATCTTGAGTTGTATGGGTTTTACTATCAACAGAATCCCGATTTTTTTTTGAAAGGTTTGCTTTCCTCCCATAGGAAGTATAGCGTGTTCTTCAACACAGAGATCTTGTAAGAACAAGTCATCTCAGGTTCATCTAGGATGAAATTCAATCACTTTCATCCATCTCTCAAACATCGAAATCTGTCAAAAGTCACCTCACCAACAACTCTTGGAAACTTTGTAAACATCTTTTATGCTAAAATTTTAGGCGAAATCAAAACCACTTTGTTTGACTTAACACACCTAGTCAAACCATCATCTTATACACGAGTTTTCTCTAGGATAATACAACTTCCTAGGGTTTACATGTTCAACTTGTTTGGCTTAACACACTTAGCCAAATTATTGAATGACCACCTCGTTTGACTTGACATACTTAGTCAAACTACCATCTTGTAGGAGTTCTCTCTTGGATAACACAACTTCCTAGAGTCTTACGATTACATTTATCACTCTTGTTTGACTTAACACACCTAGTCAAAACATTAATCCAATCACAATTAATCAAAGTCCTAAAAAGTTTAGTATTTCCTTCAAAAGTTTCCTTAAGAGTTCCATTCATCCGTATCACTCATCTTTCGTTTATCTCGTCCTTGTCATCACTTTGATTCTTCAATTATCCTAGTTCTTCGCTTCTTTGAACCTAAGGTTTAGACCGATCTAAAGAATTAGAGGTTCTTCTCTTACATTCTTGAAAATTGGTCTTCATTTTATGGTTCAAACAAGATCACAACACAAGAGGAACATGGAATTTAAACTCAATTCATCCATCATGAGCAATTCGAGTCAACCAAACTATCCAAGTCTCACAATGCCAATTGATTATTGAAACTCACATTTATGCAATTCAAACATGACATCATTATCTCCTCCAAACTTCAACGATACGAATGTGATTATGCGCAATCTAAAGTTTGGAACAACTTTCCCAATGATAGATTTAAATCTAGGTCCAAATCTACAAATCTATCAACCAAACACTTAATGCATGACTTTTTCAAACAACATTATCCAACTAAATCCATGCATGTGACATACAAGTTTGTCAAACATGACCATTTCGTTCCCACACTTAGTAAATTTTGGGGTAGACATGTTTGCAAATCCCATCAATGTTGTTCAAAATCCAAGCAATATGTTGATGACTCTAGGTATTGATCCAAGTAAAGGTAACACAATGCAAAATCAAAGCTACCTAAATCAAGGAAATATAATTCTCAACCACAATAATGTTCAAAGTCAACCTATCATTCCAAATCAAAACATCATACCAAATCATCCCATTTTGCCATTGGTATCCTAACAGCAGGTGGCAACCATTCAAGCAACCCCAACAATCAACACCATTCCCAATTCACCACCACCACCACCAAAATACAACATGAAAAATTCATTCTCCATCATGTTGCAAGTTGCTCAACAAGCTGCCCACCAAAAGGTGCTCCGAAACCAACAAGCTACGCAAGCGACACAAGTAGCCCAACAAGTGCAAGCGACATAAGCAACCCAACAAGCACAAACTCAAGCAGCTCATCAAGCACAATACCAAGCACAACTGCAAGCAATCCATTAGCAAGCATACCAACAAGCCCTGCAAGATTTTCAAGTACAACAACACGCTAGACAATAGATTTCATTGGCTCAACAGTAGCTCGCCCAATAACAGACTTTGTTGGCTCAACAATAGCTCGCCCAATAACAGAATTTGTTGGCTCAATAGCAACTCACCCAATAACAGACTTCGTTGGCTCAACAGTAGCTCGCCCAATAACAAACTTCATTGGCTCAATAGCAGCTCACCCAACAACAAGCTTTGTTGGCACAACAATAGCTCGACCAATAGCAAGTCTCGTTGGCGCAGTAGTAGCTCGACCAATAACAAGCCTCGTTGGTGCAGTAGTAGCTCGACCAATAACAAGCCTCGTTGGTGCACTAGTAGCTCAACCAATAATAAGCCTCACTGGTACTATAGCAGCTCGACACAACAACAAGCCTCATTGGCACAATAGCAGCAAGATCAACAACAAGCATTGTTGATCCAAATGCAGGCATATCAATAAGCTTTGAACACACAATAGAGTTTGCAGCAAACTCCCACCAGTACCACTCCCACCAATCAATCACCCCCAACACCTCACAACACATTCATTCCACTCTTGATCCACAACGATGTCGCTACGCAAATCAAATTGCTCCGGCAATGAGTGTTGGACCTCCAATAAGGGAAAAGAACCAGAATACTAGGTAGCTTGTGCCCCTATCCATTCAATAGAGATCTCACAATGGTACCATTCCCAAAGGGATTTGAAATCCCCAAAATCGATAAGTACAATGGAACGGGAAACCCTAAAATCCACATAAGGGAATTTCAGGTGCATTGCATGGAGGTTGCATATGATGACACATTATCTAATGTGTGGAAGCATTCCTTAAAAATTATGCCTTCAACATGGGTGCAAATGTTAGTTTGGAAGAACTATCAATGCTTAAACAAAGAAAAGGAGAGTTATTCACATCCTTCTTGCAAAGATGGCAAACCAAGGCCAATCAGAGCAAGTGGACCATGCTAGAAGAATAACAAGTTTGCATGATCATATCTAATCTAGATGGAAACTTGAAGTTCTACTTAAAAATGCAATGCATCGCATCATGTGATCAACTAATTCCAAAGGTGCTCAACATCCAAAGAGCCCTTACTGTGCGAGGAGGTGCATCAACATTCACTCAACCACATGAGAACCGCCTGTCCAACAATTATAACGATAAACCTTGAAGATGGTCGAGGAACAAAAATATCACAAATGACGGTGTGGTCGATGCTAAAGTGGTCATCAGTGCCCCTAAGCAGTGCATCCAGACTCATTAGCAACTACAAAATCATAATCGCAATAATGTGCAAACTAATATAGTAGCACAATCGCAACCGCTTCCTAACAATAAAATCAAAAATTTGAATAATCAAGGAGGACCACCTACCCGAGGCAAATATCCTCCCAAGAGGAATTTCACGGCTCTTATAGAATCAATCGAATCCATAATGAAGAAATTGGTCAAGGAAAACCTAATCAAAATCTCCAACTCTGAGCAATTTGCGGAACCCATGACCAAACCGCCATGGTACAAAGAAAACCTCCTTTGTGACTTTCACAAGATCAAGGGACATACCACTGTAAATTGCATGAGGCTAAAGAATATCATCCAAGACCTCATCAAAGACAAGATCATCAATATTGAGCAACCAATCGGTAATCAAGATCTGAAAATATACACAAATCTGATGTCGAACAACAATCAAGGAAATAGCTAGGAGAACAACAATCATCCATTCCAACACATTTTCATTAATCATCCATCCACCCATCCACTCGCATCCATACCATAGCTTGAGCTGGTGCCCATATTATATTCCACCATAGTACTACTCGGCATTTTCCTAAGGTCAGCTTGTCCTCCCTTATCGATGTAGTCTATCGCTTAAACGCTGGGGGCATGCCCTTGAAATTGGCAGTGGATTGGATTTGTGTATATCTTTTGTGCTCTTCCCAAATTCATAAAAATCCAAAAGCAGGTCAAAATCTCAGAAAATCTTCACAAATTTATCATTGCGTCTTGTCAATCTTTCACGTTGTTCAAACTACATCATCTCTGAGCTTGAACATAGCCAAGGTTGATCTCTGATCATCCCCCAAGACAGTTTAGGTCAGTCCTTAGGCATCCGTGGAATTTGGCAATCCATTTGAATAAAGTCAATCATCGCCTTCACTCTTTGGTGAGTCAATTAGAAGCAAGCTTAGGAGGTTCAAAAGTGAACACCTAATCATCAAAGTCTTAAATCAAAGTCAGTAAGCAAGCAAGTTGATCAACTCGGAGTATCAATAGCTTATCACCCAATCAGTCTCATCAAAACCCTGATCACAACATATCCTCTGTTGAATCTTTCCTACATTGGACATAAGCATCAGGTACTCCACAGTAGTTTAGCCTTCGCTAGCGGTATGAAGAACATTAGCTTGTTTGATTGCTTTTTTCTTGGTCTTTGTTGACTTAACTTATTTTGCACTCATTCCAAGGACCTCTCAATGATGCCTAAACAAAACATGCTTAGAGAGAAAGGAATGGGGCAAAGATCATTATATTTTTTATCTGTTGTGCTTGTTGGATATTCTTGTAAAATAACTTTATCATGCGTACTTTGTTTTGTTTGTCAGAAGGATGTTTTAGGTATCTTGTTGACCACATAAGAAGGCTTTCCTTATTATGTTTTGGCCCGAGATGTTTGGAATATCTGAACTGCATTCTGAATAAGGTTTCATTTGTCAAGAGTGGACAAGAGTACTCCTATCTATTTGATGAGTCAAAGTCTATCACACTAGTTGCAACGCCATCCTAGTTCTTAATACCTTGATGCATCGCACCTATGTGTATTATCAAACATAAAGAAGGATATGCTCTTTATCTCTCCCATCCTTGGATAAGTAATACATCATTATCATTCATCATCGTATCCAATAAAGTCTCGACGACTAGTGGACTTGTTGGACTTCTGCACCTTTTTGAATTTAAGGGTTGATCCTTCTCATTCTTCTATCCGCTTTCGCACTAACAACGCATCTATCCCGCATCTTGCATTTGCACTTTCATCTTGCATACCATCATAGGACAACATCATTCATCTCACATGCATTGCATAATCATTTAAGATATTTAAAATAATATAGATTTGCTATTTTAAGTATCTTCCAAACATCTCATTAGCATAATCATTAAAGTTGTTCAGGATAATATAGATGTGTTATTCTAAGCATCTTAAAAACATCTCTTTTACATCATCATTATCATATTGATTAGTTAGTCTAACCATCCATACATCCATTTTAAACCTCTTTATCGCGAGATCGATCTCAAATCAAATATTTTCACTCGATCTCTCAAGGGGGCAATGTACTAATGTACTTCTTTTCATTGGGGCATCTGAAAAAATTAGAAATTTTTTAATTTTGATGTCGGCGACATCATTCTTTGAACCAATGCAATGAGTACATTGCTTCAAAGAGGGGCAAAATGTAAACATGCAAAATTAACACTATTCATTAACATCATTGAGTAATCATATTTCATCCATCAATTAAACAAATCAGGTTTAATTAAATCAATCACTTTTTATCTCCTAAGGTCTCTTGATTTAATTAAATCACATGTATTTAATTAATTGATTAACATTCATTTTCCTCTCATTTGATTTAAAACAAATACAAAAATTTAAATCAAATGTCACCCCACCTAATCACTAGCTTAATTAGTCAAAATCTCTAAGTAATGCTAAGACTAACCCATGTCCCATCCACTTGTACAATAAATCATTTAATTTGACTTATTAAAACACCTATTTTCCTCACAAGGCATATTCCCAAGAAATATGCCCTCATTAACTCCCCTTGTTTGACTTTTTTGTTCAAACAAAATTCCCCCCAAATCCCTCAACCATATGCATTCAATGCCATTTTCAGATTTGAAATGGGCACATTGGCCAAAACTTGCACAATCATGGGCCAATCACATTGTGACAAGTGGCTCTCTCCTATTTGTTGGGGATTAGTCCCACATTCATCAATTTGGACTCTCCTCTCTTCAAAATCAACTATAATTTCAAGACTTATCTCTTTCAAATGAACAGACACATAAACTTATGCAAAGTTGTTCTCTTTATTGGAGAACTAATTTTGTCAATTTCATCAATTGCTTATCAAGGGGGTGGGAAAGGGCATCCTTTCTACATCATGAGGAGCACCACTCCCACTATGGAATGGAGTTTGGTTAGCTTAGACTAGATTTGTATATTTTGGATTGCACATGCATTTCTTCATGTTTTTCTAGTCTATGTTTGATCAGCAATTTCATAGAGAGAGGTTGGTTTCAATTTACTAACAATGGCTAATCCATCTATTGTTAGTTTGTTGCAGATTTTGCCTCTCACAAATACAATACCTCTAACCATAATGATAAATTTAAATTTCATCCTACATAAAATGTTTCCATTCTCTAGAGATCTACCAATGAAGTTTATTTAATTTTTTATAGAATTAATACAAATTATAAATCATAGCATGGTTAATCAAATATTTCTCTAGTTTCACAACATTAGAGTTGATTACAATTTTTGGAATATATGTTGATATTTTACCCTTAATGGTCAATTTTTTTCCAACTAGGTTGCATCTAGGACAGAAGGAAACCTTGAGCATCATGTTTCATTGTGAAAACATCATCATCCAAATTCAATAGAGGAATAGTGCACCTAGTAAGGAACCAAAACATCCCACTCTAAACGACATACACATACACATTCATGTAGTGAATAAAGACAACCAATGTCAAGCTCAAATTGTAGATCTAGAGAATGTAGAGTGAATCCAATAACATTGGAAGATCCTATCACTAAACCTTTGAAGGAGTTTGATTAGGCACACACCTGAATAGATTTGGATTGAAGAATGAAGGTGTTGAGAAAAGATCTTGAAATCGTAAGATTTTCATAGTTTTATTAGTGAACATCAAGAACCGTGATATATGTTTTTCACTTATATATACACAAATAAATAGTATTTGATATGATAAACTACAAAAGAGGCCTGATCGTAAGAGTTAAATACATAAAGAGATCAAAACAAAAAATAGAAAAAACATAGAAACATAAATCAAGCACCCTGACCCACACAAGCACCCTAATAAAAATAACAACACTAAGAAAAAAACAAAAAAAAACAGCTAACCAAAACTTAAGAGCAGCACCTCCAAACAAATAACACATTAACAAATTAAGTTCCAAGCCTGAGACAAAAAGTAAACAGACTCCCTCCAAGCTGCCTTCTCTTGAGTGTGCTTCACATAAATAGATAGTTGAATTCAGTAAAAAATAATTCAAACGGGACAAAACCAAATATTTAATTAGGATTGTTAATTACTCCCAACTATACGCTCTAGGTGAAAAAGAACATAATGATAAGAATATTTTTAAAATCTTGACCAAGAAACACAGGCAAATGATATAGGCAATCAGTTTTCTCTTCATACAAATGAACCGACAATCTTTAAACCTAGATTTACGCATAAGACAATCCGTTACACATACAATGTTTGTAACAAAAATAACAATTAATAATGAAGAGAAAAACTTGTCAAATGAGCATCTAAGAGGCGTTTACCGAGAAAGATCGTTAAATACCTCTAGGATTCCATTTTATAACAGTTAAAGAGAGACGATGCCCCGAATTTAAAATAAACCCTAAAGTTTGATTTTTTTTTTATGTATAACGTTCTGTGTATAATTTACTGGAAAAAAATAATCGTTTTATGTATTAAACGACAGTTAACCAATAAAACTTCTTCTTTTAGTAAGTACGGTCTGTTAGGGTTATGCTTAAGAAATACTACGGGCAAATTCATGGGCCATATCATTTTAATAAAGTTGATAGTGTGATTGTTTTTGTCACTTCTAGTTTTATGGAAAGTGGGTAGTTACTGTCGCCAACAGAGAGCAAACTCATTGTGCAATTCTGCCGCTGTTTAGAGTTTTATTTTATACTGAAACTATATTGCATGCGGATCCAATTGCAAATGCTTAGATATATGCCCAGTTTCCTGTTCTTTTCTTTAAACACGGATGCTGGAGCGGCAGAATCTCTGCTTTGTTCGGCTGCGTTAGAATCTTTTCATGGGACCCTCTGAAGCAGCACATAGCATGCTTCGACTTCCTGGTGTGGCTATTGAGGCCCTCTTCCAACACTTCATGATGCTTTTAGTTATATAATGATGAATTCTTAATTGGGCTGCTTTTTTAATGCATATTTAGCGTTTTGAGGTACATTAGGTCA
This sequence comes from Sequoiadendron giganteum, assembly GCA_007115665.2. NCBI lineage: Eukaryota > Viridiplantae > Streptophyta > Pinopsida > Cupressales > Cupressaceae > Sequoiadendron > Sequoiadendron giganteum. The sequence goes on from CM021108.1 coordinate 149,050,204, forward strand.
GGTAGATATCACGGTTTATGTTTTAAAATAATATGGTTTGTTAATTTCTTAGTACTTAATCTTATAATTTATTGCGCCAATTTTTTAATAGAATAATTAATTGACAAAGTTTCAAATTGTATCAAAATCATTTTGCGATAGGATAGGAAGATAGAGGGAAAGGTTAAACCTAATCTAATACATTATTAGCATGACATGTTTATGAATGTCAACAATTTGAATTCTATAAAGGAAGGTTTCAGTTTTGTGTTGTCAAAGATCTGATTCTCCAACACTCAAAAACAAATCCCATATTAAATAAGTTTATAAAAAACTATCAACATAAATAATTATAAAGAATGAAAGATCTTTTCTAGATGAATGAATATTCCAAACTTAATTAATAGTAATATCTACTCTCATAGAATCAAAGCGAGTCAAGTAATAAGAGTGTGGAACGAGGAACCTAAGCATCAGTTTTAACTGATTCAACCTATTCTTTCAACCATTTTTACATGTAATTCAGATTTGCATATGCTTGTGAAAATGCATACACAATTTTTCAAATATTTCATCAATTTCCTTCTTATTTGATCGTCGTACAATAATAATTTTATATAGTCTGTATTCTAATTCTGAAACATATTTTAAAAAAAAAAAATTAAATACTGATTTTCAATCTTTCAATTCGCATTATCTTAAAGATTGAATTTAGTATAGGTTATTTATATAGACACATAAAATGTCCTAGACTTGTTAATACCATTTTTCTATTGTCATAAGTCTTCTATTGATTAGATCATTTTAATTATTTAATTAATTCATTACCATCCTTTATTTTCCTTTTGATAAATTAAATAAATTTTCTTTATTTATCCTCTTCTTCCACAATTAAATAATTTTAATTTATTATTTGATTTTTTAACAGTCTTTCCATTATCAACTTTTCTTCTAATTTTAAATATAATCACTTATTTATAATTACCCACTTTCTAATTTCCCACCAAATAAATAATTTCAAATCATTATTTACAACTACTATTTTTAAATAAAATCATTTATTTAAAATTGTCCACTTCTAAATAATTTAAATTAATTATTTATTGTCACATGGCCCCACTTTTAAATTAAATTAATTTTTAATTCAAAATGTTAATTTCCTCTATAAATCAAATAATTTATAATATCATTTGATTTTTCAACTTTTTATTTTTTCATGTCCATATTTCCTCTTGTCACATGCAACCTTGACCATTTCTCAACCTTTCATTTCAAATGTTGCCCTAACCCTAATTGTGGGTTGTCACATTTAACTTCAACCTTTGATCTTAAGGCATTTGTCAACTTTCAATCTTGGTCGTCCATCTAAAATTGACTTTTCTATAAAAAGACAATTTCACCCTCATTTGAGATATCTGATGCTTGTACACTTCATGCTTGAGTATTTTGCTTTGCTAGGTACACTTGCAACCACATTAGAATCCTTCAATATTTTCTTAGGGCATTGTCATAGTCATAGATTACTCACAAAATTTGAGGGAAAAAATCTATTTGCAGCAAATGGAGACGGTGCAATGGAGGTGAAGCATTGATGATATGAAGACTTCGACTAATTTTGTTGCATTATTTACATTTCCATTTTTATTTTTTCTTCATTGCTTGGTTGGGGTTTTAGTTTAATTGATTTAATATCTTTAATCATAAAAATTTAAAATTCCTAATCACAATTTCCCTCCACATAATTATCTTTACACTCAAATTCATAAACAAGGAATTGGTTGGGGTTTTAGTTTAATTGATGTAATATCTTTAATTTCAAAAATCTAAAATTCCTAATCACAATTTCCCTCCACATATTTATCTTTACCCTCAAATTCATAAACAAGTCAAAAAAATAAATTTAATCATTACACTCAAGTATACATTATTTTACTTCTAATTCTAACATTAGTAAATTGTGATGTAAGAAATATAGATGTTTTAGTAATTTTAAAAAACTATTGTAAATTTTTAATATTCTAAGTTTAACTTCTATTTAACTTTTTCTGTCTAGGTATGGTCATTCCTACCTATAATATAAATTATTATGGTAATTTTTTTAAAAAAAAAATCTATCTCCAAACACTCTTTCACTAATTTCAAACATAAATTAAAATGAGGCTATAATTCATTTTAGATATTTTAACTAGATGTGATACATAAATAAACACATATTTTCTATGTCCACAACATAAATGACCTTTCCCTTTCACATATCACTTAACTGTCATCTAAGATAAAATAAAATTCCCTCTAATTTAAGTTTATTATATTTCCTAAGTACAACATGAAAACATTATTTTTTTAATCAAGATACAGAAAGAAACCATTCCACATTAGTTTTGCAAGTTTTCAATCCTTATCTAATAAACATATATCTATTGCAAAAGAAGAATACTTGTTGCAATATTACATCTTTAGTATATAGAACTGGATATTTGTTAGTAAATAAATATATTAAAAATAATGTCAATTTAATGACTTGAAAGAATTTAAATAATATTATTAATATATAGTTAAAAATTAGTTGGCATTTATTCTTGTAGAATAATTTGGGATTTTTTTTGTATTCATCATAGTTTACAAAATTGATCATTATGATCAAGCATCCATTTTCAAGATATGCCATTATAATGTTATAAGAAAATAACATTGTTTTGAGTATAATATCTAATTTTTCTTGCATACCTTGCAAGGTAGTAGTATATACTATACTTTTTTCCTTATTTACATAGGGAAATTGTGACCATTGTCATAGTATATTTTAGATAGTTAATATTCTTTCTCTTTTGGTTTCTTTCTAGAATTCTCTTCACTGCTAGTTGGTATTTCTATCATACATTCTTTATCCCCATATTTTTAATAAATTCATTTGTTCGCATTTATTACTTCTTCCTTTGTTATTTGAGCATTCTTATCTTATATCAACTTCTATAATTGGACTTTTTCCACTTCAAGCGTGATAGAAACTTGCATGAAAACATTATGAATTGTGAGTCTTCTATTAGACTTTGTGAGTGCCCTCCTATTGCCTTGGTAATTTTCTATGTTTCTAGATTTCCAAAGAAACTAAAGAAGTTTAGTAGTTAGTATGAGCCAATAAAGGTTTATTTCATTATCTAATCCATCTATTTTCCCTAATAGGATTTTAGTCATTTTTTTGTTATTTAGTATTTCCCCTTCCTAAAATAAATCTATAGAGAATAAATTCCAAATTTCCTTAGCATTAAAATATTCAAGGAAGATATGAGATACAAATTCAGTTGTCTTACAAATTTGAGAGATAATTGGATTGCCTTTAGAATCAATGTTTGGTACTTTTTTGTAATAGCTACATCGACTTGAAGCCAACTTCCTTAGGCTCAAGAATTTTTTTTCATTACTCAGAGATGACTTTGAACCATTGGTTTGGATTTAAATTGAAGTTTCAAGCGTTACTTACTTGATCATAGATGATAGCCAGATTTGCAAGAAAGGAATACACATATTTTTCCTTTAGCTTAGATAATTTTTATTTTCCATCCAAAAAAAGTCTTGGCTATGATCCATGTTATACTCAAATTGCTTTCCAAGATCATACTTTTTATTTTTTAATCCTTCATATGTTTTTTTATTTTTGAGGAAGATTAAATTCATAGTTGAGTATATCCCAACTTTTTAGTTTGTCATTAATCGTTAAATTTTTGAAGTAGGAAATACCTTTCTTGCATCCACTCTTTGGTCGAGCACCCTTGGAGAAAGGCTTAAGGTTTATTGTTATAGTAGGTATTCCACCAAATTGACTAAGGAATTTATTTTATCTAGGAAATCATAAATAAGAAATCTATTAAGGATGAACTCTTTGCTAAGCTCCTAGGCATTCTACAAAAAATTGAACACATTCAATCTAGGTGAAGATATAGAGAAATTTCCAAAGAATAGGTCACAAAGAGGTAGTTTTATCCAAGACTTGGCTTTTTTTGGTATCGCATTCAACATGTTATTTCTATTAGAATCTTTCATGGCTCATTTCCTTTTATACATTTACAAATCCATTTTTTAGTGAGGAAAATGTGTTTCCTTTTTATATCTTTTAATCCTAAGCCCCCTTTCTATTTTTAAATTCAACACCATTCCCATTTGACCACAATCTTTTTCATTTTACCTTTCCCATCAAACCACAAAAGTTTCCTAATCCTTTTCTAGATTTTATCTATTTGGTAACTACTAAACATACACATCACGACATAGTAGATATTGTAGGAGGAGAGGATTTTTTGGCACACTTGTGTCCTACTAGCAAAGGACAAATATTTCTTATTCTAGGCTTCCAATTTTTTGATAATATTTATTTTCATCCATTCCCACATATCTTTCAACTTGGGATTAACTATGTAAATGGGATCCCCACATATGTCACAATCTTGTTAGGCCCTCCCCATTGGAATTCTTGATCTTTGAAGCAATTAGGATTCTTTCTCTCCTAACAAAGGGTGATAGTTTTTCCTTTATAAATATTTCCCCTCAATTTTTTGGCATAGATTTCCATTTTCTTCATTATATTTTCAAACTTCTCTCTATCTATTTGTATCAATAGTGTTGTATCATCAAGAAATTGGATATTGATTAGCTCTTCTTTCTTGGGAGATTTATCACATGGATTCTTTGAATGAGCATATTATCTTTTAATATGTAATGCAAAGCATCTATAGCTAGAAAAAAGGAGGATGCAAGGGGGTAGCCTTGCCCTATGGACCTCTGTAACTGGAAATCCTTTGTTAGTTCACCATTAACCTCAACTCTCATTGATTTTTCCTTCATTGAGGTTTTAATCATTTAGCTGAATACATTTGTAAACCCAAATTCTTCCAAAACAATCAATATGAATGGCCATTCAACTCTATTGTACACCTTTTCAAAGTCTAGGCATAACATGCCCACATTTCAATTTAAAGATTTTTCCCATTCGACTACCTCCTTGCTAAAGAGCACAAAAATATACTAAGAGGGGGGTGAATTAGTATATTAAAAAAATATTCCCTCTCAACTTTTATCCACTTTAAACTCTAACACAATACAACCCCATGCAAAAATATAACAATATCAACAAGTTGACACAAAGATTTTGCATGGAAACCCTTACGGGAGAAAGCCATGGTACAAATAATGTACTTTATGAATTATACAATTTTTACAATGAATGTAGGCACCAACCCACAAGGAGCACCAAGTCGTATCTCTAATTTAGTAGGCACCAACCTACATGGAGAACCAACTCCAAAATTTGTAGGCACCAACCTATTGGAGGAGCCAACCCCCACTTGTCAATCACCAACTAAGTAGAAATAATAACTTAAAGAACAATGTTCCACCTTCACTATTTCTTCTTCAACAAATGATGGAAAATTAAGATCTCCTCTTCAATACCACTCTTCCTCTTGAATTTATCTTCCTTCAATGACCTCCAAATACCTTTATATATTTTCTTTTTCAATTATTCATACAATGTTTCTTTAATGAATTGATACAATAACTTCCATATGTATTCTTTTAGATCAACTTATACTTATTTCAAATCTGCATGTTCTTTGCCAAGTTTGGATTTATTAAATATTTCTACATTTCCTTCTCATCTCTTCACATTCAACATTGTTTCATTCAATAGATAACAAGGCCTTATAGAATTGGTAAAAAATATTTTTAATTAGATCTAGGTCTTTGATCATATTATATTCATCCCATAGGGACCCTAAAGACTCATTGTCTTCCTTTTCGTTAAGCATTTTGAAAAATTATTTGGAGCCCCTATCTCCTTGGGCTGACTAGTTTAATATTGCTCTTTTTTCATCCCTTGGTCCTTATAGTTTTGAATATTACTTTGATTACCTTTAATGTGAATAAGGCTATTATTTAATTCATAACTTTGAGGGCCATGTGGAGATCCCCTTTAGTTTTTAGGAGGTCTTCCTGAAGTAGATTTTTTGGCATCCTTTGATCTTTAGCTCTTTCCTCCCCAATAGATTGGTACACTTTATGCCAATGGTGATCCCACAAAGCTGGTTTACAATTTCTGAGAGGAACTGATTTTTGTTAAAATCACATATTTTTAGAAAATATACTGATTTAAGCCTTAAAAAGTTCAATTTTAAGGATTCCAATTGAAGAGGATTTGATCAAACCACCTTAGATCCAACCCCCTTGGATAGAACCTCACTAGTTTTAAACCTTACCTATAAATGAGTTTCCTTTACACCTATAAAAATGCTGATAAAAAATCGCTTTTGATTTACCTTTTGAGGGATCAAATGAATTCATTTAAAATTTGTTTAAAATGATTATGGTAGTCTTCAGAATGGGCTATCCAACAAATATAATTTTAATATGTTTTGGTTTTATTATGTATTTTCTTTTTTAGTTTTATTAAACATAGATTTTTCATCAAAAATGAAGGTCTTTGTTCTGCACATGTGGAAAAATAGTAGATTATAATTTTTTTTTGAAAAATATGAGTGCACCAGATATTGAAGTCCTTGATCCAAAAAAAAATTAATTTCAATATATACAAAGAAAGTTATGCATTATACCATCACGCTATCTCTAAATTGTAATAGGTTTGACTTTGAAACTTGATTAAAGATAAAATATTCAATAAAAAACTATCTAACCAAGTGGAAGCACTATATATCGGAGTTAAAAATCTAAATTCAAAAGAATTAGAATTTTATCCTTCATGAAAAAAAAAGTTATGTGTTATACAGTGTGCGTCACTTTTTAAAAATATTGTTTTTGAAAAAAACCCAATTTTCGTGGGAGATGGAAAAAGAAGTGCAATCTGATTCCACAATTTGCATCATCTTCAAATTCCTCATGGTTTAGCTGCTATAGGTGACTGAATGTGAAGATTTACTTAAAAATAATAATTTTAGTGTCCAGTTTGGCCAAACATTCCAAACCACTATTGTGGGATCACCCTCAACTTTCAATATTAACATTCCATCTTTCTATATCTGATTTGAATTGCTTTGACCATGTATTTATTTCATTGAGGGTAAAAATTGCTTCATTATAGTCTTCCAGTTTTAGGAGACTTGAGTTTAAGAGGAATTTTTTATCCCTTTTAATGCTTCTTAGGGTGTTTTTTCCTACCCCAATGTTAATTATAATGGGGTGATTGTCTAATAAGATCTGATTTGATACCTTGACCCTTCTATTATCCCCTTCAATTTGGTCAAAATGTGAAGGTTTCCTTATTTGCATAAAACTTATTTAATCCATAGTAAATATTTTTGTTGTCATTTTGAGAGTTACACCAGGTGTACCATATGGTTTTATTCTCTTTCTTTGCACCCTCCAAAGGGTCTATGATTTTGAGTTTATTTTTCATTTTATACAAAAATAAATTTTCATTCCCTTTCCAACCCATATCATTTCCTCCAAATTTTTCATCTGCTATTTCTACCATATTGAAGTCCCCTCCAATAATCTATTGGATTTCCTATAGTTTACTCAATCAACCCCATAGCACACATCTCTTGCTCTATTCATTTGGTGCATAAATGGAGGATATACCAAACACTTAGTTATCCTTTTCTAAAAAAAACACAATGCCCTATTGCAAGGAGATGTCCCATAGTCCATCACCCATTTATCCCACTTATTAGACAAGAGAATAGAAGGCCCCCCTTTTCATTTTTCATGCTTGGTAGCATAGAAGGATGAATCTTTCCAAATAAATTTTAGGTTAGTCTAAAGGGAATTGTTGATTGCTTTGATTTCTTGCAGCATGACAATATCTTTTGACTTTTCTTGATTAAGAAACCTTCTAATGTAGTATTTTATATCAAGGGACTCAAATCCACTAACATTCCATTAGATATGTATTTAAGTTTCATCTGCATCCGTGTCTTGGCCACCTTCTTCCACATTCCTAAACCCATCAAATAATTTAGGAATACTTCCATTTCTAGATTTTTTTCTTAAAAACATGATAACTTTCACTTTCTTTCTCTATCTCCTTCTTCTGTTTTTCTAGCCTTTCCATCAATTTATAATGCAGGTTTTTATTTTATCTTGATGCAACTCAATTTCTTTTTTTGGGTATCAAATCTCTTTGTGGATTGTTCCTTTTTTTTTCCTATTATCCTCAGCAGGATCCACACTATTTTCCATGTCTTGAATCAACAGGGAGTGTTGAGATAATTTAGAATGATAATTCTTCTTAATCTTTGAGTTACTTTTAACATTAGCCATGATATTAGATTCTTGAATGAGACGTAGATTTCTCCCATCTAGGCCAAAATATTATGGAGTTTGGTTTAGGCACTCTGTAGTTACCTCTGAACAATCCAAGCCCACATCACTAGGAACACATCGGTTTTTTATTCCTTCCAATGTCTCTTCCTTCGGGTCAAAAACCCCTAGATTAGAACCTTCTAGGGTACAAGACATATTACTATTATTTCCAATATTGTCTACAACCAGAATTTTGGATCTTGAGTCATTTTACAGAGCTTTTGGGAGTCTTGAATTTGAGATAGAGGGGTCTCCACCCTTGGTCATTTTAAAGTTTATTTTATAGTTTCAGATTACTTTAGAGGGTCTCCTCTTTAAATTCTTAATTGAATTTATTAGATTTTGATCTGCTCAACATTTTTCTATTAATAGCCATTTGTTGCCTTATATTTTTGAGCACCAACTCCTCGATGTTAAATTTATGACATAAGGGTTTGGGTTTAGATCCTTCTATGGGACTAGACACCATGGTTAGTGTCACCACTTTTTTTTTATTTTGTTTTGTTCTAGGATTATGATATTAAACTGATGAAGTTTTAGGTTTTCCATTTGGTACTCCCCCCTCATCATCAATCACCGCTTTCTAAATAAATAAATCCTCTTCCACGGATGATAAAACCAAATCACTATTATTTAAAGCTTGAAGCATATTCTTGATTACTAATTATTTATCAAAGTTTAAATTTTTATTTGGTATGCCCCAATCTTTTTGGGGATCATTCATGTGCCATCACCTCCCCTGATTCTCCCCTCGATTTTTATCCCACCATAGATGGTTGGATTTGCATTAGATTTACCATGTATTTTCTTTTGAACACCTTCTTTACTTTTTAATATCGAACAATTCCCCCTCATGTGTCCTTCTCTTTTATACAGGAAACATGCATTAACACCACCCAAAATCTCAATTTTAAATTTTAATATGGATTTCTCTAAATTTCTATTTCAACTTCTTCCATAATTTTAATTCATGGATTGATTGAGAGTAAAACCCTAGAATCAATGTGTAGGAGTCCATTTTTGGTGTCTTCAATCCTAAGCACCCTCCCATAGGGAGGCAAAATCTATGGGATGAAAGATCATAACAATAGAGGAAATGTTTTTAGTGTTATCCATATTGGATATGATAGAGCAAGTACCTCTTCATTGAGTAGGTTTGGGGACCATGAGATAGCACTAAAGTTTGAATTTCCCACAAACCAATATTCTTTATTAGCCAGTAGGCTATTTTGTTTGAAGTTTTCATCGAGAGTTTCGTTAGCCTAGCCATGAATTGGATTTTTTTGTGCTAGGTATTTTCAGCCCAGTGAGGACTTGAACGATTTTTTTTGTGGCAACATGGAGCTTCATAATTATGTGGGTTGGTGGTGGTGGATTTGGTGTCCTCGGTACATGGAAGCTGAATGGTATGTGTTTCCTCATGGGAGTGTTAATGCATTTTTCCATTGTTGTATCATGGGGGTAGAAGAAGTGAATGTGGGCAGATGAAGTAAATGAAATATTGAGTGTTGGAGTGTGGGAAAGTATACTTTTATTAAGTTGTATTGTGAAAACAATAATTCTGTTGTTGGTTTTATAGCAAACTATTGTGGTATTGGTCAAAACCGTTTTCTGCTAGATTGAAAACTATTGTTCTCCAGAATCTGTAAGTCCTTTTACGTGAGTATTTTGCATAGATGATTAATTGATTATTCATGTCTTCTTGTTATATGTTTCTATCTTTGGCGTTACAACCATTTATGGATAAATTACAATTAAATCTTTTTTCTTTCATCAAAAAACATTGTTAGGATTAGTAATTTTCTTATCGTTGGTTAATTATTTTAGTTATCTCTATGAATCTTTATGGTAAGTCATTTCATATGGGTATTTTGCATAGGTGGTTAATTTATTGTTCACGTCTTCTTGTTATATGTTTCTATCTTTGGCATTATACCAATTTTGGAGATTTTAGAAAGAAGATCACTTTGTATGGATGGAGAAATTGCAGTTAAATCTTATTTCTTTCATAAAAAAACATGGGTAGGGTTAGTAATCTTTTGCCGTTGGTTTACTGTTCTAGTTATCTCTGTGCATCTATATGGTAAGTTATTTCATATGGGTAGTCTACATAGATAATTGATTTATTGTTCATGTCTTCTTGTTATATGTTTCTATCTTTGGTGTTATACCCATTTTGGAGATTTGAAAGATATTATCACTCTATATGGATGGAGAAATTTCAATTAAATCTTCTTTCTTTTGTGAGAAAATATGGTTAGGGTTGGTAATTTTTTCACCATTGGTTTATTGTTTCACTTATCTCTGTGCATATTTGGTGTGATACCGATTAACATAGGAGCAATTGTTTTTTTCCCTTGGTTTATTATTTTAGTTATCTCTGTGCATCTTTCATTAGTTATTTGGTGCACCAAGCCCACATTAAATAAAAGCTAATGAGCTGCAATAGCCTATACAAAATACCTATAATGCCACAAGTTTAATCAATAAAATTCAAGCTACATTGGCTGACACTAAACATTCTAGACAAATAGAGAAATTGTAAAAGAGCTATTACAAGACAAATCCTATTCATAGTTGGGCTAACGAAAAAATGTTGTCAGAAACTTCAAAAAAATGAATGGAAGAGATAAGAATGATATTAGAAAGTAGTGCCTAGTGATGTAGCTGAAATTTTCAATGAAGCCTGTGGGATTATACTCATTATTAGATGGTTTTTTGTGTTTGTTCATGGGATTTTGAATGCATTCTATTGTTGTTGTACAATGGGGTCAACCAGAGTAAATGCAATATTGAGTGTTGTAGTGTGGGAAAGTATAGTTTGATTAAGTTGTATTATCGAAACAACCATTGTGGTGTTTGTTTCATACAAGATTGGAGGTTTTTAAAACTGTTGTTCTCCACAATCTGTAAGTCATTTTATATGGGTGTTTTGCATAAATGATTTATTTTATTTTATTGTTAAAACTATTATTCTTCAAAATATATAATTCATTTTACATGGGTGTTAGTTTCATAGCAAATTGGAGGGTTTTAAAACTATTTTTCTCCGCAATTTGTAACTCGTTATACATGGGTATTTTGCATAAATGATTTATTTATTGTTTATGTTAAAACCGTTGTTCTTTAGAATTTGTAATTCATTTTACATGGGTGTTGCAGTGTGAGAAAGTATACTATGAAATGTGCCAAAAAAATAAAATAAAGTTGAACAGAGAAAACAACTATTGAATAACACTTAAAATCCAACAAAGTATTATTTTCTCCATGCTTATACATATATTGTTTCAACTTGCAAAATCAATTATGTAGACCCAGTTCTTTATGGCAATACATTTTTTCTTTAGGCTATGAAAACAATTATATGATGAAAAAATCTCTGGAAAATGTGTATAATGTCACAAGCTTAATTGTAAATTCAAGTTGCATTGATTGGTATTAAATATTATACACAAATCATTTATGCAAAATATCGATGTAATACATGTTTATGTAGGTGGTGGAGCTTGTTAATTATGTGGGATGGTAGTTTGTCATGTGAATATGTTTGATTATGTTATTTTTCCCTCGTCTATTTCATGTTCCTTACAAAAAACTATTCTTGATTATATTTATTTTCCAGTTCCCCATAACAAATTGTTGATTATCGTATTTTCCCTCTTCTATTCTTCATATCTGAAAGTTCTATTTAATGTGGTTTTGAGAACATCTATGACTTTCCTCTAATTCTTATGTGTTTTTGTAATAGGTGTTTTCCAATTTTTCTTTTCTTGTTGTATCAATATGATTCATGGTAGTGCTTTTCCCTGAACTGTTTGAACTTCTCGTTAACAAAGTATTCTTCATGATATTCTTATTTCGAGTTGTCCATACCAAATTGCTTATTATCATACTCTTCCTATTCTATTCTCCATATTTAAATGTTCTATTTAATGTGGGTTTTGAAACATCTCTCAATGCCCTTTGATTGTTAAGTGTTTTTCTAATATGTCAGTGAAATGCATGTATAGATTTCAAAATTATAGGTAGCATCAGAGATGTACTGTTCGACAAGATAGTATTGTTTTTTTGTCAACTATTTGAGCTTCATGTCAAGAAAGTTTTCTTCATGGTATTCTTATTTTGATCTCCCCATACGAAATTGTTCATTACAATAGTTTGCCTATTCTACTGTCCATGTTTTAGCGTTCTTTTTAATGTGGGTTTTCAAACATCTCTCATTATCCTTTGATTGTTAAGTGTTTTTCTAATAGGTCAGTGAAATGCATGTATAGATTTGAGCTTGCAGCATATGCCTGCTTACCATAAATTATATCATTGTCTTCACAAGGTGTAGTAGTAAATCCTATGTGCCAAGAATTCTATCACTGTCTAAACAAGGTGTAATAGAAAATTCTATATGACAGTTAGTTTGTCAATTCAAAATTCAAGCTATATTATTTCCCTATAAATATTATAGACATAATAGGGACATTGTAAAACAACTATTAGAAAAAAAATTAAGAATCATAGGTAACGCCAAAGATGTCCCATCTAGTAGGAAGGTACTATTTGAACTCCTCGTTAGCAAAGTGTTCTTTATGATATTCTTATTTCCAGTTCACCATACCAACCTGTTCATTTTTTTACTCCGCTTGTTCTATTTTGTCCATATTTTAATTTTCTATTTAATGTGGGTTTTGAAACATCCCTCATTTTCCACTCATTGTTAAGTTTATTTTCTAATAGGTCAGTGAAATGCATGTATAGATTTGAGTTTGTAGCATGTTTCTTCTTACTAGTAATTCTATGGTTGTCTTGACAAGGTGTAACAACAAGTTTTATGTAGCAGTTGGCTTGTCAATTCAAAATTCAAGCTACATTATTCCCTATGAATCCAGTTGCTCTAGACCTACTTGAACATCATTAAACAAGTCCAAAACAATCATTCTCCATGAAATTCATTCAAAAACAATGAACAAGAAACAAAGTAAAATGATTAATGAAAGCTAAAGAATCTTCTTCAAATGCTGAAACCAGCATCCCATGGGGGAATTGGTGCTTCTTTGATGTTGAAAGAAGACCTTTCCCAGTCCCTTGATAAGATTTGATGAACTAGTGATTATGATTGTGTTCTCCTTGATGAAATTTATCAATAACCTTGATAATATTGATAAAAAAACTATGAAACTTAGATAAAAATGGATGAAGTTGTGAATGCAATTGAGTGGAGTAAACTTGCATGGATTGTGGATCTAAAATAAATAGAAGAGCTATCAATTTATAGGAGAAAAGGATTAAGGAATGAGCAAATGGGATGAGTATGGGACTAAACATGAGCGAATGGCAAGGTGCCACTTATCAACATGCTAGTGGAGGAGGAATGAGCACATTTTGAATAATGTACATGTCAAACACATATAGCTAAAATTTTAATTTTGAAGAGATTCCCTATGTAAGAGGACATGAAAGAGGAGTTAATGCCAAGTTGGCTCAAGAAAAGGACATATAAGAGCTTTTAATGCCAAGTTGGAGGACAAAAGTCCTTTAGGAGGGTGAATTCAAATAAGTGGAATATTCTAAGAATATGCCATATTTGAATGAAAAATGGGGTATTAATAAATCAAATAAATTGATTTACATGTGGAACTTGCAAAAGCTAGAAGAATGGAGGATTAGTGTTAGGAGTTAATTAAGATTAATTAACTTAGATGAAGTTAGCTGATTTGACATTTGATTTAGATATTTGACTTTATTTAAATAAAATGAGAGGATATTTGAGATATTAGTAATTGAATTAAATCAACTTTACTTAATTCAATTCCAATTAAAAGAGATGAAATTAGAATTGAATTAAATAAAGTTGATTTATTTAATTAAAAGAAGACATTAGGATTTAATAAAATAAAGTTGATTTATTTAATTAAAAGAGGAACATTAGGATTTAATTAAATAAAGTTGATTTATTTAATTAAAAGAGAAAAATGATGAAATAATCTGATAAAGTTAATTATCTGATTTTATAAGGAATTTTGATGAATTTAATTAAATAAAGGGGTATGTGCAGGATCATCATGGAAAAAATAGGCCCTTAAGCGGCAATAAAAAGACAAAAAATCAGAGTTAGACAACTTGACGTAAAAATTTGAATAAGTTATCTATATTATTTCAAAAAATGGTAAAAAATAGAATCTGTAGAAAATTGAATTTAGTTTCTAAACTACTAGACCTTTATTTAAAAAATGAAAATCTATTTGGTGAAAATTTGAAATTTCAATGCAGTAGTATTTAAATTTCAGGGTAAAAATAAGAAGTAGGTGTTTGTGTGACCACCCTAACCACAATAAAATGATAATATTTTTCTATAATATTTTAGATATAAGTAGAGGACTCATGTCCCGATGTGATGCATATTTTCTTATAAATTTTTTCCATGTAAACAATTAATTATGAATTTTTATTACAACTTTTAAAAAATATAAAAGCTCTTCTTTCTAGCCACCTTAACTTGGTCAAAAATTCATGAAATTCATTTTTTTTTTAATCCTATAGTATGTGAAGTATAGAATGTGACTCATGTTTTAGATTCAAAAAATATGATACCATTTGAAAGTTATAGATGCTTTTCAATCAGCCTATCAATCAAAACTTTATTCGTAATTCTAATAGAAAATGAATAATAATTATTCATTAAATTCAAAGTAAAGCATAAATTATATTGGTGGAAAGCTGAGAATCTCCTGTAAAAACCCTTTTCGTTTCATCAATTTTGGTTTTAAAAAAAGTCATCAGCCACATGGGCCATCATATGGCTTACATATCGCCACTTTTTGGTCCATCATGATCCTGCACATACCTAAAGATTATTCAATTATACCTGTTAGTAAAGAAATGATTTAGGAAGAATTGTTGTTAGTGAATCAGGATAGAGTGTATGATATCAATCAAGATATTTTGAGTGTCTAAATTTTTCCCCTCTTTGAAGCAATGCACTTGCTACATTGGTTCAAAGAATAACCTTTCCGAGATAAAAATTCAAAAAAATTCCTTTTTTGAATGCCCCACTGCTATCCTAGTGAGAAGAATTATGTTGGTATATTGCCCCCTCAAGAGATCAAGTGGAAATGTTAATTTTTCGATCGAGATCGTGATAAAATGTGAGAGGAGTGGTTCTATTGATCAAAGGATGAAAGATAATTCCTTAGAAAGATCAGATATTTGACGTAGACAATCTTGATGATGTATAGATAGTCATTGGGCATGGGTAGCCTCATGTATATTTTGAGATATCACACAAATCTGGATATAAATGGTAGTTGTTGATCATAAAAGCTTGCACCTCAACGATAGTCTTATGGGAAATTCAGTGAACAGGGGACAACATGCGTCTCACTGAATACCTCTGGGATTTTTATAGAAAGTCAACTCTTCTCTGAATTTGGGAAACGGAGAAAAATAAATAAAAAAAGAAAAACTTGAAATATGGCAATGTGCCAATGCTTTTACAACATTTCAAAATCACAAAATTCCCTCTATGAGTGATATGTTAGACATAAAACATCACTTCCCTTCATTGGTAGGAAGAGAACGACAACAGTGGCTCGATACAAGCATAGATGTAGTCATTCAATCAACCCTTAAGAAATGCATATTAAGATCGGAATCAAACATAGAAGTTATAGACCTAACAGAAAAACGTTCTAAAAGAACTACAAACTCTCCCTCCTATGAAAGAAATGATAACCTTACAAAGTAAATAGAGAAATCCAATGATATAGTCCAATTTCTAAAGTTTATGTTTCATTCATAGGGTATGTGTAGGATCATGATGGGCCAAAAAGTGGCAATATGATGGGTATGTGGCTGACGACTTTTTTTTTACCCAAAATTGATGAAACAAAAAGGGTTTTTAAAGGAGATTCTCAACTTTCCACCAATATAAATTATTTTTTACTTTAAATTCAATAAATAATTATTATCTATTTTCTACTGAATTCCGACTAAAGTGTTGATTTTTAGGCTGATTGAAAAAAATCTATAGCTTTCAAACGGTATCATATTTTTTGAATCCAAAACATGCGTCACATTCTATGCTTTGCATACTATAAGATTAAAAATAAAAAAATGAATTTCATAAAGTTTTGACCAAGTTAAGGTGGTTAGACATACGAGTCTTTATATTTTTTAAAAGTTGTCATAAAAAAATATAATTAATTATTTACATGGAAAAAAATACGAAAAAAAAATGCATCACATTGGGACATGAGTCCTTTACTTACATATAAAATCTTATAAAAAAATATTATCATTTTAGTCTGGTTAGGGTGGTCAGACAGACACCTACTTCTTATTTTTCCCCTGAAATTTAAGTAATACTGTATTGAAATTTCAAATTTTCACCAAATAGATTATATTTTTTTGTAAATAAACCTAGTAATTTAGAAACTACATTCAATTTTCTACAAATTCTATTCTTACATATTTTTGAAATAATATAGATAACTTATTCAAATTTTTATGAGAAGATGCTTAACTTTGTTTTTTTCTTAATTTTTTGCCACTTAAGGGCCTAGTTTTTCCATGATGATCTTGCACATACCCCATATACACAAACAATGTAGAAGTCTGATAATCAAAACCATTCAGATTAGCAAGACACGCTGTTCTATTCTGGACACAAATATAATGAAAGAAATATTGAAAAAGACCATATCATGCACAATTTCATGTGACTTTTGGGGTGTGCTTTCCTACCACCCAACCCTTTTTTGTGAATTTTGTAACTTTATCTCCTTTAATATAGATAGCTGGAAAATTCATCAAAACAATTCAAATGAACTTTAAAATAAAGATTGGATTCCAATCTAATAAATCATAAAATAGACATAACATGCGAGAGTGAAGCAGTATTCTATAAACCTTTAAAAATAAATTCTTCTACTAGCTAAAAAACTAAAAACCACTTTTCTAACAGGTATTTTTTTTGGAACTCATGCTTCATTCTTGCCGCTTCTAATATATAGCTACCTCAAAAGAGAAAACACCAATCTCATTTAGAATTAATGACTGCCAGACCTCCAAACTTGATAGCTTGAGATTTTTTTCTCTAGATCTTTTCTAGCTACCATATTTATGTCACTTAGATATTTGAAAAGGATTAGCCTTTGTGATTGCTCTGATCCCAAAAGATAGTCTAACAATTAGTACTATTGATCACCAAAGTGGATTCGATGGCATCGCCTCATATCTCTTTACTGACCAAAAGTACAATGCATTCTATCAGACTCCAAGTTGAACATTCCTTTTTTGGGTTACAACGCGAAGGGGTGACGTGCCAAATAGGGAGACAACTTCTTCTCTGCAAAAAGTTAAAATAAGAAAATTCCCACCAGATCGACACATGGTCCATTTTCTAACAAAAGAGACAGTATTTGTTGAGAGACACATAGCCACCACATGGTACATTGTTCATATGTTCAGAAATACAAACTCCTTGCACTAGGATCCTCCTAAAGACAAAATAAAGCCAAAAGATAAAACATGCACAAAGGAAAAATTTGCTTCACAGTTCTGGTGACTCACAAGGGGCATTTGCATGCAAAGGTTCAAACTGAGACCTCTGGTTATTCTTGGAGTTTGAGGAAGGTGGAATGCAAAATCTCCCAATCTATGTCACTTGTTTGGTTAAGGCTACTAAACGCCTCATATGTCTAATCCAACTCAAAGACCTCCTTCAAAGAAACAATTCCCCACCTCACTGAAACAATGCCCAAGTGATAATAGAGGCGTGATAGCTAGAGGACCTCACTCTCGATGTCATCTTCTATTGGGGGTGAGCTTGGGCCTTGAAGATCTAGAGGAGTCTGAATCCTATTTTGGACCTCATTTGTAATCCACTTGACTGAGAATACATATCATCTCTGTTTGCTGAAAATAAAGGAGGCAACCCATAACTGTATAAGATCCTATAATATTTCTTGACTTCATCAATCCTCTTATTTAATATTGCTTGGCTATTCTTTGTCTTGGATGCCACCTTATGATAGTAGATGAATTCACCTTCTTTACTAGAGGCTTCCCTATGATCCGTTATGCCCGCACCTTTTAGGGCCTCATCTGTTGCCATATAGAGCTTGGAGATTAAATTATGGGATCTGACCAGTTGGGGAGCGTACTCCTGAATGGTTTGATAGACCAATGGGCCAACTCTTTCATTTATTTATCGGGCATCCCTTAGGAATTGTAAGGTTGGTTTCAAGACGATGAGTAAAAAAATGATTCACTCCCAATAAGCAAATACCAACCTTTTATGTATAAGAAGGGTTGCATATTTTTGTGCAGTGGATAATTCCTCTTATATCTGAACTTTCTTTTCTTTCAATCTTTGTTCCAATTGATCTCTCTTGTCAAGGGATCCTCCTAGGTCCGCAACCAGATTTTGGGTTTCTTGAATCTGAGCATGTAAAGAAGCCTTGACTTCTTGCTTATCACTTCTTAGTTTTTCAATCTCTTGTTAGGCCTTTTGGATCTCATTAGAAGCCCGAGCTCAGATGCCAACTAACTCCTTCCTTACATCTTCCCAAACACACTGGTGTTCCTTAATAGACTCTCGCTTAATTTTGAGTCCACTCTTCAATCTATTAATCTCAGCATAGAGTTGGATCTGTTCATCCTGGAGTGCCTGAAGAGATCATGTTGCTTCATTTTGTTGGTCCTATACCTGCAATATTTGGGTCATCTATTCATTTTGAGCCTGAGCTCTGATTGCAGATGGTTCACTGTCACTTTTACGTTTGCCAGTTCACCCTCACACTTTCTTAGCTTCCGATCAAACCTCTCGTATTCTGTTTATAACACCTTCTGAGTGGTCTTTTCTAGATTCACCTTGTTGCAAGGGTGGATTTCATTCAAATCTAGACCTACTGCTTGGATATCGTAATCCTCTAGCTGCATCTACCCCTCAGGTTGGGCTGCAAGTGGCTTCATGGTGGTGATCCATAGAGAAGTTTAATCTTCATTAAGGCATCTCTGAATCCTCTTAGAGGTTGGCAACTCGACATTACTCTCCCTTCTTTTATGCTTTCTATTTTGTTAGGCATGCCTAGTTGCATCAAAATGCTTCTAAAGCATCTGTAGGGTATCAATACTCTATGCTACCATAGAAGCACCAGGAGGGAGACTGAATAAATAATAGACAGGGATATTTAAGATGTATGGGCATGCGGGGAGGCAAATGGGAGAGTAATCATTGAGAATGGAGGGATGCCAAATTAAGATTGGGAGCTTGGAGTACCGGTTGGAGTAAAAGGTGTAATAGATGGGCCAAGCAACTTCTATCCAACTGTGAATGAGCCCGGGGTAACAGGTAGCATGGGTGACTCAACTTTTTCTATGGGGGCCTTAGACAAGGCAATTAGAGAGTCAATGGCTACTGAAATGAATATTGTTTGCTCGACATGTGGTGCCACATTACTTGACACATCAAAAATAGTAGGGGGCTCATTTAACACTAATAACTTTATGTCTAAAGGTGGAGGATTCCTCTCAATGGGCAGAGGCAAAGATTTAACAGAATATGCATTAGCAGGGAGAAGAGAGGGAGCAAGAGTTACTTGAATCATGACAGTCTAAACAATATGGAGAGAGGACTCTGCTTCTTCTTCATTTCTAACAACTGCATCAAATGCATCTAGATCTTGGACTCATCATAACTTTGTTTGTCCCAAGTTGGAACATTCTAAATCTTTTGCTAATGATCTAGCCGAAGCCTGGCCTTCATGTTCTGTAGTTGATCCTCTTGGAGACCTTCGGGTCCTCTTCCCTTTTCTTTGGACACTAGCAAAAGACACAACCTGTGAGTCCCTTTGCTTAGAACTCTTTCCCTTTTTGGACTCTTGTGGGCGGGCAAGAGGGCGTCGAAGTTATTCCTTGGTTACTTCATGGTTGGAATCTAGATTATTGTTGTTAGAATCAACCTCCTTGTTATAAATGTCTTCAAACTATTCATCATATGGATGAAAACCCTCAAGTTGTCTTTGGGTATTACCCATTTCCTGTCGGAATCTCTAGAAATTTTCCATTTTATGTTCTAACCATCCTCACCACTTCATTTGGTTCCTTAAGGTCTTTCTTACTAGAATCTCCCTCTGATATCTTGCATGTGGAGTATAGAAACTTAGCCACTTCAGCTTCTTCATGGTATGAGGGCCAGGTTGACATATAAATTTGGTCTTTCCTGTGTCGGGTTTCTCTTAGATTCTACATATTCCTACACCTCATGCTTTAGGGGAAGCTATCTTGATGGATTATAGCCCCACTCATCACATATAATAACTAAGTGCAGAGCCGCCAATAAACTGTTTAGTTCATTTTTCACTTTATGCTTCTCCAACACTACCCCGCCATTTGTAATATAGAAGGGAAGTGGAAATAACCTTGTATGGTTCCTTCCTTTTCCATACACGTTGTCGGTATGCCTCCAACATGAAGATCCGATCCATTACAAACCTTGGGATTTAGAAAGGATCTCTAAGAAAACCATGATACTTGATAAATTTAAAATCCTTCCCAAAGAAATAATCCACCCGAGGCGATGAATTTCTAATCCACAACAAAACCTCAGGAGACAAGCAGTCACTAGGTCAAGGTAATAACACTTGTAACAATGGGCTTAGAAAAAGGTGCACAAACCCATAAAAGTTGCTTGTCCTTGATAGGACACCAGTCCATATAGAAATTAGCTGTATTAAACCCTCTTCATCTACCCTAGATATAGGAAAATTTCTTTCTAAAAACTTGAAACTTTGATGTAGGATCCAATGAACCAAAAAAGAAGAGTACCTGAATTTATATTCAACCTAGTAATTTTTTAGCTGCAATAGCATATTGGCAGCTATGACATCGGTAAAGTCAAAATACCTTTGTTCCCGCTCATGTTTGAGTATTAGAGCAAGGGCCATTTGAAAAGAGTGAACCTCTTCATCACTGTCCAAATCAAAAACCAAAGTTGTCATTGAAGAATGGTCCTATGTGTTCTCTGGGAACATCTTTAATGCCAAGGGAAAAAAAATACAGCCTCTGGTTGGCTTGTCCCATGTTTCACGATTATAGAAATTTTCCCTTTCATTTGATTCCTCCCAGTAGTTCTCCATATCTTCTTCGACGAACATCTCAATATACCACTTGTAAGGGATGCACAACATCTCTCATATAGCTAGGGAAGAGATTACTACCTATATCCTATTGCATTTTATGGTCCTAGTTCCTTTGTCGAATCTCTTGGCACATGCATCTACTAGCTCTGGTCACAGATGTATCATAAACTATGGCAACCCACAATTGCAGAGCCGAGAGGCGAAATTATCAATGTTACCATAATCTCTCATCCTTCAAAAATCTCCTTCTCTAAGATTTTTAGGGTTCTTGGCTAGCCTGGGGTCGAAGATATTATCAACGAAATCTTGCATTGCTTCCCTTTTTAACACTTTTGTTTACCAGCACCCTTTTACAAAACTTGAAAGTTGTTCCTCAGGTACTGGGGAATTTGCAAATGATTTTCACCCAAAAAGATTGGTGAAAGCTGACCTCCTTGATGCAAATTCAGCTCTTCCTCCAGTTGTTGTAGGTTCCACAATGGTTGCTTCAAAACGTTATAGAGATTTTACTAAAATGGCCACTTGATCTTTGCTTCTTTTGAAAACAACTTCTTTCTGGGCAATTAATTCCCCAAGAAGTACATGCAGTTAAGGCAATGTCATTACTATTGGTCTATTAAATGCTTCCACTAAGGCAATACATGTGGGTAGAGGATATGTATCCCTCAGGAATGCCAAAATCTTGCAGGAATGGATTTAGTACATTACTTTTTGTTGCCTCTTTCTTAGAATTAACTTATTGCCTTAGAGAGAGTGCCATTACTTATGTCAATCTTTTTTTAGTGATATGAAGTATGGTCAAAAAGACTTGCTCAGTAATTTTTCAAGAATTAGCACATTAATCCCTATCTTTTCACTTATGCAAGTTTGTCGATGTTGATGATGGCTAAGGAAATATGTTGAAAATTGGCTCATATGGGCATTTACTCCCAATGTCTAAACATTTCAACCTTGTGAAATTTTTTTTGTAAGATCTATTTCTTTGTTCATCAGCTGCTTCAACATTTCCCATTACCATCCGGCCAAAATTAGAACTTTCGTTGTTTAGTCATTTCAACACCTCTTTTCTATAAATAGCTATACCACCTTAATGCCATATTCATTTGAAAAGAAAAACTTTGGAGTTTAGCTATCTTCTTTTATTTTCAATATTGCATTTTCTTTTTTGTTCCA
The DNA here is from genome assembly GCA_007115665.2 of Sequoiadendron giganteum. Lineage (NCBI taxonomy): Eukaryota > Viridiplantae > Streptophyta > Pinopsida > Cupressales > Cupressaceae > Sequoiadendron > Sequoiadendron giganteum. The sequence goes on from CM021108.1 coordinate 149,072,799, forward strand.
ACCATGACTGCTGGTCTAGGTACTCCCATCTGCCTTCTCTCATGCAGACCACAGTATGCCTTCATTAGGGAGGTCACAGGAAAGAGAATTAAGTGCCTGGTAAGGACATGTGATCATCTGGGGGTAATTGTCTTCTGGTGGGTCATGGGTATGGACTTTATCGAAGATGACAACTAGATGTGCATTGGCTGCAACGTCTTGTCCCGGTTCATGGCCTCTCCACTGGACCTCAACATCACCAAGACCAAAATAGTTGAGCTATGTCACCGCATGTTCAACGTTTCTCTACTGCAGGGGCTTGGTGAAATACTGCAAGTCATTATCCCTAGCTTCGACATTCCCACCACTATAGACCTTTGCAGGTTCATTAACCACAACATGGATGTCCCTTGGCTTCCTTTCCTTAGTGACTTTCACACCATGGACCTAACCAACCACCGCTCCTTGTCTCTACTTGCTGCTACCTATCTCCTTTGGGAGTATGGCATCGATGAGGCTCCCACCCAATAAAACTTTGAAAAGAAGTTTGAGGTCATCATCTTTGGTCGTAGGGAATGAGGTTAGGGTTCGTGAATTGCTCGCTTTTTTAAGAAAAGGAAGAAGAAGAAAAAGAAAAGAAGAGAAAAAAAAATGATATGGGCAACAAGCCCTCATAATGATAGATAGAGGCTTTCTTTTGTTATTTTTTGTAAAAATGCCTCCATTTTATCCTTTTTTTTGCATTTTGCTCAAATGCCCACTTTTGGGTTTTGCTCGAATAGAGCTTTTCTGTTAAAATCTAAGCCTCAGGCTACCCAACACTGTAAATTCAATGAAAATATAATATAATAAATTTTTGTACTTCTTCTATTCTTCCACTTATATTTAAAACTAAGAAAAAACCTAAGCTTTTTACAAAATTTACATATAGTACATGTTTGTGAATAATTTTTAAAACAAAATGTTGTACTTTAATGGAATGGTTTTAGATGAATACCATTCACCGGTATCCCCAAGGCGTTACCTTCCATATCTTCTAAGTCATAGGCATTCTTTTCTTTGCACACACTGATTCAGAAGGGACCCTTCCACAATGCTTAAAATTTGGTATGTTGTCCAGGTTTTGCGGAGCACTCATCATACTTTAGCACTAAGCTCCCCTCCTGGAAATCTGGGTTGGAAGCCTTTTTATTGAACAAACATTTGACTATTTGTTTGTGGCTGATCATGGCATCGAAAGCTTTCTCTCTATTTTCTTCCAACTCTGGAAGTTCGGCTATCCGTACCTCCATTGCATCATTTTCCTCTACTTCCAGGGCTTTTAGTAATTGTAATGTCGGTAGCTCCATCGAAATAGGCAAAACTACCTCCTTACCATAGACTAACTTGTAAGGAGACATTTTCAAGATTTGTTTTGGTGTAATTCCATCTGCCCATAGGGTATATCATAGATGTTCATGCCATTCCCTTTTGTTGTTCGGACCTGATACGTTTAACCTAATTAGGTTTTTATTTGTCGACTCTGCTACACCATTTCCTTGTGGGTAATAATTTGCAAAGGTCTTGAGGAAAATCCCATTTCTGATGGAAAAACTTGATACCTTAGAACCTATGAAGGCCCTAGCACTGTTGGATATGATGGTCTTTGGGGAACCAAAACTAGTCACCAGCCCTTCTAGAAATTTAACAATCTCGCCTTTTGTAGCACCTTTCAGGGAGATAACTTATGTCCATCTTGTAAAATAATCGGTCTCCATGAGAATCCATTTGTGACCAGCATTGGAGATAAGATTTATCATCTCGATAAAGTCCAAACCCCACTGAGCAAAAGGTTCCTTGGTTACAATGGGACTCAAAGGAAAAGAAAAATTATTTCTCCTTCCGACAAAGAATTGGCATTAGGTGCATTTCTGCACCAAAAGGTGTGGTTTTGAAAACATTGAGGGCCAATAATATCCTTCTTGCATAATTTTCAGAGTGGCAGTTTTAGTAGAAAAAATGTCCTCCCAGAGGGCTGCTATGAAATTATGTCAGAATGTTATATGACTGATTTTTATCTAGACATCGAAGCAACACTCCATCATAGTTTATTTTGAATAAAATCCCCTCAATCAATACGTACCTAGTACCCTCTAGTCAATAGTATCTTTGTTTGTGGGCTGAAGGGCTACTAGGTAATATCCCTTTTGCATGTATAATGTTTGGTCCATTACCCATGACTCATTGGATTCAAACTGGTTGGAAAAACCCGATCAATATCTTTGTCGGGTTCTGAAATTGACTCCTGTGCAATATATTTGAATAGGCCTCTTCCTCGCACAAGCTTGGGTGGCCTGATGTCCACATCATACTCTAGGATTTTGGTTATCCAATAAGCTCTTTTTTGGTTATCTCTCCCTTTGTGATATATTTCCTCACACTTGGATGAGCAACCAAACCAGTGATCTTGTTAGTCGATACTATGTGTCAAAATTTTTTGAGGCTCTTGACAATGGAAAAGGCCTTTTTTTCTACAAAATCATACTTGGTCTCATAGCCTTTAAGAGTTCTTGAAAGAAAAGCAGTCATATTCTCTCCATTCTCTTTTTCGTCCTTTTGAGCGAGCACAAATTCTATACTCTACTCTTCGTTGTATACATATAGCAAAAAAACTTAGAGAAGTCTGGTTTGGCTAGTACTAGAGCAACAAAAATAGCCTTCTTTATTTGTTCGAACGCCTCTTTGCCTTTAGAATTCCATTTGAAAATCATATTCTTTTTAAGCATCAAGGTAATGGGCCTGGCAGTGCCTGCAAAGTTAGAGATGAAACGACTAACAAAATTAGTCTTCCCTAAGAAGGACTGTAACCCCTTTTGATTTACTAGTAAAGGAAAATCCAATATGGATTTAACTCTTTCAAAATCTATTGCAATCCCCTCCTTGGACACCATAAAACTAAGAAGTTTACCTTGAGGTACTCTGAAAATACATTTTTTGGGATTTAGGGAAATCCCAAACTTTTGACATCTCTGAAAGATTTGCTCTAAATGTTCAAAATGATCAGCTTCCACCTTTGAAAAGATGGTCAGGTCATCCAAGTAAATTAGAATAATTGAATTAATCAATCCTAGAAAGGCAATAGCCATAGCCCACTGAAAGGTTGCACCAATATTTGAGAGTCTGAAAGGCATCTTTGCATATGAAAACATGCCCCAGTTAGTGGTGAATGCCATCTTATGTTGATCGCTCTCCTTGACAAGTGCCTGATTGTACCATGAAAAACCATCGAGTAATGAGAACATCTTAGACCCAACCACTATTTGCAAGATCTACTCCATGGACAACAAAGGGTAATGATCCTTCAATGAGGCCCTATTTAAGTCTCAAAAATCAACACAAAGCCTGATGTCACCGTTCTTCTTTTGAACCGGTACCAGATTAGACACCCAAGTTGAGTGTTTAATCAGATAGATGATTCAGGATTCAATCAGTTTGGTGAGTTATTGAGTCATGAACACTTTGACCTTCGGGTTAACAGGCCTTTGTTTCTATCGGACAGGCTTCGACCCCTCCACCAAGTTGATGGTATGCTAAATTATACTAGGGTCGTATCCTTTGAGATCGTCATAAGTCCATGCTATAACTCCTTCATACTTGGAACACAGATTCTTCAGTCTTTCTCCGTCCTCCCACTGTACATTTCTCTCGACTTCCATCTTTTTGTCATTTCTGACCTCTAGCTCTTCGTAATCCTTTTCATCATCTATGAACTATTGCCTACCATTTCTCACATCTTCACAATAAAAAAGACTCTAAAGGGAAATCAAACCTCGAGGAAATTTATTTCCTTTTCATTGAATGACCTACCCTTTGGGTGGTTGAAACTTTGATTCTGAATTTTACGAAGGTCGTTCGGACTTCTAAACAAAATTGGTTATCTGGGCATCATCCTCAAATACCTACCAGTTCAGTTCGTTGTCAAGGATTGATGGTCAAACAACAATGTGGAGGGTACCTTTTTTAGAGTCAGGAACAGGATCAAACTGTGACCTGCTAGAAGCCATCTGATTTGTTGCATCATTCAAGGACTGAGGAATAGATTGTACATCGAAAGGCTTAAAATCTTCATTCAAGTACCATATTCGATGCTTATAGGCCTTCATCCTGGTGTTTTTTGCCACTGATTGGCCACGAACTTGGCTTACTATCAACTCAAAATCTTTGAATACTTACAATCTTTTCACACCCATCTGTTCGGCAAGGAGAAGGTCATGGATTAAACATTCATACCCTACATCGTTATTTGAGCACGAAAACTAGAAATGATAGGCTTTAAGGGTCTCATATCCTTTCAGAGACATTAATCAGATTCCTACTCAAGAACTGACTTTGCATTTAGCACCGTCAAAGTACATGGTCCACAAGTGATTATTCATTGGATCATTATAACTTGCTCAATTTTCCATCAACTTTGGATGGACCATGTCGTCATCAAATATGAAATAAGTACCCAATCTCATGGCATGGAAATTGCAAAATGGATCGAAATTGATGAACTGGTTAAGCAGAACCTCTTCTTCGGGAGTCCTTTCAATCATGTCCTCTTCATCTCCTATCATTTCATAAAAATAAATTTCTTGTTTAGAAAAATAAGTATGCGTAGCCTCAAAATAGAGATAAACAGTATCTGCTTTGTGCTTGGCATGTAGAGATTATGAAATAATTTTCATCTTTGCTCCATGCTTAGTTCTTAGTATCAAGTGAGACCAATCTAGTGCTAGATTTCCACCCAATTTTGCTGTAAAATCTCGGGAGAGACACATTTTGAAGACCAGAGGGAATTTATATATCACTACCTCTTGCAAGACTGTCTAGCTCAGACATGAAAAAAAGAGTGAAGGATAAAAAATTTATCCGACCAACTGTCAGAACCTTCTTCCTGTCCAACTACATGATCCCTTTTTCCAAAGGTTCATACTTGAGCATTAAAGCATCATCCACTTGATTTTGCATGACTGTTTTACTAGCTCCCGAATCAATCATATTATTATGCCAAAGCTTATCTCCCATGATTTTAACATTAAAAACAAAAGAATTGGGATTTTACCTACTTACCTCTCCCCCTTTCTCTTTTTTTGAGTAATTTGTATAGGCTACTGTCTTCACATTTTGAGGATCCGACAAGGGGATTTCACTTCATTCATATTACATTGTGGAATTTCCTTCGCACGTGACTTTGACTCTTCATTTCTGAGTGCTCCTTCAAGAAATGACCTTTGCTCAGGGATAGATATCATGTCCCATAGAGAAAAATTAGCAGGCACCATCTTCATCTTCTCCACTACATTAAGAATTCTGACTAGCTGAACCTTGGGTCTGAATGGTGAAATCTCCCTCAGCTTCTATGGAAGGCATTCCATTATGAATAGATTGTACATTTTATCAAGCAATCTGTCAGGTGTTGGTGGAATCTGTCACTGCAAACCTGGTTGAACAGTCGACCAATCGGCGAGCTAAGAGCATTGTCGTTCAGATGGTGGCAGCGGGCGATGTTGGGAATGAGGGAGAGGCTACTACACATATTCCCTAGTGATTCTTCTCTTGGATCTAGTATTGTAATCCAATTGTACCTTTAGAGCACTGGTTCTCGGGGCTTCGTTTGCAAGAATTGAATCATGTTCTTCCATCCAAGAGAAAAGCTCTTGATCGGGCATCATTTCCAGCACTTTCTCCATGAACCTACCTTGTATTTGCGCTCTAAATTGAGCATTCTCCATCTCAAGAGATTTATACTCTTCTATGCTTGGTTGTATGCCTTTTTTCATTTTCTCCATTATTTTCTGTTGGAAATTCCCTCTGGGGAAATCTCAAGGCATGTGCCTATCATTATAAGGAAAACACCATGCATTCTCATCATCCACAAATTTTTTTTCGCCTGGAATCAACTCCTTGCCTTGGCTATCTTTAATCGTTTGTAGCAGCATAGTGACCAGGACTATTTGATTTGCAGCTATGGATTGTTGGCCTCCTTGACCTGAAGGTCCTCGATATGTACTTTGTATATTCTATTGATGGAAAGTTCTACCCCATTGGTATGTCTGATTTTCTTGTTTTAGAGGTGCCTCTTGCTACCGCTTAATGAGAACTATCTCATTAGAAAAATATTGCATCAGAATTTTCATGTCATTAAGGTTGGCCATGGTGTTGAAAAAATTGACGTACCTAGTTGTGCGTTAGGGTATACATACATAGACTGGGGTGGAGTTGAGCTCAATGTTTGGGTTGCTAGAGTGCTCAAAGAAGACTCTTGTTAGAATGAGACGTTGAATATCTCAGGAAAGACAGGCATCGAAGGTCATGACAAAAGTTTCCCCGCATCTATCAAAATATTCTCCACTCGAACCACCAAGTCATAGGCATCAGGTAGAGTATCTCCTCCCATAGAACTTATCTGGATCACGATGTACGAATTGATGGCTTTAGAAAAAACATAAAGGCCATAGGAGCTAGGGGTCATCCAGTTATCGGGATTCTCTACTAGGTTTTTTAAAACTTGGTGTTAAAGTCACTCATTTCTTGTTGTGGGGCTCTCCTAATGGTGATTAGTTGGTGCAACAATGAAGAACAATCTCCCTTCTTCGAAAAGTGCTCAAAATTTTTCTACCCGAGCTCATCCCATGAAGTGATAGAACCCGAAGTCAAATATTTGTATGAGTATTGATCCTTCCATTTGAAAGAAGTAGCTAGTAATCTCATGGAAATATTCTCCTTAGTGATACTGTGCACCCTACATACCTCTGCTACATCTTGAAGGTGTGCAGAAGGAGTTTCAAAATCCTCTTAGAAATTTTTTTCAATAGCCTTGAGGGAATTAGTAGGTATGATGGGCCAGAGATTAGGTGGAGTTGATCGCTGTAGTTTGCTACCACTATCCCAATTTAGAAAGTTTCTAGGAGCGGGAGGGGGTATATGGGCCATAGAAAAAATATTCCTATGAATTGGATATACTGGTATTCTTATTTGGAAACTCTGGCCTTCAGACAGAATAGAGAGCTCTGAATTTTAGACTCCTACTTATTACTCTTCCACTTGTCATAGGTGATACAAAACCTACCATTCTTCTTCTCCTAGGTACCGTAGTTGGTAATTGGGTGGACTGAAAATTACCCTTTGATGATTCTCTTGTTTAAACCTTGGGCATGAAACTTTCAATTTCTTTCCTCTGGTCTGATTTCTAATCAATCCTTTGGAAACGATCCTACTGGACATGCTAGCAAAAATAATTGTTGATCATAAAAGCTTGTGCCTCTCCAATAGTCTTATGGGAAATTCAACGAGTGGGAGACAACATGTGTCTCACTGAATAACTCTAGATTTTTTATAGAAAGTCGACTCTCCTCTAAGTTTGGGAAAAAGAGAAAAAGAAATGCAAATAGAAAAACATGAAAGATGGCAATGTGCCAATTCTTTTACAACATTTAAAAATCACAAACTTCCCTCTATGAGTGATATGTTAGACATAGAACATCAATTCCCTTCATTGGAAAGAAGAGAACAAACAACAGTGGCTCCATACAAGCACATATGCAGTCATTCAATCAACCCTTAGGAAATGCGTATTAAGATTTGAATCAAACATAGATGTTACAAACCTAACAATTTTTTTTTTTTGAAAGCAATACAAACTCTCCCTCCTAATATAGCATATTATGAAAGAAATGATAACCTTACAAAGAAAACGAAGAAGTCCAATGACATAGTCTAGTTTCTAAAGTTTATGATTCATTCATATACACAAATAGCATAGAATTCCAATAATCAAAACTATTCAGATTCAAAAAACACACTATTCTATTTTGGACATAGATATAATGAAAGAAATATGGAAAAAGACCATATCATGCACAATTTCAAGTAATTTTTTAGAATAACCTGTATTTCAAATTCAAATGAACTTTAAAACAAAGATTGGATTCCAATCTAATAATACTTTGATCATAAAATAGACATAACATGCCAAAGTGAAGTAGTATTCTATAAACCTTTAAAAACAAATTCTTCTACTAGCTAAAAAACTAAAAAACACTTTTCCAATAGGAAAACGTTTTGGAACTCATGCTTCATGCCTATCGCTTCTAATATACAACCTCCTCAAAAGAGAAAACGTCGAACTCCTTTAGAATTAATGACTGCCAGACATCCAAACTTGATAGCTTAAGAGTTTTTTCTCTAGATCTTTTCTAGCTACCATATTTGTGTTGCTTAGATATTTCAAAACAATCAACCCTTCTAATTTCTCTGAGCTCAAAGGATAGTCTGAAAATCAATAATATTGACCACCCAGTGGATTCAACGGTACTACCTCATATCTCTTTACTTACCAAAAGTACACCACATTTCGTCGAACTCCAAGTTGAACATTCCTTTGTTGGGCTACAATGCAAAGGGGTGATGTGTCAAATGGGCAGACAACTTATTCTCTACAAAAATTTAAAATAAGAAAACGCCTACCGGATCTACACGTGGTTCATTTTCTGAAAAAATAGACAATATTCGTTGAGAGACGCCCATCCACCATCTGGTGCATTGTGCTTTTGTTCAAAAATACAAACTCCTCATGCTAGGATCCTCCTAAAGACAAAATAAAGCTGAAAGATAAAACATACACAAAGGGAAAATTTTCTTCACATTAGTAAAGATAAAATAATAAGAAGAATAAGATGGATGGATCAACCCTTGATTCCTAAAATATGTAGAAGTCCAACAAGTCTATGAAGCATTAATACTTTATTAGATATGATGATGAATGATGATAATTTGCTTATAATAAGGGATTGGGACATGAAAGGGACAACTTTCCTTATGTTTGATAAAACTCATTCATACAATGCATCAAGGTATAGATAACCATGATGGTGGGACATCTAGTGCGGTGGAATTTGACTCGACAAACATATAGGAGTATTCTTGTTCACACTTGACATATGAAAACCTCACTATCATGTAATTTATATTTTTCAAACATCTCGGACCAAAATATGGAAAGGAATAACCTTCCAATGTAATAGTCAACAAGCTATTTAAAACACCCTCCATACATACCTAACAAAGCAAGTATTCACCAAGGTTATATTACAATAACATCCAAGAAGCACAAAAAATGAAAGATAATGATCAATACCCAATTCCTTTATCTCTAAATAATTTTTATTAGACATCATCGAGAGGTCATTGGAATAAGTGCAATAAGATAAATCAAAGAAAAGATCAAGTGAACAAACAAGCCAATGTTCTTCATACCGCTAGCCAGGACTAAACTATGATGGTGCCTGATGTTGATGTCCATTGTAGGAAGGATGCATCCTAGGACATGATGTTATCAAATGATGATGAGATTGACTAGATGATAGGCTATGAATATTAGGTGTTGACTAACTTTCTTACCTATTGACCTAGTCTTAAGACATTGATGTTTGAGCTTCCACTTTTGACCTGCTAGACTTGCTTCTGACTGTCTTACAAAAGGTTGAGGGAGATGATGATCTATTATGAGAAGATTGATTATTGTGGGTGAAAGAGAGATGGGATAGATGGATTTTTTCAAATATTTGGATTTTTTTGATGCTTTTAAAATGTTATGAGGCATTTTTTTGGGTTTTTTTGAGATGTTTTACAAATTTTTTGATTTTCAAAATTTCCAATGTTTTTATGTTTTTATGAAATTTTATCTTTATCTTTTTTATTTTGTGTTTTAGGGGCCAATAAAGGATTAGCCTTGCCCATGTTTAAGCTCAGAGATGACGTAGTTCAGATACCATTTTCATTTTTTTGACATTTTTTTGACTTTTTGACCTGCTTTTGGATTTTGATATGTTCTGGATGATTTTTGGATTTTCGCATGATTTTGATGATTTGGATATCGATACATGATATCAATGCTTTGTTTTGGGATTTTTTTGAAAAGAAAGCTAGTGTTGATTGATTAGATTGATGGATTGATGATGATAACATTGTTCGAGATACACAACAATGCAAGGATAGTGTTTAAGCAATGCGAGGATTGGGAATGATATCCTGAGATGATGGATTGATTTGATTTCATTGATCAAGATTTTGAAGCTAGGTTTGGAACTAAATTTGTTTGAATGATTTGATGTGACCATGACATACAAGTTATATGCAACTGATATTGATTATTTTGGATTGATGTTCGATGAAAGATAAAGCTTGATAAGGAATATCTTCTCGTCAAAATATTCCATGGGCTAGTGATTTGGATTTTTATGTAGTGTGTGATATTTATTGGTAAAACTAACATATTTTACAACCCTAAGGTCTTAGCCTAAGGATTTTACTTATGATTTTTTATTTCATTCATATTTAAAAATTAATATTAATGGTAGTGGTGGGAAGATGCAAGACAATTAATAGAGTATAAAGACAAGGAGGAATATGTGAAGAGTATATGACTCAAATAAAGTGAGCTATAACAAAGACACTATTAGAAGGAATATAATGAGTGGTGAAAATGATAGATGGAAAAGATGTGTATGACACTAGTAGGGTGGGATGAAGGTTTGATACTAGTGACATACCTTCCCCTCATGTTCCTCCCTTTGGAACTATGGCTAGTTCTCACCTTGTTAGTATTTCACCTAATTCTTACATTTTCCTACTATTTCAAAGATCCCAAAGAACTAATGTTACTGCTAATGCCTTACATTGCCTCTAAAGCATATCAATTATCAATTAATAAACTAAACAACATTCATCAATTATGTGGGATGAGATGTACTACATAAATTGCATTATGCAATAATAACAATGTATTTCTTATCCATTTGGTCCAAGTTTTCCTCATGTGATCAAAGTTTACTTCTTCCCTAACAAGATTAGTGTTATATTAGTAATATTTTTAACCATTTCATTCTTAACCTGACTCTTAGCCTTGACAGGTTGAGACAAAGACTTCTTCTGAAAGGGAGAGTAGGGTGATGATTATACATTGGCATAAGATAAATACATAAACCTTAAAAGAATAATAAAATATGAAATAAGGGAATGCACTTTAATATAAAACTAAAAAAAATATTAATTTTTAAATATAAATGAAATAGAAAATCTTAAGTAAAATCCTTAGGCTAAGACCTTAGGGTTGTAAAATAAGTTGGGTTTGCCAATAAATATCACACACTACATAAAAAAGAAAACAATGCAATAAATCAAAAATTAGACTCCATATCCACCTGATAGACCATAAATATTTATGTGTTACAAATGGAAAAAACATTTTGAAAAGTAGAATTCACAACCACCTGATAGACCTGAAAATATTTATGTGTTACAAATGGGAAAAAAAAATTGATAGCTTCAATCCTAGCCATAGGAGCAAAATTATCTTCAAAATTTGCACCTTTTACTTCTGAATAAGCCTTACACATAAGTATTTCCTTGTTTCTTACTTCTTCTCCATTCGCATACAGCTTGATCCTGAATACCCATTTAGTTCCAATTGTTTTTTTGTTTTTCGGTCTAGGGATCAATTCCCAAGTTTGATTTCTCTCTATCTACATAAATTCTTCCATTTCCTTCATCCAATGTTCATCCTGACATGCTTCACTAACTTATTTAGGTTCAACTTTAGAAAGTAAATGGAAATTTACCTCCACTTCAATAGCTTTGCTTCTTGTCAATAAAACTTTCCTCTTATCTCAAATGATTTGAACTTTGGATGGATTATTTTGCACATACTTAGGGGTTTTCTTTGGAGGTTCTTTCTCTTCTTTTTGTACTTCTTGTTCATCAACTTTTTCTTTTTCTTCTCTACAATATGGGTCATCTAACACAAATCCATCTATTACAATAGAACTCTAGAAGTTTTCATCAACTTTAAACTTGGCATGTTCGATTATCTTTCTAAGCCCCTTTTTCTAACATTTGTAAGCTTCGCTTCTAGCAAAATATACAAGGAAGATACCCTCATCACACCTTGCGTCAAATTTTCCTAAGTTTTCATCTTCTCTTTTGATGTAAAATTTGCTTCCAAACACTCTAAAGTACTTCACAGTAGGAATCCTTCCATACCATAACTCATAAAGGAGTCTTTGTGATGTTATCTTTAGCTTGAACTTTGTAAACATCCATATGAAAAACTTCTCTCTAGTAGACATAGTAGATTCACCTCTCTCATCATAGTATTTGCAGCTTCTTGAATAGTTTTGTTTTTCCATTCAACAAGTCCATTCTATTCAGGATTTCTAGGGGTAGAAAAATGTGTATTTATTCCTTGAACTTCACAAAATATGTTAAAATCATTCGAGGTTAATTCAACACCTCTATTGGACCCTAAGAATTTTATTTTTAAATCCATTTCATTCTCAACCATAACTTTAAATGCCTTAAATTTATCAAGTGCTTCATATTTCTCTCTAAGAAAAGTAACCCATGTCATTCTAGTGTAATAATCAATCAAAACCATAAAGTACATGTCACCTTATAGACTTCTCACCCTTGTAGGACAACAAAGATCTATATGCACTAATTCCAATAGTTCAATAGTAGATAGTTAATATCCCTTAAAGCTACTCATTTATTTTACAAATTGATAACTCTTACAAACAACATTGATAGGTTTTGTGATTCTAGGTAAATATCTGATGGCAATAACCAAACTAATTATTTCCAAGTTATCAAAATTTACATGACATATCCTCAGGTGCCATAACCAACTATCATTAATTTGTGAGATAAAGTAATGACCATCAACACCCTTAAGCTGATAGATGTTTCCATCTATTCTCTCACCTACTGTAATCACAATCCTAGACCCTTTTAGGATCTCACATGCCTCATCCTTAAACACAAGATTGTACCCTTTGCTACACATTTGTTCAACACTCAAGAGATTATGTATTAAGCCTTTAACATAGTAAATACTATCAGTATTATGATTTCCATCAAAACTAATTGAACCTATTCCACAAATCTTAGCTCCTGAATCATCTCCAAAATTAACGAATTCTCCATCATACTTTTCAAGTTTAAAAAACTTACTTTTCTCTTTGGTCATATGATTAGAGAATCCATTGTCAATAAAATATTAATTCTTATCTTCTTTGACATGAAAAGAAGATACCAAAGTACCTTAAACTTTATCCTTCATCACTATAACACTTTCCTTTAAACAACTTTCACGGTTACCAGAACTAGATTTTTCTTTTATAGAAAAAATAGACATTAATTATTATCAAAATATCCATAATTAAATTCATGATTAGAAATACAAACATCTTCTTTCACATAGTAGATTGTCTTAATCATCCTTCCTTTATTTTCCTTCTTCTTATTGTTTAAAGCTCTCTTTGGACATCTATAAGCATAATGACCTATCTCACCACAACCAAAATATTTGAAAGGTAATTTACCTTTTTACTTACTAGTGCCCTTTCTCATCCTTCTCAGAAAGATGGCTTCCAAAATGTCAAGATCTTCATCACCTGAATATTCAACCTTTTCTGATTTACCAAGCTTGAAATCAGTTTCCATTTTTGTACCTTTATTCATATTTCTCATTTGAAATGTAGTTAGAGTACCAATCAACTGATCATTGGAATAATTATCAAAATAAATTGTTTCCTCAATAGTAGATACCTTTTCACTATAATAATCTAGAAGAGATCTAATAGCTTTCTTCACCACTTTAGATTCTTTAATTTTTGCACCAAGAAATCTCATATTACTTACCAATTCATCAACTCTTTGAATGTAGCCTTTATTGTTTCATCTTTAGACATATGCATCATTTCAAACCATTCCTTCAAGTTCTACAACTTTGCTTGATTGACCTTTGGATCTACTTCATAGATTCTTTGTAACTTATCCGAAACTTATTTAGCAATTTTGAAACTCATAACTTTAACTAATTTAGTATTTGAAAGTCTATTCACAATGATAAATCTTTCCTTAACATTGATCTCATGTGCCTTGATCTCTACACTTGTACTCAAACCATTATGAGGTGGAGTATAAGTATTTTGATAAGAATTCTAAATCTAATATCCATAAGTAGACAAATATCCCTCCAATTTTGTCTTCCATAATGTATAATCTAAGCCATCGAATGTAGGATTTTCCAAAGGAATCTTGTTCACCATCCCAGATCTACCTCAAGTGATTAAGCTCTTCTCCAAGGAACCTTTCTCTAATTCCAATTGTTGAAATGAACAAGACAACTAAGAGGGGGGTGAATTAGTTGTAGCAAATTAAACCTTGAAAACCCTTAATAATAATTAGATCCAAAATCATTCATTAAAACCTTATTCTATTAGATTGATTAAACATTAAATGAAGATAATAGAAACTTAAATTATAACAACATACACATAAGAACACCACATTTATGTGGATAACCTAATAAGGGAAAAGACCATGGTGAGGATTATCTCACAATATAAGTAATAGTAAAACCAATACAAAGGATCTCACTACCAAAATAAGACACATTGTCCAAAAAGGCTCATAGCCAAGGCTCACTACCAAAGATAGAATACAAGAATATAAAAGAATAATTTTACACAAATAAAAAAACTTCTCAATGAAACAAGGAGTACACAAAAATTTCTCGCACACTTTCACAGTCACAAAATATTTTGGACGTCTTTACCTCACTGCCTTCAAGAACCCTAACTTGAAGTTTTCACTACTCCGCTCAAATTAACATCAGATACACATCATCTGAAATAATCTCACATATATATTTGTGATTTCTCTTTCATTCATCCTCTTGCATCAACACTATATATATATATACCAAGCCTTATCTCAAAAACTTTCTCCAATATCAGCCACTAGTCATTATACATTCAAATTCAAAATAGGTTGGTACCAAAACATTCCCAGAGTGGATAGGAATAAAATAAAGCCTACAAAAAATCCTTAATTTGAACCCAAATAGATCCCAACACACTTCCACACACTTTCACAAGCCTCACATATAGTTTTCAACACAAGGTCAGCCAATACCCATGCAAAACACCATAAACACTAAGTACACGCTTCTTTAAATCAAGTCATAGGTTTAAAACAACTTAATTCACTTGAACTAAATTCAAAACAATCCATGAACTTCTTAATATTCATCAAACATTTCATCTAAGCACACATCAAAAAATAATTTAACCCAGGACAACTAATAACCCTTATTTGCATACTGATAAATGAAGCTATCATTGTACTACACAAAATGAAGTAAAAACTTGAATACAAAAATATAAAATAATTATAAGAAACTTTTAAAATCTGCACACCATGAATTGAGATAACAAAGAAGCACAAATAAAATACATTTCTCCTAGACAACAAAAATATCAGTGAACAACTAGTTCACACAATGGTGAAAATATATCGCACTATACGATAGTCTAGAAATCCAAATTATGAATATAGCAACCTTTGTCAACCTTGAATAGCCTATAAGATCCACATAGGCATAGTAATAGATCACATTATGAATATTTGCATAACATAATTTACTCTATTTATGAAATTTTATCAAAACCACTTGGAAACCAATTACCAGATACATCATTCGAACTCATCTTTAGACTCTACAACAAAATAATAGCTCCATGTACTCAAAATATATCCTCAAGGTCTCAAATACACATCCACAACTTGTTTTCCTCTTTTCTACAATTTTCTCAATATCCTCAGCATCTTCATCCCATAGTTGACATCAATGAAAACACCATAATTCTTGCAACACTTTATCCACACCTGGAATATCAATTCTCATTCCTTTTACTAAGTGTATCCCCCCTATACATTTAAATTTTAATTCAATTTTATACTCTGATTGTGCCCCATTCACCTTCCTCTCCTGTGCAGAAAATTAAATCTTCATTTTATTTTATCTTAAATCTACCAACTCCTATGTCTATTTGAAATCTTCCTTTTGGGTACTATCTTTTATAAGCTATGGTTGTAGTTTATTGGGTATGTGCGGGATCATCATGGAAAAAACAGGCCCTTAAGTGGCAATGCAAATTCTTAAAATTAGAGTTAGAAAACTTGATGTAAAAGAATGAGTAAGTTATCTATATTATTTCAAGAATATGTAACAATAGAATCTGTAGGAAATTGAATGTAGTTTCTAAACTACTAGATTTATTTAAAAAGAAAAAAATTATATTTCGTGAAAATTTGAAATTTCAATGCAATAGTACTTAAATTTCAGGGAAAAATAAGTAGGTGTTTGTCTAACCACTCAAAACCAGAATAAAACGATAATAATTTTTTATAAGATTTTAGATATAAGTAGAGGACTCACGTCCCAATGTGATGCATATTTTTTCATAATTTTTTTCCAAGTAAATAATTAATTATGAATTTTTTATTACAACTTTTAAAACATATAAAAACTCATATGTCTGACCACCTTAACTTGGTCAAAAATTCATGAAATTGTTTTTCTCTTTTTAAAATCCTATATTATGTGAAGCATAGAATGTGACACATGTTTTGGATTCAAAAAATGTGTTACCATTTCAAATCTATATAGATGTTTTTCAATCAGCCTATCAATCGGGACTTTAGTCGTAATTCAAATAGAAAATGAATAATCATTATTTATTAAATTCAAAGTAAAAAATTATTATTATTTATGGAAATCTAAGAATATCCTTTAAAAACCCTTTTCGTTTCATCAATTTTGGGTAAAAAGCAAGTTTTCAACCATATGGACCATCATATTGCCACTTTTTGGCCCATCACGATCCTGCACATACCCTATTAAAACCTTCCTTAGACTTTTAGGATTTGCATGGAGTTTTTTTCTCCTCCAGGAATGCCCCTTCCACCATTTTGTATTCATTTTTAAAAAAATAAAAATTCCTTAGATACTCTTCATTTCTTACATACTTCCCTTTCATCTTCAAATTTCATGCTATTATATGGCCTGGTGTGTTTGTTTCGTTAAATATATATTTTTAATTAAAATTCTTACTCTCTATATGTTATCCTTTTTAAATTGCAATTTAAACTATTTTCTATATGGTTTCATTTCCTAGCACCACTCCATTTTTCCTTCATTTTGTTTTAAATCTATCTTACCTTCACCATTATAGTTTTTTCTCTCGTGCAGTATTTCACCATGATTTGAATTTTTGTTAATGGATAATCAAAACTTCGATGATAAAATCGTAATGTGATTTTTTTTAAAAAAAACAATGTCATTCAATTTCATCCATACGAACATTTAAATCAAAATTAGGTTTCCAAACCAAAGAGAAAAGAAAAAACCAAAATAATGATCTCATGCCAAAATTGTCTAGGTATTGTAGATCACCAATCTACATAGATGCTCCTGTATAGAATATATAAATCTTCTTTTTGAAGTTATGGTGCAGAACATAAATGCTAATTCTCCATGGAATAAACAACATAATTATATTTTAAGGGAATATGATGGTTAGAATGAAGGTTTTCATCCACTAGGAAATTTATCATGTCCCTTATGAATGAAAATTTAATAATAAAGTGTTCTTAGTGTTGGAAAAACAAGAATAGACAACTAAGAGGGGGGGTGAATCAGTTGTCATAGAATTTAACACTTATTTAACCTTATTAACTTTTAATCTTAGATCTGATAATTAACAGTGAAATAATGAATCAACAACACATCAAAAACACTAGAACACCAAGATTTTATATGTGGAAACCTTGTTAGGGGAAAAACCATGGTGGATGTTAGTCCACAAGATTATACCCTATTAGAAGTATAATGGAAATGAATAAGGAATGCACATGCATTCAGGAACACTACCTAGAGGTCACTACTCAAATGGGAAGGCTCACTTCCTTATAGAAACAATCAATTTAAAACCATATGAAGAATATGAACTGACAAATTAGCTTCAGCAAAAGCCTGATGATTGTTTCAGTTAGGCAAGAAAAATACTTCTTCACACTTTGCTCAACCTTCTTGACACTCTACTTTGTAATCAAATGATCTCATCTTTATTTGCACATTTCACATTCAATTCTCATACACACATTAAGCACTCCTCACACACTTCAAAATGAAGAAACAATCGCTCTTATATATCTACTACATGTAATTACATTAGCAACTCTATCAACCAAAGATAAAAAAATAAATTATAAACTATCGGGCCCAATTCATGAATAAATCTCAATGTGCACCAACCAAAGTCGGTCACAACATAATGAGGTCCTCAATCAACTTCCTCAAACATGAAAAAAATTAAAATATTAATCCATGAGGATCCACAACAAGCTACAACCACCATGTCAGCCAAAGAACATGAAAACCCAAACACACAACAAAAAAAATTGTGATTGCGATCACTCCCATCAACATAGATTTGCAACAAGGATAGAGCACGATCTATAAAAATCAATGAACATCACATGAGAATACGCAAAACCTAGAATTACTAGAATTACATTCTCTTCTTCGAGAAACATCAGCTATAGTAATAGAATAACAGTAGGAACATAACAACACATAACTTGCACAAATCTTGATGCACACCTCTGAGACTTCTAGAGTGTAAAATAGATAGGCTTATCAAAAAACCCTTTCAAGTGGATCACTTGAATACCAACATACTTAATTTTACACCACACTGAACTTCATAGCTTCATAGATAGCCTACAAAATATTTGTTATAATTTTCTCAATATCCTTGATATATACAACCTTCAATACATCAAATTCTAATAGTGTTGACATCAATGACAACCACATATTAGTAGCAAGAACACAACATCCAAAAATCTCCCCCTTTGGCATTGATGGCAACACATGATGTGAAAAATACCATCAACACAACTAACTCTTCTTCTCATACTGTTCTTCTCCCCTTTACATTGCTTAGATTTTCCCATTTTGTTTCGCTCTTCTCCCCCTTTGACATCAATGAAAAATGTACAAAATCTCTAAACCACATATCTAAATTATCATACTACTCCCCCTGAGTAGTAGCCACCACAACATCAATTCGAAACAAGGTATTGTTGATGGTGTTTTTATGCACTTCACAACATAGGTAATACATGGGTGCATTACCTCTCTTGAAAGACAATCTTCCACAATCCAATTGGAAAACACTATCCCAAGGTCTTGTGGACGTCAGGTCATGATGATGCTTGGAATATTTCAGTTGATTTATGTGATTTTTTTGAATCACGAGGACTTATGTGTGTTAAATTTTTAGGAGAATCGGGTCTATGAACGAAGTTCTTTAGATAGGGAATTATTGCACTTCACTGCAGGTTCAAACAATAGTCTAGAACTCCATTGTTTCATTGGATTTGACTTTACAATGTGCAATGAACCTTAGCATAGGTTGTTTCTAAAAAAGGAAAAAGAGGGGAAGGGAAGAGGGAAGGTTCCTGGACCTATAACTACTGATAAACAATGATCATGGAGGTTCCTGCCATGGACAGTTTCCTTAAAATAGAATTTCACTTAATCATAATTCTCACAATATCATGAGATCTATGCTATCTTCTAAGTACTGCAGATATTCATCATTCATTCACCATGTAAATGTGAACAAAGAAAAAGTTTAAATAGAAGCTATGAGATTATAGTCCCGACTAACTTTACACAGTCACCTACTAGCAGCAAATGACTAAAAGTATGGACAAGGAAAGAATACACACAGCAAAAAACTTCATAACCAAAGACAACATACTAAATCTACCAAAGTTAGCTAAAGGAAACTAGAACCTGCGAAAATAACTTAAACAAAAATTTTAAATAATGGGATAAGAATCATGAAACATGTGGAGAAATCCAAAATACATCAATAAGTCACCGTAATTTCTATTGCAATTTCTGCAACATGCCTTTACAACAACTCAACTCCCTTAAAATGAGAGGAGGAGAGCCCTATTTATAGTTTTCAAAAATAAAAATGAGTGGCCAAGATTCAATTCCATTGTGTGGCAAATATTCACTTTACACTAGGGTTTCACCTTCCCCAGAATATATTACATTTTGAAAACATCTTTCATCTTTTCCCTGTTTTGTCTTCTAGTGGCAGCATTGTAGCAGTTTTGTCTTTTTGTTATTTTCCCTTTGCTGCAGCTACTCTTTTAGAAATTCTTCATCAATGACAAGGTTGCCCTCCTACTTCTTCAAACCTCCATACTCCACAAAGCTCAAGATCATTGGCTGAAGCTTTTCTACTTCCATGATGTCAGATCGTAGCACCTGGTAACTCCATTCTTGGGAGTTGCTACTGAGCTTCTTCTGGTCATCGTCATACTTGGTAGCATTACTTCTGAAAAGCTCAGACTGGGTGAAGGCTCGACCAGAAAATCTCATGAAATACGTGGTAACCTCAGCTAACATCCCATTTTCCATGTTCTTTAAGAAATGAGGCTTTATGCTTTCTCGATTAATTTCAATAGCAGGAAGCTCGTACCCAGTTATCAGATTGAGGTACTGAGCACAATCTCCCCTGGCCTCCTTGGCCCATTTGATATCTAGAACCACTCATTCTAGGATCTACTCCAACCTTCCCTTTCGATGATCAAAATATCATTTCGACACATCCACTTACCAGTGGTCATCATCCTTGAGGGCAAGGTCCCTCTCCCAAACCTCACTCAGCAGTGCAAGGATAGCCTCTATCTTTGGGTAGGAAACTCTATACTTTTTTGGGAGCTCCTTGCAAATTCGCCTCATGCCCTCAAGAGTCTTCTAGACCTCAAAGAACTTATATGTTGTTCAGATAGCCAAGTTGATGCCCGTGTTCACCATATCCAAGACCTATCAGAACCAATGTTTCGTAGTCTTATCCAAGTTCCTAGTTCTTTCCAGCTTATAGATTTCTCTTGGGACAACAACTGTGGTAAGGCCGATGACGTGGTGGGTAGCTCATCCGAGGATGAACATTATTGAATGTAGTTCATCAGATCGGCCACCTATGCTTGAAGTTCTTCCTTTAAAACCTTATCTTGCTAGATAAGGTGCAACACCATGGCCACTGATTCTCGGAGGTGGTCAGCCTTGTGCTCCCTAGTGGCCACTCCCACGTCGATGGTGGAGACGTTATAAGTCACTCCTTGTTCTCCAACCACTAGTGTGGCTATTTGTACTTCATTAGATCCAGAGGCATCCATGGTTACTTTTGATCTAATTTTTGGCATTTTCAACTTCTTCTTGCTTATCTGTGCTCTGGCCAGTATTGCCTCTAGCCTTGCCTTAGGATCTTTTAGGGTGGGAGTCTTTTGCCTAAGCCGATTCCCTAGCCAATCGGGCATTTGGGGCCCCTCATTAGGTGATTCACATTGATCCTTGCTGCCCTCCACCACAAGTTCAATGGTTTTGAGAACAAGGGCCTCCTTCTCCTCATCGGAGTCTTGTTTGAGCATTATACGTTTGGTAGGAGACTTGGTGAGAAATTGCTTGTCTGAGGGATCTTCCCTTTCAGCACCTTTTCCTTCCTCATCTTGATCATACTAATGTTCCCCAAGCTTATCTTCCTATTCATCTTCATGGAGGGATACTTTAATCATCATGCTCTGAGGTTCAATCATGTCTTTCAGCTGGAGACTTGCCGATCACAGTCTCCAGAGCAGTAGACCCTTCAATCATAGGCTAACCTGCAACATCTTGGTCCTCGATCTCCTTGAGTTATTTGTTCCTTTCTTCTTCAAGCTTTGGGTTAGTTTTTTGTTGGATTAATTTCATTTCTAGCTCCTTGCTAAATTCATTGCAAGATTCATAAGCCACCTCATCGATCTTCTGGTGCTTGAACATCAGGTGCTCATGGTATTCGAACTCTTCATCTTCGGGCCTCTTGGCAACCTCTAGCTATTGTTGCTTGAGCTCATCTGAAATCTACATTATTGCCTCCATTCTAGGTGGTTCCATAGGGGGAGGGAGAGCTAGAGCATTAGCTATATCCTATGCTATTGTGGCTTGCACTACTTGATTTGTAAGCATCCCTGAAAGCTTGAATGGCACATTCTGTATGTATTTTATAAAGGACTCTAGGAGACTGAGGACAGGAATTGTAGTAGTAGAAGTAGATGGAAGGGAAGGAGACATAGAAGATGATGAGACTGACGAGGTCATGGGGGAGGATGAATCCACCGATATGACTTGCATGATCAGAGAAGTGGAGGCAAGGTGGACAGAGATGTTTACTACAGGTAGGGAGGAAGCAGATACTGCAAGCGAAGTAGGTGGGACAATGGTAATAGCAGTAGATGGAGAACTTGGTGGGTCAACCTCTTCCTCTCTTCCCTTGAGGAGTGGATCTTTAGGTATTACAGGCATCTCCACAACCCCAGCTTCTTTTCTTTGCTTTTTGGAAGCTTTCCCTTTGAATCCTTTCAAGCATAAACCTTTGAGTTATGCAACTGCTCACTAGCTTCTTTTCTCTTCTTAATTTTGAAATATGGTGGGGATTTGGAGGTTTCGCCAGTTGTAGCAACATCCACCCCATGATCAAAGCCACTTGGCTCACTTTCGAGTCCCTTAAATGTTAAGGCGACTCGCTGTTGCTTCAGTCAGGCCACTTGTTGGTTGATCCACGCCTTCAATCAAACCTCCATGGGCTTGGTGAGTATGTTGAGGTCATCAACCTGTTGCTCATCCCAATCAATCAAGGGCAATAGCATATTGGTGATGACACTATATCCCAAATTGATCACTCTGTTGTCATCCTCTTCAAGTTATCCAGAATCGGACACAAGTTTACTCTTCGCACGTAGAGGGCAGTCATGCACATATAGTGTCATAACCGTACTTCAAGATCATCTTTGTAGCTGTCCCATAAATCCTCAACATTCTGGAGGTTGGCATACTCAGATTCGAGTGCCTTTGTAATAAGACCATATGGGTCCATTCGAGGCTAAGTTGTATACTACCTGAAGTGGTACTCGGCTAACTCCTTTTTTGAATTACTCGCACATTGGGAGGTATGGATTTTGTACATCCCCTGGCCAAGGCCAATAGGATAAGATGTACCTACCAGATGTTTGCTGCTCATAATATTGTGAATGTGTCATAGCTACCAAGTTAGCTCCAATAGTATGATCCGGTCATTGGGGTACCAGGGTAGCTTGTTTAGCCTTTCCATGAATCCTTGTACGTGCATGTAAGTGAACTCAGGGAATTGTATATAAAACAAGGTGTAATGCTTGAGGATGGCTTTGGCACTATGGGAGACTCTTCTCTCAAAATTTCCTCCCAGCAGTCAGATGATGTAGAAATGAAGGCATCATTTACCCTGCAGTAGTCCCTCTTGAAATTTTTGTACTGCAACTAAGGATATTTGTCATAGGGCTTAAGTTCCCTCCTTGGCGCCTCATTGGGCATTGCAGTCAATCTATGGTAATGCTGCCAATCAACAAGCGAATAGACCAGGTTTGATGTCATATAGAATTTTCATGTCTTCTTCACACTAATAAATTGCTCATGAAAGAAATTGCTAATTATTTCCCCCCAATAAAAGGAAGTGTCACTCCCGCAGAGGATTTGTTCCACAAAGTACAACATCCACTATTGAAAGAAGGTTGCAGTAGGAAAGCCCATTAATTTGCTTAGTAGGGTAACGAGGTTGTGGTAATCCTCGAAGAAATCACTACCAAATAGCTTTTGAGGGACTTTTCCAACACTGGCCAGGTTATCCTTCAACTAGTACTGATTAATCAGTTTCTTGCATCTCATAGGATCTTGATCCCATAATGCCTTGCATTTTTCTACAGTCGAGGTCTCCATGCTTTCAAAGGTGGGGATGTGGAAAGTTGCAGTTATCCTCAAAGGGGACATATCTGGAAGGATGTTTCCATCTCTATCTACTATGGTTCTAGTTTTCAGTTCATATGCTTCCCAGTATGCCATTACCAGCTCGGGGGCCACCAGAGCTGGTGGGAAGCCTGCAACTTTGGAAAGTTCATTGCTTCTGATTAACTTTGCATTTTCTATTTTTGGGTCCACCTTGACCCTCCATGTAAACTCCTCAATATCAACATGCCCGATATTGGCATCTATGATGTTCCTCTAGAGAGTGGTGACTCTAGAGTGTAATGGCACCCCTTGGAATTTGTACCTCATTTGATCCTCGTCCTCCTTGCCTCGAGGTGCCTTGGTAGTTCCTTTTCCCTTTTCCTTGGTGGCACTAGAGGATTTTGCACCAAATTCCATAAATCCTGCACAAAGAGACGTGAATTAGTAACATTAAACAGGTGGAGAAGCAACCTTAGAAAAATCCCTACACATCAAGGTTAGATCCACAATCATCATTTAGAAAAGCCCAAAACTTGATAAAAATATCATTAGGATGCAAAATAGGAAATCCGAGCTCCAAGGACCGGAATTCCCTTGGTAGAATATCATTTGGAAGGGAAAACAAGGGAGGACACTCCCAATGAATTTTTTGGTAATGGATTTGATCAAACATAGGTTGGGCATGAAAGAAGTTTCAATTTTAGCAAGTGGGTCGAAGTTTGTTTTGGATTTGGAGGTCAATTGAGCCCTCATTTAGGCATTCGAGTTTCAGTTGCAGGAAGGTTGCTTTGAACAGTGCAGGGAAGACAACACTCCGAGTGTCAGGCTCTAAAGTTTGGGTTGCCCAGGCCGGGAAGCTATCACGGGACAACCGTTTAAAATAGTGAAATGTAGGCGGCAATCCGAGGATGGAAAATTCAAAGGGTAATCCCTGGGAATGAATTCATTAGTTAAGAAAAAAATCGGTGGTGAACCAAAGGTTGGGGCCCAAAGGCCGAAAAGATGGTCAGGTTTGGCCATTTGGACCAACGAAACTGGAATGAAATCTCGAAGACAAAATTTCAGAGTTTGGAGTCCAAACAACTTTTGGACGTTGTCTTCTATTTAGATTTTGTGGCGAAGGGGTGATTGGGGTTCGAGAGTCAAAAAGACGTCTTAGGATAGCTATACAAAACTACAAAGGTGACACAAAATTTTGAGGCTCGGGGTCTGGCGATAACTTGGACATCTTTTTTTTTTGCAAGTTTTCTAAGATGGACTTCATGTGCTCGGGGTCCAAGGGTCGGGAAGACACTCGAGGAAGGCTGTTCAGAATGGCAGGGCCACAACGAAAACCTAGGAAGGGAGATCTGGTGGCTAGGACTCAGGGCAAGTTTGGTCTCATTTACAGATTTATGGACTTTGTAGGGTCGGAGTCTGAGGTCCAGAAGGTCGGTTGGAGTCCGTCATTGGGAATGGTGAAATAGACATGAAATTTTGGGAAACAAAATATAGACACCGGAGCCCAAGGTGAGGTCTCTCGTCAGACCAAAATTTTGGCTAAGGTTTGTAGCGACTATAGAGTTCAGAGCCTGAAGGATCCGACTGCCTGCTTCGAAGAACAACGATGGGGAAGTCAAGTTCTGGCCCCGAATTTGATGGTCTCAAATGTCATTTTTCCTAGTTCCAATTTCTGGGTTTCTTGGTTGGGTAACTACCTTACTTGATTTAAACCATGATTTCGACAAAAAGGAGACAAGGCATGTGGATGGTGAACATACCTCAAAACCTCGAAGAAGACTTCTGCTGAATTCAAGAGGAACAACGGAGCAGAGGTTCGAGCATGGAGGTAGAATATGCTAGGGTGGCGCTGTCTTTTTCAAGTGCTTCGGTCATGTGAAAATGATAGTTGAAAACTCGTTTATATAAACCCAGAATCATTAATACCAAATTAAATTCTTGGTACAACTGCAGGTGAGGTAGCTGAGTTTAAATTCTGAGACAACAGTGGGAGGACTAGGGTCCGGTGGTTAGGAAGATGTCAAGCCACAGTCGTCTCAAAAATCTATCAAGTGAAATTCAACGATGACGGGAACTCCGGGGTCCGACATCCGAAAAGATGGAAGTCGGCGGCCATCTGGAATGGAAAAGTCCAAAGGGAAACTCAAGAAGGGAAGTTCAGAAGGTTAGCTACGGCGGGCCGAAAAGACTTGATGCAGCTACTGTTGGGAATGGCAGAACTAGAAGGAAAACTCGAGGGTCCGGGCCCGAAAGGATCCATGGACACCAGAAAGCATGACAGATAGAAAAAACCTAAAATGGCTTAAGATTTAGCATTTTTCCAAGGGGCAAAATCTGGTCAACTTAAAATGTGACTTTTGAGATCATGTTGACATTTTAGGGCACAAAAATGGGCACACAAAACAAGGCAAAGCAAACAGGACCTAACAAGCAAAAGATGGAAGAGAGGGCCCTTGTTCTGAATGGGGCATGTGTGCAATAGGCACAACCAATGGAAACTTTGCTGTAAGAATGCTCCTGACCTTCTAAAGATAAATATTCATTCTGAACCCATGATCTCTGGTTTCTCATGCCAAAGCTGATTTTTGAAGCTCAACTAGGAGCAGGTTAAGGAAGGTGAGATTGAATCATGTTGCAACATCATCATGGAGGTGTGTGCATGGTGAGTTCATTTACTTTCCTTAGAGATAGCATGAGCAACCATTGATTGGGAGAGATAAGCTATGTAGTTTGCCTAACCCCAAAAGTAACCTCGACATTGCTTCATTGCCAATCAAGCATCCATAGCCCCAATGGAGTTTTCACTCTGACCCTATGAACATAGCCCTACTACCAGCTAGATATCCATAGCCCCGGTAGAGATATTCACATACCCATACAGTTGTTATTTTCACTTTGTCTACTCTTTTCATTTGATATTTCTTTTCAACATTTTTCTCTTTTTCTTTCTGTTTAACCATGTAAGCAATGAAACTCACTATGGGCTTGGGAATTATAGTGGTCATTGGAGTAGACTTTAGATCTTTCACTTATCTAGCCTTCCCAGTAATCATCATACCATTCTTTGTAAATTTTAAAATGTGTTTCTATGTGTTCCATGATAAATGCAGGGAATTCAAGCGGACAACCATCCTAGGTTAGTTTAGAGTTTCAAAGTTGAAAACCAATGCTTAGGGTTTTTCAAAGGTTAGCAATAGGGAATGAAGGCTTATCTAGAGAACAATGCAAGAGCGGGGAGCAGGGAAAACCGTTTATCGAGCTGAGCATGACCACCATACCTGAATGGGAAGACTCTTCCAAGGTCCAAATAAAAGAGCCAAGAAATTGAGCAAAACCAAAGGACAAAGCTGGAAACCTATTATAACCTATGTATAGGTATTTACACAAGGAGCTCTGGAAGAGCTTAGGCCTGGATGTATTTCTTGATAGGCAATAGGACATCTTCACCAGTCAAATTCTTTAAGCGAAAAGCGTTATCTCCAAGGATTTCAGCAATTTGAAAGGGGCCAAGCCAAAGCTTGTCGAATTTGTTGTGTCCCCATTTCTTTTCATGGGCCTTGTCCCAGTAAAGGACCAGATCAGAAATGCGGAAGGCCTTAATTTTGGCTCGGCAATCAAACCATCTTTTGACTACACCCTGGTGTTTGGCGAAATTTTCTATTACATGGCCTCATACCTCTTCAAGGTGCAACAACTCGGCAAGGTGAGCTTTTGTGCGATCTCCTCCTTCATAAAAATCATTGATGAGCTAGAAGGTAGGATTTTTCAAGTGTATGGGGAAGATGGGCTCTAGCCCATAAAGAAGATGATACGCGAAATCTCCGAGTGTAGCCTTGTGATGGGTGTGATCTACCCAAAGGGAAAAATGAAGTTGGGTATGCCAATCCTTGGGATTCCTATCTAGCAATTTCTTGATCATAGTGATCAAGTTCTTGTTGGTTGACTTAGTAAGGCCATTACCTTGAGGGTAATAATTGGATGAAAATTTAAGGGTGATACAATAGTCAAAGGCCAAACCCATGAATTTTAATGAAGCAAATGCAGGGTCGTTATCACATATAAGAGCATAAGGACAACCAAAGTTATTTAAAATAAAAATTTCCAAAAAATTAGTTACTACTTCAGTTGTACATTGCCTACAAGATATTGCTTTTGTCCACCTAGTACAATAATTAGTAGCGATCAGAATGTACCTATGTCTAGCAGATGGTAGAGGGCTTACCAGACCAATGAAGTCAAGACCCCACTACGCGAACAACCTTACCTACAAAATAGGTTGCAATGGGACAACAACATACCTTTCTTGGGTGGCATCCATCTAGCACACATGGCAGGTTCAGACATAACCATGGGCATCCTTGAAAATAGTGGGCCAATAGTACCCAACTCTTAATATCTTATGCATAGTTGATAAACCGGAACCATGAACAGTCCCAAACTTATCATGGAATTCCCTGAGGACACGATCAAATTCTTCTTTACCAAGGCACCTCAGATAGATACCCTCATGATTTATCTTGTACAATATGGCACCTTGTAACATGTAGCTACTACTTTTCAATTTAAGGGCTCGCCTTTAGACTCCCTGCAAATGAGGTAGACATTTATGATTCAACAGGTAATACACTATGTTGTCGTACTATTCCCCTAGAGAGACATCCTCCAGCTAGTACTGCTACACTTTGAGTTTGGGTCTAGCATCAATAACTACCTCCGCCATTGTTTTGAAAAGTGCCTGTTCTCTCACCAGCTTCATCGGCTAGATTTCTATATCATAATCCTATAGCAATGCAATCCACTTTACCCTTCACTCTCCTAGCTTGATCTGCATGACAAATGTCTTCACCACTATATTAGGAACTATAGTGAACACCTTGTTGCACAAGATATAATGCCTAAAATTATTGACTCCCTTAACAAGGGAATAGGCTTGTTTCTCGATGTTGTGATAGAGTAGTTCAACATCCTTCAGAGGAGTTCTCATGAAGGTGATCGGATGTTCGCTCCACTCGTCATCCTTTTGTGTCAAGATAGTGGCATAAGAATGGTCCAAAGCAAATGAGTAGATGTAGAAGGGCTTCAGATAGTTGGGGCTGACCAGCACAGTGGTGTTAGCAATTGCCTTCTTCATTTCCCCAAAAGCCTGCTTTGCTTCTGCGGTCCGCTCGACCTTAGCGTCCTATTTTAGCATGGCATTGAGTGGTTTGACAATCTCCGCAAAGCCTGTGATGAACTTACAGATAAACTTGATCTTTCTGAAAAAGGACTTTCCTGGCAATTGGATCTTTATGAATGACTAGACATGTTCGGTGTTGATAAAAATCTCTTGTTCTGATAGGACATGTCCAAGGAGCTTGCCCTCAGTGAGATCAAAGATACACATCTTTGGATTAAGGGAAACCCTGAATTCGTGGCACCTTTCAAAGACCTTGCATAGGTCAGCGACGTGATTACCCCAATGCTTTAAGAATACTATCAAATCATCCATATAGATGATTATTCATTTGCTGATCAGGTCCTTGAATGCAATATCTAGGGCGTGTTGGAAAGTGGCACCAACATTGATTAGTCCGAACGACATTTGTCTATAAGCAAAAGTTCCCCATTTGGTGGTGAATGTTGTCTTGTGTTGATCTTCGTACTGTACCATAACTTGATTGTATCCCTAATATCCATCCCAGAAAGACATCATCTAGGAGTCTTTTTCTATCTGTAACACCTCATCTAATGAGGGTACATGATAGTTATCCTTCTCTGAAGCTCGGTTTAGATTGCAGAAGTTGACACACAATCTGATTTCCCCAGTTTTCTTTCTAACAAGAACAAAATTTTCCACCCATGTGGAGTGTCTAATCGGGAAAATGATCCTGGCTGACAGCAACTTTTGTACTTCCTTGTATATTATTGGTTCCACCAAAGCATTGACAGGGCACTAACACTGCTGAAATGGCTTCACATCTGGTCTGAGTGGGATGGTGTGGGTGATAATTGACATATCATAAGTTTTGAGATCCTCATAGCTCCAAGCGATAACATCGTGATACTTCCGTAGAGCCTCAAGTATACCTTTTCTTTCCTTAGGAGTGCACACATTACCAACAAACACATTCTTTGCATTCCCGATAGTTCCTAAATTGTATGTGTCGCATTGGCCACTGATGGCATCCTTCTTACCCTGTTGATCCTGATCTTTGATCTGATCCAAGTCAAAGATTCATTCTAATTGGACCATTCCCCTAGGAATGGTATTGGTATTTGGGTTAATGATCCCTTTTATATCTAGGTCCACCTCTTGAGGTTCAACGTCATCAATTATCTGCATAGAAAACACATCCAAACTGGTGATAAAATCTAGGATGTGTTTGTCATCATTGAATACCTAGAAATTGGCTATGTTATCAAGCACTGATGGGACAAAGGTGAGCTACATCATGAATCTTCTAAGGCCAGATAGGTATAGTGGCTATAGCATGCTTGCTGCTTGCACCAATGCATTGGCAGTATGATTCTAAGCATGCGAGATCAACTAAATATTGAATGCATCCAACCCTTCCAGTAGATCCCACACATGGTGCCTATAGTTGGTGAGTCTTCTGTCGTAGCAGGAATAAAGCTTCTTGACTTTCTTTATGACCAACTCTGAATCTTCGTACACTTGGAGCATTTTGACACCCTTTCTTAATGCCATTAAGAGGCCCAAGACTAAAGCCTCATACTCTGCTATATTATTGGTACAATAAAACTAAAGTCTATGAGTAGAAAAGTATGACTTGCCTTTGGGACTGTTCAATTCGAAACCTACCCCAACTCCATGCTTGGATTTAGACTCGTCAAAGTGCAATGTCCAGAATCCAGGAGAATCCTTGAACATAGAACCAACAGATCTAAATTTCACCTTCGATGGGGATTTCATTTCAGTAACTACTTGGGGAGGTGTAGGGATGGAACGTGTTTGTTTAGGGGTTGCTGACCCAACTTTCTCCTTCGGAGTAGCCTGTCTTTTAATGTGTTCAATTGTTGTTTGACACAAACAGCTGTCGAACTTTGAGTGGGCAACATTATGTACCCTACACCAGTTAGGGAGCAAGAGTTCCTGAAAGTTCATTCGGGCCCCTAGACTAAGCTGGTCTTGAACAAATTTTTCCATGAAATCTTGAAAGCCATTCAGCAATCCAAGACCATCATCCTCTCCTGGTTCTTGATCATCGGATTCTATCAGCACCTCAGTGCTTTAAGAGGCATTGGCTAAATTAGTAGGCAGGCTGCATAATACAAGGAAAACCTTGCTTGTTTCCTCATCTTCAAGGCATTCCTACTCGTTCTGATATGATACTAGGGAATAATTCCCCAAATCTATTTCAGCATACAACACCTCATTCGTGTTGTTGTACTTAGTGATCATGAATCTCATTCGTGGTTCCTGATCAATCCAAATCTGATTCGGCATTCCTTTCCATGGTAGCCACATGTGTGAGTAATCAGTCATGGCATATCCATTCAATGCCCTTATGAAATCCCTTCCTAGGATTATACCATATGTATTCGAGATATCAGTCACCTAAATTCCTATGGTCTGTTGGATTTGGGGATCGACAACAATCTGCATAGGTATTCTATTAATTTCCCCCACTATGCTGATCTTCATTTCATCAAGTTATGTCACCTTTCATCAGGAGGGAGTTGGAATTATTCCAAGTGCCTTGCACATGCTCAAGGGCATGACATTGGCCGATGTGCCTAAATCTAGTAGGCAGTTGTGGAGGTTCTTCTCGAACACGTGGATGGTGGTCAAAAAGGGAGTTTCGAATTTCCCTTGAAACAATCCCCCAAAAATGTCCACTTGGGTGACATGGCCTTTTTTGTTCTCGTTTCCCTTGCTTTGGGTTGGTACCTAATTAGTTACTCTGTCAGACTGCTTGTTTGCTTGCTGACCTACTAGCAGGTCAACCTTATTGTTGAAGATCTTCCTAATGACCAGGTCACTTTGTTGATCATCGAAGGAGACCCTCTTTGCTGGAGTTTCTTGAGTTGACCCTTGTGATGGAGTCCCATTTATCATCCTGAAAAAGGAATTCTTGATGGCAGGAACCTTTAGAAGTTTGAATACGGACATGCTTAGCTTTACCTTTTTGAATTCCTCAACAATATACTCCCCCATCTGCTCAACTTCTTGATCATAGGAAATGTTGTTGGAGGAGCTGATGGCTTGGCTTTGGCTATTGTTCTATTGTTTATTTGTACTGAGATATCATGTGGGTGTATGGTGAAAACCCAGATTATTACTTGCATTTGGATCGGGAGGGGAGCTGAAATTGTTCAATGGAGTGGAGGTCATAAAAGGGCCTCCATCATGACCACTAGCATGTCTATTTCTTAGGTTGTACAAGGTAGTCCATTAGTGAAACATCTAGACTTCATCTTCCCTAGGCTCTTCTTCATCATCTTTAGGACCATTATCTATTGAATTGAAAAGCTAAGCCAATGGACCTTCGAAACTTACCTCTTTCACTTTACCACTGATGTTCAAATCAGCATCCTTTTGCTTCGGTGTGTTGCACTTCGTGCTTGGGAAAGGAGCTTGGTTCAACACCAACATCGAGGAGTCGTATGGGTCGGATGGGACAATGTCTCTGGACCCTGAATTTTCCACTGCATTCTAAACTTCAACTTGGAAAATCTTAGCAGTAGTTTGGAATTCTAGACAATCCAACTGGGAGTGGCGACTTCTTTTGTGTATGCGACACCAACTAGATAGAGTAGCCTCCACCAAGCAAACTCTTCTTATAGGGTTCTCATTATTGCTAGGCTGATCAAGGGGCATGGGAATGCCTCTATTGTTGGGTCTTATGTTCCATGTCTAGTTTTGCCTTTAGAAGGGCCTTCTGCCAAAGTTTTGGCCAGAATTTTGATTTCTATCATAATTTTGTCTAGACGACGTGCTAGCATCTCGATTATCCTAATTTTCATGATGATCTCGGTTATCATGATTAAGGTTAGCCTAGATGTTTCTTTTGTGATGCTTGCAGTTAGCTATTCCTAATTTCTTAAGTGCACCATCTTTGTGGACATCTTCTTGATCATTTATGTAAGCTCATCAATCTTATCATTTTCGACATTGTTCGGTTGTGGTGCAGCATTCTGGAGGAACACAGGCTATGCAATTGGTTGATTCTTATGAGTGAGTGGGAATTCAACTGCCTAGAGGTACACCGACACCTAGGATGACTGAGGATGGAAATGCTACTACTGGGGTAGAAAGTAGTGAGGTACCAGATGCACCTGATTCATTGGCTGCCCAGGGTGTGGAACCATAGCTAGCTATGGTACTGGATTCAGTAGGGGTGTTTTATGCTGCAATGCTTGAGTAAGCCCCTGAATCTGCGCAAGATGCATAGTTTTCGCAAGAGAAGGTAGTGGACCAAAAAATGTTCTACCCCAAATCTATGCTCGCAATAATGGCCTCAGCGTATGCATCAACCAACCTGGTTGGCGGTGGTCACATTCTCTTTACTAGAGCTAAATTGAGGTTATCCAATGCTGCATAGTAAATAGGTAAGATGACAGCATCATTGAAAACATACAGATTCTACAGTTGAGTGTACGCTCTATGGAAGCGATCATTGAATGAACTAATCGGTTCATTAATCTCCCTTTGAACCGACATGAAGTGTCAGTATGAGTTTGTAGGGCTGACTGGAGTCTTGAACTTCTACAAAAAAAAAATTCTTTAGAAGGTCCCATGTGTTGATAGTTCTAGCTAGAAAATTGACGTACCAGTAGAAGGCCTCCTCTCGTAAGGAGTAGGGAAAGAGCCTGTAAGCCACATCTTCATATATGATTTGCATAGTCTTCAGGGAAATCTCAAAAATCTTGACATGCTCCTCGGCTATCCTCTGTGGATCCCGGGAGTTGAACTTCGTGCAGAAATTCTCGGGATTCTTCGGCATATCGTGGTAGAGGTTGAAGGCCAAAGGAGACACATTATTTCTGTAGGATGCCAAAATCTTACACATTGTTTGTATAGATTTAGCCATCCTCATAGAATAACATACATCATTGACTCCAAACAAAATGGTAAAACTAAAACAAACATGCAATGGAGAAAATGAAATACAACCTATTCTATGGTGGATTGGTGCCCTCCATGAAGATGTGAGAGAGCCCTTTCCCAATCCCTTTCTAAGCCAAATGAGATAGACAATGAGTTGCTATGAGCTCAAGTTGCCTATAGTTTAGATGCATTCAAATGTGTTGTTGAAATGAGAGAAAATGGCTTGTATTTATAGGAGAAGCTGAGAGAAGAGAGGCCAAAATTGAGAGATGTGGGACTAAATCCCATCCAATAGGATAGAGACACTTGTCATAATGGGATTGGCCAAAGCTTGTGCAAGTTTTGGTCAATGTGCCCATTCAAATTTGAAAAATGTCAATAAATGCATGTTGTTGAGGGTTTTGGGGGGAATAATCTTTGTCCAAAAAAGTCAAAGATGAGAGTTATTGAGGGAAAATAAGTCTTTTTAATAAATCAATAAATTGATTTATTGATGCAAGTGGGTGAATCTAGAAGATTCTTGTAGTTAGTATTAAATTAATCATGATTTGATTAATCTAATAGGTGATCAATGTGATATGACATTTGACTTTAGAATTTTGCATTTATTTTAAAATCAAATGAGAGGAAATGAGATTTGATCATTTAATTTAATATTGGTGAATAAATTAATAGACCTTAGGAGATTTATGATTTAATTAAATAAAACTTGATTTATTTAATTAAAAGATGAATATTGACAATAATGTGAAATCTGCATGTCTACATTTTGCCCCTCTTTGAAGCAATGTACTCGTTGCATTGGTTCAATGAATGATGTTTCCAACATCGAAAATAAAGAATTTCAGATTTTTCGGATGCCCCAGTGAAAATAAGTACGCTAGTGCATTGCCCCCTCTAGAGATTGAGTGAAAAGATACAATTTGAGGTGGATCTCACGACAAAGAGGTTCAAAATGGATGTATGGATGGTTAGACTATACGATAATGATGATGTAAATGAGATGTTCGAAAGATGCTTAGAATAACAAATTTATATTATCCTAAACAACTTGAATGATTATGCAATGCATGTGAGATGGATGAGATGGATGATGTTGTCCTATAATGATATGACATGATTATGCAAGATGAGAGGATGAATGCAGCATGGATGTAGGATGGATGCATTGTTAGCGTGAAAGAAGGTAGAAGAATGAGAGGGATGAACCCTTAAATTCAAGAAGATGAAGAAGTCCAACAAGTCCCCTAGTTGTCGAGACTTTATTAGATATGACGATGAATGATGATGATGTGTTGCTTATCCAAGGATGGGAAAAGAGCATACCTTTCTTTATGTTTGATAACACACGTAGGTGTGATGCATCAAGGTATTAAGAACTAGGATGGCGTGGAACCTAGTGTGATGGAATTGGACTCATCAAACAGATAGGAGTACTCTTGTTCACACTTGACAAACATAACCTTATTCAGAATGTAGTTCAGATATCATAAATATCTCAGACCAAAACATAAGAAGGCAAGCCTTCTTATGTGGTCAACAAGATACCTAAGACATCCTTCCTACAAACAAAACAAATTATGCATGACGAAGTTATTTTACAAGAATATCCAACAAGCACAATAGATAAAAAGATAATGATCGTTGCCCCATTCCTTTCTCTCTAAACCTGTTTTGTTTAGGCATCATCGAGAGGTCCTTGGAATGAGCACAGAATAAGATAAGTAAAAAAGACCAAAATAAAGTAAACAAACAGTCTAATGTTCTTCATATCGCTAGCCAAGACTAATTACTATGGGGTACCTGATGCTTATGTCCATCGCAGAAAAGCTTCATCCTAGGACATGTAGTGATTAGGGTTTTGGTGGGACTGATTGCGTGATAAGCTATTGATACTCTGAGTTGACCAACTTGCTAACTTACTGACTTAGACCTTTGAGACTTTGACGATTAGGCGTTCACTTTGGAACCTGTTGACTTGCTTATGCCTGACTCACCAAAGGGTGAAAGCGACGATTGACTTTATTATGAGTGACGACAATCACGAGTGAAAGCGAGATGAAATGGATGCACCATTTTGGTTTTTTCAAATGTTTTGAGGCTGTTTTTGGAATTTTGAGATGTTTTACAAATGTTTTTGGTATTTTCAAGATTTTTCAATGTTTTTGGTATTTTTGAGATTTATGAATGTTTTTGGTATTTTCAAAATTTTACGATGAACAAACTAACTTAAAGACCTATCCTAGGGGTCTCAGGAGCTGATCCATAGATTAGCCTTGCCTACGTTATATACGAAGAGACCACGTAGTTCAACTAGTGGTGGACTGACTTGATGATAATATGGACAAATGGATTGCCATTTTATTGCCTAAAGGACTAACTTAAGATGTAGACTAGATGGGCAAACGGATTGCCAATGCGATGGATGCCTAAAGGACTGACCTAACTGTCTCGAGGGATGATCAAAGATCAACCTTGCCTACGTTCAAGCTTAGAGATGATGTAGTTCGACAAGGTGGAAGACTGACAAGACTAAATGATGAATTTTGAAGATTTTCTGATATTTTGACATGTTTTTGGATTTTCTGATGAATTTTTGAAAAAGATCACGAGAATATACACGAATCCAATCCGATGTTGTGAGAACGTGCCCCTAGTGTGGTGCAATAGACTACTTCGATAAAGGCAGGACAAACTGACCTTCGAAATGCTAAGTATTTCCAATGGTGGAATATAGTATAGATACCAATGCAGGCTATGGTAGGGATGCGAGCAGATGAGTGGAATGCGATGGAATGGATGAGTCATACGGATCCTGATAGATGGGGAAGGTGCTTTATTTACACTTGATGCCTGCTTTCCAGGTTTTCACCAAGGTACTTGCCCAAAGTGCCACCAAAGTGGTTTTCACTAGAGGACGATTTTTTTCTTTTTACTATTTTCAATCCTTTTCTGATTTTTTTGGATTTTTTTTTTTTTGATCTTTTGATTTTTTTTGTTGTCACCAAGATGCCTGTTTGTCAGGTTTTCATCGAGGTAACCATTTTTTTAGGACTTTTTCTAATTTTTTTTGTATTTTCTGGTTCTATACCTTGCAAGGTTTAGGCATAAAACTTTTTGAGGTGAGAGCTATTCAGAGGCTGCTCTAGAGGCTCGCCTTCTGGTGTTGCTAGTTGATATGCCCCTGATGTGTAACTTGCAGTGATGACAAAAGGTCCCAGCTAGTTGGGCTCAAACTTTCCCTTTGTATCTGGATTTGGCACATTCTTTTGGTTTTCTTTCAGCACGAGGTCACCAACTTGGAAAGTGCGTTGTTTGATCTTCTTGTTGTAGCTCCTTTTTAGGCGATTTTGGTACACTTGTAGATGATTAAGGGCATCCACGTGCCTTTCATCTAGTAATTCTAGCTCATTGACTCTTGTGACCCTGTATTCCTCATTTGTGATAAGGTTTTGCAGTGATATCCTTAGTGATGGGAGCTCAATCTCAATGGGGAGTATGGCCTCTGATCCGTAGACCAGAGAGAATGGGGTGGCACCTGTTGGCATGTGGATGCTGGTGCGGTAGGCCCATAAGGTAGGATTTAACTACAGATGCTAGTCACGACCAAAGTCATTGACTGTTTTCTTGAGGATTTTCAAAATTGTTTTATTTGTAGCTTCTGCCTGGCCATTGCCATGTGGATAGTATGGAGTGGAAAAACGGTGTTGGATTTTGAATTTTTCACACAAATCTCAGACATCCTGATTTTTGAAGGGCGTCCCATTATCAGAGATAATGGATTAAGGAACACCGTATCGACAAATGAGGTAATTCAGGATGAACTTGGATATTTTTTTTCCCGTGATGTAGGTCATGGGAATTGCTTCGACCCACTTTGTGAAATATTCAGTGGCGGTGATGATGAACTTATGGCCATTGGATGAGGTGGGTGATATTTTACCAATGAGATTGAGCCCCCATTGTGAAAAGGGCCAAGGTGTAACAATGTGATGCAGTTCTTGAGCTGGTGCATGAATAAGGTCTCCATGTTGTTGGCATTGCAAGCATTTTCTGACAAAATTGTGTGCCTCTTTCTCCATCGTCGGCCAGTAGTATCTTGTTCTTAGCAACTTTTTAGCCAAGGTCATACCACTTGAGTGTGACCTGCACATGCCATTGTGTACCTCAGTTAGAGCAGTTAGGGCTTCCTCGGGTTTTAAACAACGTAATAGGGTTCCATTGGTACTCCTACAGAAGAAGTTCTCTCCTAGGATGATGAATCATGAAGTCCTTTTGATGAAAGTGCGTTTTAGGTTCGGGGTGATGTCAGTGGGGAGGATTCCTAACTTTAGGTAGGTGTATATATCATGATACCAAAGATCACCAGGACCAATGAGTTCACACGTGTATTCTGACTTTGGTACCTCGAATGTGGGTATGAGAAGCTGCTCTACAAGAAATTCATGTTTTAAGACGTTACGAAGGATGTCGAGTAAGGATCCAATTGTAGCCATTGCATTAGTCGCTCTTTTGTTTGTCCTTGGTATCTGCTCAAAGGTAATGTCGATGAAAGATTCCTTGAGGCTTTCTACCACCTTCTTGTATGGTGCGAGCTTGTCATCCTTGGTTTGGTATTCACCGTTGACTTGGTTGATGATAAGTTGCGAGACGCCATAGACTTTTAGTGCCATGATTCGCCATTGTGCTGCAATCTTGAGTCCTATGGTCAAAGCCTCATATTTTGCTATATTGTTAGTACAAGGGAATGCCAGCTTGTATGATCTAGGTATGTAGTCTCCTTGCGGCATGATGAAAAACACACCAGCTCCTGACCCATGTTGTGTGTGAGAGCCATCAAAGTATAACTTCCAGTGGTCTGCTGCACCAAGGTTAAAAAGGGACTCATCTAGGAATTCTGATATGAGTGGGTTATCTATGTAGAGGGGAGCTTCTACCAGTTGATCTACAATGACTTGTCCTTTTATGGCTTTTCATCCTATATACTTGATATCATGTTTAGATAATATCATTACCCACTTAGCCATTCTACCTGTAAGCGCTGCTTTTGACAATAGGTATTTTAGAGGGTCTATTTTGGCAATCAACTTGATTTGGTGCACTAGCATGTAGTGTCTGAATTTCGGAGCCGCAAATACTAGTGCTAGGCAAGCTTTTTTTATTGACGTGTAATTGAGCTCATGTCCCACCATTGTTTTGCTGATGTAGTAGATAGCCCACTCAATTCCCTTTTCATCATGTTGGGCTAAAAGGGCCCCCAAGGCGGTTGTTGTTGTAGAGATGTATAGGATTAATGGTTTCCCCACAATTGGTGGCATCAACACAGGTGGTGTAAGTAGATATTCTTTTATTTTTCTAAATGCTTGCTCGCATTTGTCATCCCATCTGAAAGCTACTCCCTTGTGAAGTAGGTGTGAATAGGCAATCTGTTTATTTGCCAATTGTGTTATGAATCTTTGGATGGACTCATGTCTTCCTGGCAATCCTCTTAGTTGTTTTAACGTTCTTGGTGCTTTCATTTCCAGGATTGCTTTTACCTTTGCAGGGTCTACCTCTATCCCTCTCATTGAAACTATGTATCCTAGCAGCTTCCCTGATTGCACCCCAAAGACACACTTCTTTGGGTTGAATCTAACCTTATATTGTTTGAGCCTGTCAAAGATAGCACTTAGAGTTGCTATATGGTCTTGTCTCTTCTTTGATTTAGCAAGTATGTCATCTACATAATCTTCGACTATTTTGTGGATCATGTCATGGAAGATTAATGTCATGGCTCTTTGGTAGGTAGCTCCTGCATTCTTCAACCCAAATGGCATTACGTTCCAGCAGTAGGTGCCCCAAGGACATGTGAATGTTGTCTTGTGTTGGTCTTCTTTTGTGATCATTATCTTATTGTACCCCGAGAAACCATCCATTAGGGAGAGCATCTCATGTCCGACTGTGATATCCATTATCATGTCAATGTTGGGTAGTGGAAAGTCATCCTTGGGACATGCTTTGTTTAGGTCTCTGAAATCAGTGCAGATGCGGATGCCCCCTTTTGGTTTTGAGACTGGTATGAGGTTAGATACCCATTCTGGATAGTCGATCAGGCGTATGAAGCCAACATCCAGAAGTTTCTATAGCTCAATCTTTACAAGCAAGGCTATTTGTTGGTGCATCTTCCTTAGCTTCTGTCTGACTTGTTTTGCTCTAGGGTGAACGGCCAAATGATGCACTACTACTTCAGGGTCTAGGCCTGGCATGTCTACATAGGTCCATGCAAAATTTACCTTTCTCTCTTTTAGGAAAGCTGGCAATAGGTTTTGTTCTTCTTCTAGGAGGGATTCTGCATAGAAAGTAATTTGTGGTTCTGATTCTGTTCCTAAGTTGACTGGGTTGCACTATTCTGCCAATACTGTTGACTTCTCCTGGTGTAGAGCAGTAGGGGGGAGATTGAATCCTTAATCCTCTGACACCTCAGAGAATTTTTCATCATTGGATGCATCCTTTATTTTTACTATTTTATGGTTAGAGAGTGCCACAGTGTGGTTTTCACTCAATAACTCTGAGCTTATTCTCGATCTTTTTCTTTTGCGACTGAAGGACTCAATCGTCTCCCCATAGTATGCTTGTGTGTCTAGAGTGATATCAAATCCTACCTTATGATCTCCACATGGAATAGTATCCCTTAGTCCCATGAATTCTGAGAGAGCCTCATCGTTTTTGAACAAGTCTAGAATCGGCGGTCCCCGTTGGTCGTGATCGATGAGCTGGGGGTACACTAAGTGGATTTGGTGGGTTTGTTGGATTGGCTCAGTGGGTGAGACACTAATCATTAGTAAGGTGGAATCTTCAAAGATCCTAGGTAAGCCACCTATGGTGTCCTCGTTGTCACTACTACTACAAACGTCAGTTATGTCAAATGTGAAGTTATCGAGAGGTAGGCCTGTGTACACGGGTAATCTAAGGTTAGTTGCCGAGACCCGAGGAGAGGACCTGACTACCCTATTAGGAACACTTCTACCATGCATGGTTATACTCAAAGGGGTACAGCCAAGGCCAAGGTTCTGAATTCTTCTTTCTACAATGATGGGCTCCAACCGTCCATCACTGTTTCTTCCTAGGCTTTCATTCCTGTTATAGCCCATGCCGAACATCAATTGTAACCCTTTGTTTGTTTCCTCCATGGGTAGGGTGGGAGTGGGTCTTTCATCTTGGCACATAGTGTTTGTGATGTTCTCCTCGTCCACATTCTCTTGACTAAGATCCCCCCAAATGTGGAATTTAGCGGGTTTCGTTCTAGTGTGAACAGGTGTTTGAATCAATTGTGGTTGCCCATGTGACCTAGGAGATTGTGGTAACTCTCCTACAACAAAAGAATTTCTCTTCATTCTATAATCACCGCATCCATTGTCCTGTATCATGTTCTTGATCTCGAATATGTCGGGGATGGCGGGTGTCTCTGTCGCAGAAGTGGAAGCGAGATTAGCTGGGTCTATGTATGAAGTGGATGGTCCTTCATCATTTTTAGGTACTTGAGGGATCTTGTAAAACTTGGCTTCCAAGTTTTTGCAATAGGTGAAAGGTTCGGGATCCCCATATATGGTAACCTCCTCATTTTGATATGAGAACTTAATGCAATGATGATAGGTTGAGGCCACTGCCTTCATTCCATGTATCCATGGGCGTCCCAGGAGGATGTTGTATGGAAAATCAAGGTCAAGAACTTGACAAGTTGTTTCCACGGTTGCTGGCCCCACTTGGATGGGGATCTTGATAGTGCCCTGAGACACTCTTTCCTGGTCATCATATGCTCTTATGGTGATACTTTTTTTCTTATTGATGGAATCCTCGGTGAATCCCAATTTCTTTATAAGTTTCAGAGAACAAATATTAAGACATGCACCACCATCTACCAAGACTCGCTTGACTTTCTTTTTATGGACTAGGACTTGGAGGTGGAGTGCGCGGTTATGAGATGGTTGTGGGGACAAATCTTGGTCCAAAAATGTGTTGAGATTTGGGGTAACGATGTTACCTACCATAGCCTGAAATTATTCTGTGTCAAGGGTGGCGGCAACGGTAGAGGCAGCTAGTGCTTCATCCAGGATCTGTCTACGAGCGGTAGAGATTTTTAGTAATTCCATGATGGATATTTGTGTGGGTGTTCTCTTTAGTTGGTCAATTACATTGTAATCATAGCGGATGGCCTTTCTGTTGGTAATGGGGGTCTTAGTAGGTTCCCTGACAATGGTAACTTTTCTGCCTCGTGTGGTGACTCCATAGTCATTGTTGGCTCCCTTGATATTTATGACAATGACCAACTCGTCGACACATCTGACTATCTCCTCGTATACTAGATTAGCACTAGCATACTTTTGTTTACCCTTATTATTCCCTTGGTTATTTCCCTAATTATGATTCGGCATCGGATTCGTGTAGATTTTCAGGTCTTGGTTTCCGGCCGGCTGCTCGATGTTGATGACCTTATCCTCGATGAGGTCTTGGACGATATTCTTGAGTCTCATGTAGTTGGTGGTGGTGTGTCCTTTAACTTTGTGGAAGTCGCACAGGAGATTCTCATTGTACCATGGCGGTTTGGTCATGGGCTCCGTGTATTGTTCGGAGTTAGAGATTTTGATTAGGTTTTCTTTGACCAATTTCTTCATGATAGACTCAATTGATTCGCCAAGAACTATGAACTTCCTCTTGGGGGGAAACTTGTTGTGGGGAGGTGGTCCTCCTTGATTACCCACATTGTTGACTTCGTTGGTGGAAGGTGGTTGTGACTGTGCTACTACCGCATTAGCCTGCACATTGTTGTGGTTATGAGTTTGCGGATGATGATGATTTTGGGTATTTTTCTTAGGAGCACTAATGACTACCTTAGCATCGACCATGCCGTCGTTCGTGATATTTTTGTTCCTCGACCATGTTCGAGGTTTATCATTGTAGTTGTTGGACAGGCGATTATCCTGTGGTGGAGTGAATGTAGGTGCACCTCCTCGCGCAGTAAGGGCTCTTTCAATGTTGAGTGCCTTTGGAATTAGTTGATCGTAAGATGTGATGCATTGCATTTTTAGGTAGAATGCCAAGTTTTCATCTAGGTTGGCTATGATGGTGCAAACTTGTTATTCCTCTAGCATGGTCCACTTACTCTGATTGGCTTTGGATCACCATCTTTGCAAGAAGGATGCAAATAACTCTCCTCTTCTTTGTTTGAGTGTAGATAGTTCTTCTAAATTGACATCCGCACCCATATTAAAAGCATAATTTTTAAGGAAAGCCTCCATAATTTCCTTGAATGTTTTAATGCCTGTGGGTAGGCGAGAAAACCATTCCATAGCTAGACTAGTCAAGCTTCGAGGGAAGAGCCACATTAGATACGTGTCATCATATGCGACTTCCATACAGTGCACCTGAAATTCCCTGACGTGGTTTTTAGGGTTGCCCATCCCATTGTACTTATCAAATTTGGGGATCTCGAATCCCTTTGGAAATGGTACCATGGTGAGACTTCTATCGAACGGATAAGGGCACAAGTTGCCTAGTGTCCTTGTGATTTTTCCTTCTTGCAAGTCCAACACCTACTACGAGAGCAATTTGATCTATGTTGCGACATCCTTGCTTGGGTCGGGGGCTGGGATGAATGAGTGGTGAGGTGTTGGAGGTGTTTGATGGGTGGGGAGCGTACTGGTTGGCATTTGCTACTAGCTTGGCTATGTGTTTAGGGCTTGTTGGTAAGCTTGCATTTGTGCCAACAATGCTTGTTGTTGATCTTGCTATTGTTGTTCCAATAGCGCTTGTTGTTGGTCCATCTACTGTTGTTCCCATGAAGCTTGTTGTTGGTCAAGTTGTTGTTGAGCTAGTAATGCTTGTTGTTGGTCTAGCTGCTATTGCGCCAACAATGCTTGTTGTTGGTCGAGCAGCTGTTGTGCCTAAAAGTCTTGCAGGGCTTGGTGGTAGGCTTGTAGGTGGATTGCTTGCAATTGTGCTTGGTATTGAGCTTGTGTCTTTTCTTGGGCTTGAGCTTGAGCTTGGGCTTGTGCTTGCGCTTCTGCAGCTTGTGCTTGAGCTTGAGCTTGAGCTTGTGCTTATGCTTGTGCTTGGAGTGCCTTCTGGTAGGCAGCTTGTTGTGTAGCTTGCAACATAATGGAGAATGAATTGGTCGTGTTGTGGTTTGGCGGTGGGATTGGTGGTGGAGCAGGAATCATGCCAACTGTCATGGCGGGTGGAGGGATTGTGGTTGTGACTGTGATTTGGGTTGTGGGTGGGGTGGTTGAGACAATTGGTCCTTGATGAGGCATGCTTTGGGAGACTTGAGGACCAATAGATGCATTAATCATGGTGACAGGAATGGTTGCAATTTGTTGTGAGGATATGGGCAAAAGAAGCGGGTTCAAAGTGGTGGTCGGATTGCTTGGATTAGCAAAAATTTCGATGGTTAAAGGTGGAAGACCTATTCCAAGAGGCGATGCAGATGTGAAAGGAAGCGGGGGAAGGGATGATGCACCACTTTGGAAAGAGAAAGGATTGATAGCTTCCGTCATTCCAAGCAAACCAACTTCCTCATGCGGTGGGGGAGTTGGTATGTTCAATTGATATGCTGGTGTGGCATAAAATGAGGATGAACTAGCGGGATTATGAAATGTGAGTGGGATGTAAGGGTGAAATGAGTTTTCCAGAATAAATATAGGGGTGATGATTGCTTCTTCATTAGCCACAAGGTGGTGTTCTTGCAATTCTTGGAACGTGGCACTCCCCTTGTTCACAATCGGGGAGGTTGGTGTGATGATTGAGGTGATGCAAGGTACTTCTTGATTGATGTTTGACAATGGGGATGCAACTGCATTAGTGCTTGTGTTAAGGTTGGGAAGGGGCATGTCCCCTCCTCTTTCTATTGAATTTATGCATTTGAACATAGCACTAACAATTTTATGGTTCTTAGGATTTCAAATCATTTCCATGATTTCCTTTGGTGTCATCCCTATGTCTTCATTTATGTCGTCCTCTTGATGACTCTCCTCTTGAGGATTTTGTGATGATAAGGGAGAGTTGCTTGGGGGATTGCTTGATTCTGCTAGGTTCATTTCGGTATTTAGATGACTCATGTCCATAGAAGCTGGTATTTCTCTAATATTCTCCATGTCCTTCTTGTGTTAAGATC
Source organism: Sequoiadendron giganteum (assembly GCA_007115665.2). Classification (NCBI taxonomy): domain Eukaryota; kingdom Viridiplantae; phylum Streptophyta; class Pinopsida; order Cupressales; family Cupressaceae; genus Sequoiadendron; species Sequoiadendron giganteum. The sequence continues at coordinate 149,117,730 of CM021108.1, forward strand.
TTGTTTGGACCATAAAAATAGGGATTTGTTCGATCCTAATCCTTTAAGTCTGAAAAGAGAAGAACTAGGGTAGCTAAAAGATCAAAGATGGTGATGATGGTGATGGGTTAAAATGGATGGGATGAGTGAATGAAACCTTTGGAAAATTTTTTGAATGTATGTGCTAAACTTTGAAAGGGCTTTTGATTTGATTTGATTGTGATAATTTGACTAGATGCGTTAAGTCAAACAAGATTGGTTGTGAAGTTGTTTTCCCTAGGAAGTTGTGTTATCCTAAGGGAACCTGCACAAAGTGAATGAATTGACAAAGTGTGTTATGCCAATGTTCTCGAGAACTAATAGACTTTAAGAAGTTGCGTTATCTCAAAGAAAATTTGTTCAATGATTTGAGACTATGTTGGCTAAGTGTGTTAAGCCAAGATATGATGATGTTTATTTATCCCTCTAAGTTTAGCATGATGTTTGATTCTAGAGTTCTCAAAAGGTTTGATGATGAAATGAGACTTTGATTTGATGGTTGAATGAATGGGAATGACAACTTTTGATCTTGAACCTTAACCTAGATGCGACTCTCTCTCTACAAAACCTCGGTGTTGAAGAATATGCTTGACTTCCTATGGGAGAAATGCAAACCTTTGAAACAATTTAGGATTTTGTTGACAATAAAATGCATATAATGCTGGATTGTTCCTTGAGGCTTTTCTGTAAAAGTTATAAACCAATCTTTCCCTGAATTCGAAAAGTCTCTCAAGATGCTCCTCACGAGTTTTTAGACTAAGCTTCTTGAACTTTGGCTTTGGGATTTTGATCTTGCAGGAAATCATGTTAGAAAACACATGTGTAATCCAATTTGTCTCTTTATCTTGGTTAAATGAGGCTCTTTTTATCCAAGACACTTGCTTGCTTAGGTTTTCAAACTATATGTCTAGTGTCCCATTCTCTTTCTCATTCCACAAGGTCCTTTGTGTGGAAATCGAGGAAAATAGGGAAAATTTTCCTTATGTTTATCCTTATTGGAAACAAATGATTGTAGAATTTGCACACTTAGAAACCTCTAGGAATGTGATTCCTAGGGAAAGCAAGAGTGGGCAAGTTCATCAATAGGTATTTGTTCGCCACAAGGTGTTTGAAATTTCAAGGTTTTTGTGTATGTTTGTTTTCCAAATGTTTTCAAGATCAAGCAATGTGTTTTCTCCGAGCATTTTCACACTCCTAGGTTGATGAGAAAATACCTTGTTGGGTTCCCACTTGGATAAATCCAGTTGTGCATATCTTGTGCGAATGGCTAAATTCTTGACCACACTGGCTCCCCTCCATGACACTCACTTATTCGGGTTAGCCAAGCATTAGTACCCATGAATCTCCCATGGCATACTTTCCATTTCCACAACAAGACCGCATGTTATGTGGGGCGGCTTCAAAGGACATGACCTTTTGCACCAACAAGATAGATAAGGTTTTGGCCAATTTCTAAACAAGGGTTCTAATTCGGGCATTCCATTCGTGGGGGATTATCCAACATCGGCGAGAGTCCATTACTGTCCATCTCGTCGGAATAATCCTCGTGATATTGGCCTTTGTTCCAATATCCACACTTATATACCGGTTGGAAGTCGCTTGGCTTTAGCGTGTTCCCGGTTGGGTCGTTCCCTTGGGTGATTACTTTTTCCCACAAGGCAGGCCCTCTAAGATAAACAAAAGTGAGCTAACATATCCCGTCGTTCACACAACCTTCGTTGAAAAACAAAGGGGAAAACCTCCACAATATGTCATGCTCACACTCGCTTGTTTTGTTCAATTTTAGATCCCAAATCGAAGTGTGGAGGCAATATTTTTGACAACTTAACATCACCAAAATGCTTTTGATTCTCAAGATCGCTGTGAAGCGCGAGAGAAGAGCATACGCATTTTAAATGATGTTAGTTTGTGAAAAAGATTGCAAAACATGGAAACACTTGTTCATTTTAAGTCCCAAAAGCAGTGATGAGTTTGTTTTAAAAGCACCAATTGAAATGTGAAGTTTGCCTTACTCAATTTTAAGTCCAAATTGAAATCTAGTAAATGTCTAAGGTTCTTTTTAACCAACTTTGAAAAGATCAAGTCAAGTGGTTAATTTTAAACCCAAAACGAAATGTGAGTTGGTTTAAAACAGAAAAAAAGGGTAGTGAATTAAAGCTCTAAGATTTAAAATAAGCATTAAAAAATGCTTTTTCCAAATCTTGATTTCAAAAATATTCAATTCCACTCTTTTCGCCTTCACTTTTGTTTCAACCTTCAACTTTAATCTTGATGTCAACCTTGATGTTAACCTATGAACATTACAAAGTTGAAAAAAAAAAAAAAAAAAAATTATTTCCAAAATTAATCAACTGTACAATAGCATTTAACCAAGGTATAGCCCAAGCATTAGCAAAACATTTCTTTTAAATGTGGGCATGCAAATAATATCATTGAATTTCAAACTATATATATAAAAAAAAAGCTTCCTCCAAACACAATCAGTAGAATGATCATAAAATCTTCTTTTTGACCAATAGACAAAAACTCTCTTAAAGGTGAAAATTCACCAAGGCCCTTAAACAATGACATAGAGGAATTATCTCACATTAAAATTACCGTTTTCAGATTTTATGAAGAACCAAATGATTTCTAACATAAGAAATGATTTTGAAAGTACATATCTGTCAATGAAGAAGTTCGACCAGACAGAGGAGTGAATGTAAATTTGAAATTCACACATGTGATCAACTTTTTAAGCAAATATTCCCCCACCATTTTTTAAATATCAACTGTATGAAAGGTTCATAATGCAAGTTTTTAACAATCCCATATCATTTTGGTGCAAATTTAAACCTACATATCATAAAAGAAATCCCATGTGATTCAACCTTCCAGGCAGCAGCAAAGACAGATAATGATCTTGTTTAACATTTAATGTGTGAAAGAGGAGGAAATAACGATCCGTATTCCAAGCTTAATAATATCTGGACAAACTGTACATTTATTATTAAACTCATAAACTATTATTCCCAGCACTGAAAAGAACCACACACATCACCATATCACCATTCTGAAGAAATCCTTTGAAGGAAATTGTGACACAGCCAAATTGATAATGAACCAGTTTCTAATTCACAATATCTTGATATTCTCAGGGTAAATACAGGCAAAGAAAAAAGAGAAAAACAACAAAAACAACCATACAGGCAGCGTGACCAGTTCTTTAAACTTTTAACCTACAAACAATGAAATGCCATAAAGACACTTGAATGGTGGTGCATTAGTATAGCAAGAAACTTGTAAGCACTAGCTAAATGTTGACTTCTTTGCACAATCGGATCAATGTAGTAAATGTGATTGACACGCCTCTACAACTAAAACCAATATGTAATAAATGCATTTTCAGATACACCTGTAAGATACGTCCTTTAGAATGGCCTCCTATAAGCATTCATTCGCTGATTAGCTTTCTTGTAATGGAAAATTTTCAACAACTGACAGAGTTAATGTGAACTTTTGATTGCATTGAATGAAGACAGTGATCAGAACATTTCCAAAAGCAAAAGAAAAAATAAACAGTGAATACATGTGGTAGGTTAAAATAGTTATTCTAAAGGCAATAAAATAAATCTTAAGGCCCCGTAAGATGTGAATTTAAGACCCCAGTAACTGCTAAAAGAAGTGCAAATCTCCTACCTTCTTTGTTTGGCAAGTGTAAAGTCAGCAACTATAAAGGATATGCTTTCAATTCAACGCATTTACAAAAGTGGCCAACCATTAAAAGAGAATGTCTATAGGAGAAAATAAAGATCTCGGTCTTCAATGTTAGTATTCAATGGAAAATGAGACAGGTAAGCACAAAATGATGAAAAGGGAGTTATAGAAACTTATGAAGATGCTAAGGTAGTAAAAAGTGAACCGATTGTGAACAAACAGTCTGTTTTCAGTAGGATTTCAGAGAGCAGGTCTGAAAGAAAGGATGATGCTAATATAGAAAGTGGAGCGGCTAAAGACTTTTCACCAATCAGAAATGTTTCCATATTTGACACATTCAACAAATGAAGGCTGGTTTCTTGGTAATAATGATGGCAACTTCGTGTCCTAACGGTGGTCGATGGATGTTCCATCTATCTTTCCCTGTCTATCACCAAATATCTAGGCAGTGCTTGGTTAGCATTGAATATCATAATGAATACGAGCTATTACAACATGAATGTCATAAAGAATATGCACTATTACAACATGAATACCATAAAGAATGTTTATTCCCATACTCTGTACTCTATAATATTGAATGCCGATCAAAATGCATGAAATCAAATCATGAATTTTGTGGTTGTAAGTTTGACTGGGGCTGCCTCCAAGGAAATACCACGATAAGTTGAAGACTGTTGTTCAAACTATTGATTTGAAGTTCAAAAAAGTTCTACAATATAAAGAAATAAATTGATTTGAAGCTTAAACATGTCAAAATATAAAGACTGTTGCTAAACACATTCATAAATAGGTTACACAGGCTATAAATGTAACTTGTGAATAGATCGATATATCCGCAAATAGGAAAGGGATGAATCCAAGTAGTCACTCCCTACTTCAAAGAAGGGTATATATAGATCATATATACAAGATTTTCCACCATACCAGTGTATGATTTTATTCCAAACAAAAGTAAATCATAGAAAGAACAAGTAACCAAATTATACATAATACATAATCATTGAGATCTACTTCATATAAACAAATGGATTTATCCAAAACTTTGGAAAACTGAGACCTTTAAGAGTAATGCCCTCCTTCTAGTGCCATTTGTAGGATGCCAAAATCTTACACATTGTTTGTAAAGATTTAGTCATCCTCATAGAATAACATACATCATTGACTCCAAACAAAATGGTATAACTAAAACAAACATGCAATGGAGAAAATGAAATACAACCTATTCTATGGTGGATTGGTGCCCTCCATGAAGATGTGAGAGAGCCCTTTCCCAATCCCTTTCTAAGCCAAATGAGATAGACAATGAGTTGCTATGAGCTCAAGTTGCCTATAGTTTAGATGCATTCAAATGTGTTGTTGAAATGAGAGAAAATGGCTTGTATTTATAGGAGAAGTTGAGAGAAGAGAGGCCAAAATTGAGAGATGTGGGACTAAATCCCATCCAATAGGATAGAGACACTTGTCATAATGGGATTGGCCAAAGCTTGTGCAAGTTTTGGTCAATGTGCCCATTCAAATTTGAAAAATGTCAATAAATGCATGTTGTTGAGGGTTTTGGGGGGAATAATCTTTGTCCAAAAAAGTCAAAGATGAGAGTTATTGAGGGAAAATAAGTCTTTTTAATAAATCAATAAATTGATTTATTGATGCAAGTGGGTGAATCTAGAATATTCTTGTAGTTAGTATTAATTTAATCATGATTTGATTAATCTAATAGGTGATAAATGTGATATGACATTTGACTTTAGAATTTTGCATTTCTTTTAAAATCAAATGAGAGGAAATGAGATTTGATCATTTAATTTAATATTGGTGAATAAATTAATAGACCTTAGGAGATTTATGATTTAATTAAATAAAACTTGATTTATTTAATTAAAAGATGAATATTGACAATAATGTCAAATCTGCATGTCTACAATTTCTCAACCACGCCAGATTGTCTTGTAATTGCAAAGGGGTAGCAGCAACTAATAGGACAACAACAGGGCTGGAGACTATGTTTGGCTGAAAGGCAGTGTTCAGCCCAAATGGAGTGGCAGCCTAGAAGGTTGTTTGGATCAGGTGAGTGGAAGGTGGTACTTCCAATGATGATGGAGAAGATCAAGGTGAAAGAGCAGTGAGCTGGTCACGTGAATCAGTGATGGATAGTTCCCTTAGTTTAGCTATTTTAGCTTGGATAGAGGGGTTGTAATTCCTAGAATTCTCCCTTATTTGGTGTAGATCTCAAGACTCGATGAAATCTCTCAGGGGAGAATGACCATATTCAATCTAGCTTTATCTCCAAAAATCCCTCCTTCTAGTGCCAGTTCTATTGATGGTGTTTTTATGCACTTCACAACACAAGTAATACGTGGGTGCATTACCTCTCTTGAAAGACAGTCTTCCACAATCAAATTATAGAACACTATCCCAAGGTCTCTCAGATGTTAGGTCCTGATGATGCTTGGAATATTTCAGTTGATTTATGTGATTTTCTAGAATCACAAGGTGACCTTACATGAGCTAAAGTTGTAGGAGAATCAGGTCTATGAACGAAGTTCTTCAAATAGGGAATTAATGCACTTCATTGTAGGTTCAAACAATAGTCAAGAATTCCAATATTTCGTTGGATTTGGCTTTACAATATGTAATGAACCTTAGCATAGGTTGTTTCTAAAAAAGGAAAAAGAGGGGCAGGGAAGAGGGAAGGTTCCTTGACCTGCAACTACCGATGAACAATGATCATGGAGGTTCTAGCTGTGGACAGTTTCCCTAAAATAGAATTTCACTTAATCATAATTCTCACAATATCATGAAATCTATGCAATCTTCTAAGGAATGTGGATATTCATCATTCATTCACCATGTAAATTTGAAAAAATACAAAGTTTAAAGAGTAGCTATGAGATTATAGTCCAGACTAACTTTACGGAGTCACCTACCAACAACAAATGACTAAACATATGAACAAGGAAAGCATACACACAGAGGAAAACTTCATAACCAAAGACAACATACTAAATCTACAAAAGTTAGCTAAAGGAAACTAGAACGGAAAAATAACTTAAACTAAAATTTTAACTAATGGGAGAAGAATCATGAAACATGTAGAGAAATCCAAAATACACCAATAAGTCACTGCATTTTCTATTACAATTTTTCTAGCATGCCTTTACAACAACTCAACTCCATTAAAATGAGAGGAGGAGAGCCCTATTTATAGTTTTCAAAAAGAAAAATGAGTGGCCAAGATTCAATTCTATTGTGTGGCCAAGATTCACTTTACACTAGGGTGTCACCTACCCCCAAATATATTACATTTTTAAAACATCTTTCATCTTTACCTTGTTTTGTCTTCTAGTGGGATCACTGTTGTAGTTTTGTCTTTTTGTTGTTTGCCCTTTGCTGTAGCTACTCTTTTAGAAATTACTCATCAATGCCAGGGTTGCCCTCCTGCTTCTTCAAAGCTACATACTCCATGAAGATTAGGATCATTGGCTAAAGCTTGTCCACTTCCATGATGTCAGATCATAGCACCTGGTAACTCCATTCTCGGGAGTTGTTAACGAGTTTCTTCCAGTCGTCGTCATACTTGGCAACATTACTTCTGAAAATCTCAGACTGGGTGAAGGCTCGAGCAGAAAATCTCATAAAATCCATGGTAACCTCGGATGACATCCCATTTTCGATGCTCTTTAAGAAATGAGGCTTTATGCTTTCTGGATTAATTTCAATAGTAGGCAACTTGTACCCTATTATCAACTTCAAGTACTGAGCACAATCTCCCCTAGCCTCCTTGACCCATTCGATATCCAGAACCACTCATTCCAGGATCTACTCCACCCTTCGCTTTTGATGGTCAAAATCTCATTTCCACACATCCACTAACCAATAGTCATCATCCTTGAGGGAAAGGTCCTTCTCCCAAACCTCATTCAGCAGCGCAAGGATAGCCTCTATCTTTGGGTAGGTGGCTCTGTACTTTTTTGGGAACTCCTCGCAAATTTTCCTCGTGCCCTCTAGAGTCCTCTCCACCTGCAAGAACTTATTTTCTATTTAGACAGCCAAGTTGATTCCCATGTTCCACGTATCCAAGACCTGTCAGAACCAATTTTCCATAGTCCTATCCAAGTTCCTAGTTCTTTCCAGCTTATTGATTTGCTCTTGGGACAATAACTATGGTGGGGCTGACGAGTTGGTGGGTAGCTCATCTGGGGATGACCATTGTTGAATGTATGCCATCAGATAGACCACCTTTGCTTTAAGTTCTTCCTTTGAAACCTTATCCTATTGGATAAGGTGCACCACCGTGGCCACCAATTCCTAGAGGTGGTCAACCTTCTGCTCCCTAGTGGCCACTCCCATTTCGATGGTGTAGATGTTATAAGTACCTCCTTGTTCTCCAACTACCGGTGTGGCTATTTGTACTAGCCTAGATCCAAAGGCATCCATGGTTACTTTTGATCTGATTTTTGGCCTTTTCTCCTTCTTTGTGCTTATCTGTGCTCTAGGAAATATTGCCTCTAGCCTTGCCGTAGGATCTTTTAGGGTGGGAGTCTTTTGCCTAAGATGATTCCCTAGCCAATCGGGCATTTGGGGCCCCTCCTTAGGTGATTCGCGTTGATCCTTGCTGCCCTCCACCCCAAGTTCAATGGTTTTGACAACAAGGGCCTCCTTCTCAACCCCTACATCCTCCTTATCCTCGTCAGAGTCTTGTTTGAGCATTATATGTTTGGCAGGAGACTTGGTGAGCAATTGCTTGTCAGAGGGATCTTCCCTTTCAGCATTTTTTCCTTCCTCATCTTGATCATACTCATGTTCCCCAGGCTTAGCTTCTTGTTCATCTTCACTGAGGGATGCTTCCTCATCATGCTTTGGGGTTCGATCATTCCTTTCAGCTGGAGACGTGTCGGTCTTAGTCTTCGGAGCAGCAGACCATTCAATCATAAGCTGACCTATAGCCTCTTGGTCCTCAATCTCCTTAAGCTATTTGTTCCATTCTTCTTCAAGCTTTGGGTCAGTTTTTTCTCGGATTAATTAGATGTTCAACACCTTGTTTCCTTCACTAGAGGATTCATAGGCCACCTCATCAATCTCCTGGTGCTCGAACATTAGGTGCTCATGTTATTGATACTCTTCATCTTCAGGCCTCTTGGCAACCTCTACCTACTATCGTTTGAGCTCATTTGAGATCTACATTGTTGCCTCTATTCTAGGTGGTTTGGTAGGGGGAGGGAGAGATAGAGCATTAGCCATAGCCTATTCTATTGCAGCTTGCACTACTGGATTTGTAAGCACCCCTAAAAGCTCAGATAGCACATTTTGCATGTATTTTACGAAGGGCTCTCGGACACTAAGGACAAGCATTGTAGTAGTAGAAGCGGGTGAAATGGAAGGAGACATAGAAGATGATGAGACCGATGAGGTTGTGGTGAAGGACGAATCCACCAATATGACCTACATGATTAGATAAGTGGAGGCAAGGTGGACAGAGATGTCCACTGTAGGTAGGGAGGAAGCAAATATTGCAAGCGAAGAAAGTGGGACAGTGGTAATAGTATTCGATGGAGACCTTGGTGGGTCAGCTTCTTCCTCTCTTCCATTGAGGAGTAGATCTTTAGGTATTACAGGCATCTCCACAACCCTGACTACTTTTCTTTTCTTTTTGGAAGGCTTGTCATCTGAAGCCTTTCGAGCATAAACCTTTAGGTTAGGCAACTGCTCACTAGCTTCTTTTCTTTTCTTAGTTTTGACAAATGGTGGGGATTTGGAGGTTTCCCAATTGTAGTAGCAACCTCACCACCATCAGAGCCACTTGGCTCGCTTTTGAGTCCCTTAAATGTTAAGGTGACTCCCCGTTGCTTCAGTCGGGCCACTTGATGGTTGATTCACGTCTTTGTTTGAACCTCCACGGGCTTGGTGAGTATGTCGAGGTCATCAACCTCTTGCGTGTCCCAATCAATCAAGGGAAATGGCATATTGGTGATGACATTATATCTTAGATTGATCACCATTCTCTCATCCTCTTCAAGTTGATTCGGAACTGGACACAAATTGACTCTTTGCTTGTAGAGGGCAGTCATGCGCATATAGTGTCCTAACTATACTTCAAGATCATCTTTGTAGTTGGCCCAAAAATCCTCAACATTGTGGAGGAGGGCATACTTAGATCCTAGTCCATTCATGGCTGAGCTATATACTGCCTGAAGTGGTACTCATCCAGCTCCTTTTCTGAATTACACTCACATTGGGAGGTATGGATTTTTTACATCTCTTGACCAAGGCCAATAGGATAAGGTGTCCCCACTAGATGTTTGTTGCTCAGAATATTGTGAATGTGTCACAGTTGCCAAGTCAACTCCAATAGTATGATCCAGTCATTGGGGTACTAGAGCAGCTTGTTTGGCCTTTCTATGAATCCCTGGGCATGCATGTAAGTGAACTTAGGGAATTGTATATAAAGGAAGGTGTAATGCTTGAGGAGGGCTCTAGCACTATGGGAGACTCTTATCTTGAAATCTCCTCCAAGTAGCCACATGATGTAGGCAATGAAGGCATCATTTACCCTATAGTAGTCCCTCTTGAATTTTATGTACTGCAACTAAGCATATTTGTCGGGCTTAAGTTCCCTCCTTTGTACCTCATTGGGAATTGCAGTCAATCCATGGTAATGTCATTGATCAACAAGCGAATAGACTAGGTATGATGTCATATAGAATTTTGATGCCTTCTTCACACTGATAAATTGCTCATGAAGGGAATTGCTAATTATTTCCCCCCAATAAAAGGCAGCATCACACCCATAGAGGATTTGTTCCACAAAGTACAACATCCAGTCTTGAAAGAAGGCCGCAACAGGAAGATCCATTACTCTACTTAGTAGGGTAATGAGGTCATGGTAATCCTCAAAGAAATCATTATGAAAGAGCTCCAGAGGGAATTTCCCAGCACTGGCCTACTTATCTTTCAACCAGTACTGATTAATAAGTTTCTTGCATCTCAGAGGATCTTAATCCCATAATGCCTTGCATTCTTCTATAATCGAGGTCTCCATGCTTTCAAAGGAGGGAAGTGGAAAGTTGTAGTTATCCCCAGAGAGGACATATCTGCAAGGATGTTTCCATCTCTATGTACTATAGTTCTAGTTTTCATTTGATATGCTTCCCAACATTCCATTACCAACTCAAGGGCCACCAAAGATGGCGAGAAGCTCATAGCCTTGGCAAGTCCACTGCTTCTAATTAACTTTTCATTTTCTATTTTCAGGTCCACCCTAACCCTTCATGTAAACTCCTCAATATTGACATCCCCGATATTGGTATTTATGATGTCCCTCTAGAGAGTGGTGACTCTAGAGTGTAATGGCACCCCCTGGAATTTTTACCTCATTTGATCCTTGTTCTCCTTGCCTTGAGGTGCCTTGGAAATTCCTTTTCCCTTTTCCTTAGTGGCATCAAAGGCTTCTACACCAGATTCCATAAATCCTGTACAAAGAGACATGAATTAGTAACATTAAACAAGTAGAGAAGTGGCCTTAGAAAAATCCTTGCACATCAAGATTAGATTCATTGTCATCATTTAGAAAATTTCAACACTTGATAAAAACATCATTAGGAAGCAAAACAAGCAATCCAGGATCCCATGGCCAGAATTCCCTTGCCAGAATGCCGTTTGGAATGGTAAACAAGGTAGGAAACTCCCAATGACTTTTCTGGTCATGGATTTGATCAAACCAAGGTTGGGGACGAAAGAAGACTCAATTTTAACAAGTGGGTCGAAGTCCATTTTGGATTTGGAGGTCATTTGAGCCCTTATTTAGGAATTTGGGTTTTAGATACAAGAAGGCCGCTTGGAATGACGCAAGGATGACAAAACTCTGGGTGTCAGGCTTCAGAGTTCGAGTTGCTGGGTTGGGAAGCTATCATGGGACAACTGTGCAAAATGGAAAAATGTAGGCAGCAATTTGGGGATAGAAGTCCGAAGGGTAATCTCTGGGAATGAATTCATTATTTAAGAAAAATCCTAGTAGCAAATGAAAGGTCGGGGCCCGGAGGCCGGAAAGATGGTCAGGTTCGACCATTTGGAACGAGGAAACTAGAACGGAATCTAGGAGATGGAATTTTGAAGTCTGCAGTCCAAACAACTTTTGGAAATTATGTCTTTTATTTAGATTTTATGTAGCAAAGGGGTGACCGAGGTCTGAGAGTCGGAAAGACGTCCTAGACCAGCCATGCAAAATGGGAAAGGTGACATGAAATTTCGGGGGTTGGAGTCCGACGAAAACTTGGACATCTAGTTTTTTTGCAAATTTTCTAAGATGGACTTCACATTCCCGAGGTCTGAGGGTCGGGAAGACGCTTGAGGAAGGCCACTCGGAAAGGTGGGCGCACAACGAAAACCCAGGAAGGAAGATCCAGTGGCCTGGACCCAAGGCAAGTTTGGTCTCATTTATAGATTTATGGACTTTGAAGGGTCGGGGTCCGAGGTCTAGAAGGTCGGTTGTATTCCCTTGTTGGGAACAACGAAATGGACACAAAATTCTTGGAATGGAAATCTAGACACTGGAGCCTTAGGTGAGGTTTTTCATCAACTAGAATTTTGGCTAAGGTTTGTAGTGGCCGCGGAGAGTTCTGGGCCCAAAGGATGTGGCCGCCTGCTCCAAAAGAATAGCAACAGGGAAGTCAAGTTTCGGCTCTGAATTTCATGGTCTTAATTGTCATTTTTCCCACTTCCAATTTGTGGGTTTCTTGGTTGGGGCACTACCTTGTAGAATTTTAGTTCATTTCACTATTTTTTACTTGATTTAAACCATGATTTCAAAAAAAAGGAGACAAGGCAGTTGGATGGCGAACATACCTTGAAACTCCAAAGAAGACTTTTGCTGAATTCACGAGGAACGATGAAGCAGAGGTTTGGGTATGGAGGTAGAATTTGCTAGGGTGATGCTATCTTTTTCAATTGCTTTTTTCATATGTAAATGGCAATTGAAAACTCATTTAGATAACCCTAGCATCATTAATACCAAATTAAATGCTTGGTACAGCTACAGGTGAGGTAGCCGAGTTTAAATTTTGGGATGGCAGCAGGAGGATTGAGGTCTGGTGGCCGAGAAGATGTCGAGCCATGGCCGTTTCAAAAATCTATCAAGTGAAATGCAACGGCGATGGGAGCTCCAGGGTTCGACGCCCAGAAAGATGGAAGCTAGCAGCCATTTGGAACGACAAATTCCAAAGGGAAACCCAGGAAGGGAAATCTAAAAGGTCAGCCTTGGTGGGCTAGAAAGACTTCACACAACTGTCGTTTGGAATGGAAGAAATAGAATGGAAACTCAAGAAGGGAAACCTGAGGGTCCAGGCCCGGAAGGAGCCACAAATGCCAGAAAGGCCTACAAATAAAAAAAACCCGAAATGGCTTAAGATTTAGCATTTTTCCAAGTGACAAAATTTGATCAGCTTAAAATGTGACTTTTGAGATCATGTTGACCTTTTAGGGCACAAAAAAAAACACGCAAAATGAGGTGAAGCAAAAAGGATCCGAGAAGCAAAAGAGGGAAGAGAGGGTACCCATTCCGAACAGGGAATGTGTGCAATAGGCACAACAAATATGACTATGAATGGACAGATTGATGCAAAGACTTGAATCTTAGTTCAGATTATGAGGGGAAATTACCCCTAACTTCCCTCTGAGATACTCAAAACTATCTTTAGGCAATGGCTTAGTGAATATTTCTACAATCTATTCTTATGTAGGCACATACTCCGGTCTGACTTCTTTATCACTCACTTTATCTCTCAAAAAGTGATATTTGATAGATATATGTTTTGTTTCTGAATGTAGCATTGGATTCTTAGAAAATTTTATGGCACTGGAATTGTCATAAAATATAGCAAGAGGCTCATCATACTGAATTTTGATATCTCTCAACATTTGTTTCATCCATATTACTTGAGTGCAATTGTTTGTAGCAGCAATATATTTTGCTTCAGCAATAGATAAGGAAATGGAATTTTGCTTTTTATTTAACCAAGATACCAACTTCTTCCCCAAGAAGAATGCACCACCACTAGTAATCTTTCTATCATCCATATCTCCTACCCAATTTGAATTAGTAAAAGCACTAAGGTAAGATCATCATCTTTAGGATACCAAAGACCAAAGTAAATTGTCCCTTTCAGGTATCTGAAAATTCTCTTCACAATAGTCACATGATATTCCTTTGGATCAACTTGATATCTAGCAACCATGCATACAACATTCATGACGTTTGGTCTAGTCTGAGTCAAATAAAGTAATCCATCGATCATGGAACTATATCTTGTTGGATTTTCTTTAGGAGAATCATCATTTTGTGTTAAATTGAATCTGGTAATCATGGGTGTACCAACTAGGTTTGAGTCTTCCATGCCAAACTTTCTCAATAACTCTCTTACATATTTGGACTGAGATATAAAGACTCCATCATCTAACTGAGTAATTTTCAATCCTAAAAAGAATTTCAGCTCTCTAATTATTGACATCTCAAACACACTTTTCATTTCATCAACAATTTCATACATAAGTCATCATTACCTTCAAAAATGATGTCATCAACAAATACTTCAATAATCAACTCTTTATCCTGATCCATCTTGAAATATAGATTACTGTTAGTAATACCTTTATTGAATCCAAGCTTCAACAAGTATGTATCCAATCTAGCATATTAGGCTATAGGGGATTGTTTTAGTCCATACAAATCTTTCTTCAATCGACAAACCGTATCTTCTTTATCAGTTAGTTGAAATCCATTTGGTTACTCAACATATATTTCTTCTTCTAGCTCACCATTCAGAAATGTTGACTTTACATCCATTTGATAGACTTCATAGTTCTAAAAAGTAGCATAAGCAATTAATAATCTTACAGCTTCAATTCTAGCAATAGGGGAAAATGTTTCTTCAAAATCAATACCTTACATCTATGAGTACCCTTTATATACAAGTCTTACTTTATTCCTTACCACTTCACCTTGTTCATTCAGCTTATTCCAAAAGACCCATTTGGTTCAAATCACGTTTTTATCCTGAGGTCTGGGAACAAGAATCCATGTATCATTTTTCTCTATCTCCATCAGTTATTTCTTCATTGCTTATGTTAGGTCTCAAAAATGTAGGTTTGAACCACAAGAGCTTGCCAAGATCTTGACATTTTTGGCTAATGTACAAGGCCAATTAATGTGTTTGAACCTTCTACTCTTTAGGCTCTACTAAACCTAGGCGGGTGTACCTATATAAATGGTGCATATTTGAGCTATGTTTCCTATTTGATAAATCTATCCACAATGGAAATTTGACAGTGGAGAGATGTGATCCTAATTTTGTATAAATTGTATAAGCAATATCAAAGTGCAATTCAATATGTTTAGTTAACAAATGCAGAATTTTGAAAAAATGTTTGATGAAGCTAAATAAAATAAAAATGGGTGAGACCAGTGCCTTGTTGGGTAAAATGGAGTCCAATGAAGACCTAGAAATTGTGACCTTTAATGGAAATAACTCAAACTATTTGGCACATTGACATGGAGTTATAACTTGTATAAACATGGAAGTAAATAATTGACAAACTCTACTTGAGACAGATTGAAAACCCTAATTATATAGCTCTTCTTATTGATCCAATTAACACTTCTAAATTACCATGAATGACTATATAGATTTAATCTTGACTTGAAAGAACCAAGCAATCTCATCACATGAATACAACAAATGTGCATTGATAAATTGAACCTATACTTGATATATCAGTTTGAATAATAGAGAAGTATTAAAATGGAGACAACCAAACAATTGAATAATTTCAACAAACAGTTGATACCATAATTAGGCTATAAAATCTAATATCTTCATTGAATTCTTCAATATTCATACATTCATCATGGTCTTCACTATCTACAAAATTATGAAAATTCCTCTATCTCTCTATTTAATCTATCTCCCCCTTTTATATCTTCCCAGAAAAATCCCTCACGCCTTTTGATCTTGGTCTTTTCAAATTCTGATGAGAGGAAACTAGCCTCAGACCAAAGGCCACACCGATTGATAACAAAGTAGGAGATTAAATAAAAATATAATAATAACAACTAATCCATTAATATTTGTAGCTCCCAATTTTTTGGGAGCTTCTAATGTGGTGTCCCATCGGGGTTTCCCTTCAAGTTTTGGATGCTTGCTACATGGCACCGTATCACACATCTCACGAATTTTAACTGGTGAACATTTTCGAGGCTCGGCTAGCGACCAAGTGTGGAGATCGAACTACATCTTAATCTTTACTTATAAGCCATTGATGAAAATAAGGATGTGGAGTTTCTTTGAATACTTGTGGGCTCCATTCATCTGTAGCTGCGGAGTGTACATGGTAGTGATTCATGAGTCTTGCCGATCTTAAAGAGCTTGCATCTTAATATCGCAAGCTCACAGGGAACAATGGTGATTTGGCTACATTTATCCCTCAATCTTGGTCATTGATCTTTCTTCATCTAGGTTGGATCATTGAATGGTTGTGCTTTAGTCAATCTGAAATTGACTTCCATCATGGAAAATGGCCCACAATTACTCAATATTCATGTCAAGCTCCCCAAAAGACTTCAAATCAAAGCTTTGTTTGATCTCCACCTTTCACTGTTGCCAATATTGCTCGTAGTTTTCTTATCATCACCACGTGGCATCTTATTGGGGTTTCCTTTTAGGATGCTCCTTTTCCTTCTAGCCAAGATTTTCTTGCTTTCCATGCGACCCATGCTCGACATTGGCATCCATGCATCACTATTCTGCACATCGCTCAATAATTTTGTGAAAACCTTCCGAGGTCAGCCTGAAATGGTCTAGATTTGACTATTTCATCTTCATCTGATGGTTAGAAATATTGCACATGCAATAATTGTTAATCATAAAAGGGGGACTGGCTAGGAGGATGGGGAAATAACACTCTAGGCCAAAATTTTAGACATTTATCAACCTGATATGCAGATAAAGTTTAAACACAGTCTTAGCAAATAAAAACCGACAGGGTAGGTAAAAAGGGGTCAGTAACACAAATGACTAACAAGGCTCAGATTACAACTTATGCAACTGGCGACCCATAACAGCAGGTCAATGCACAAATAGACAGCCAATGAAACTAGAAGACCAGAAGACAAAATTTGTGCCCAAAACCCAAAACCCCAAGACTAGAAAATTGTAAAGGCTCCAATAGTGGCTCCTATTGGGGATAAGTGATTTACCGATCACTACAAGAATCCAGCATATCTCTTAGAGTAGACCAAGACTTCAAATGATATATAAAATGAAGGGAGGCAAAAAATGGAGAAAATTGAAATGAACCTATACTATTGTACATGGAGAGAAAATTTGTTTCCAATGAGGGATTTCGGGGATTGTCCATGTACTTGCAAATCTTAGCCCCCTTTAAATTCCTAGACTATTGTGCATGGAAAATTATTTTTTAAGAGGTTTATTAAGAATCATCCATGCATTGGAAAACCTTAATCCTCTAGTACTCCTTAAGAGAAGAAATGCTTTAGGAACTACCCATGTACTGGCAATTCCTGCTCGTCTCCAAACACATTCTACAAATAAGAAGAATCCTCCCCTCCTTTTCCAATGACCACAAAAGGACCCAACCACAGGGCTTCAAACTTCCCTTGTTTTCCTTTCTCCTGACATCGAGCATTCCACATTAACACCAAATCATTCTCCTCAAATTTTTGATCTTTGGCCTTTTTGTCAAAAATATATTTCACTCGTGATTGCAGCTTCACATTTTTCTTTTGAGCCATTCTCCTTATCTCACCAAGTTCTGCAAGTTGTTCCATTCTTTCCTCCATTGGTTCAGAAATATCCAAATCCTCTTGCAGAATAAAATTAGAAATTGGCAAAAGGTTTTGTAGTGGCATCCTAGCTTGTGTTGCATACACCAGTTCAAATGGAGACTTTCCAATTTATATTTTCACTGTAATCTTATCCGCCCATACAACCATTCTCAACTTTGAGTCCCATGCCTTTTTATTTGTACCTAACATCCTTCTTATTATCTTTAGAAGACTTTTCTTACTATATTCTTCCTAACCATTCACTTGTGGATGATAAGGGGCAGCATAGGAAATATTAATTCCATATGTGTTGCAAAAGTCTTTGAATTCATTAGACCTAAAACACATCCCATTATGGGTGATCCCACAAAGCTAGTTTACAATTTCTGAGAGGAATTGATTTTTGTTGAAATCACATATTTTTAGAAAATATAATGATTTAAGCCTTTAAAAGTTCCATTTTAAGGATTCCAATTGAAGAGGTTTTGATCAAACCACCTTAGATCAAACCCCCTTTGATAGAACCTTACTAGTTTTAAACCATACCTATAAATGAATCTCCTTTACACCTATCAAAATGCTGATAAAAAATCACTTCTGATTTACCTTTTGGGGGATCAAATGAATTCATTTAAAATTTATTTCAAATTATTATGGTATTCCTCAAAATGAGCTATCCCACAAATATAATTTTAATATGTTTTGGTTTTATTATGTATGTGTTTTTTTAGTTTTATTAAACATAGGTTTTTCACCGAAAATCAATCTCTATGTTTTGTACATGTGAAAAAATAGAAAATTATCAAAATATATTTTTCAAAAAATGTTCATGTTGGGTATTGATGTCTTTGATCCATTAAAAAAAAAAAAATTGAATTTTGATATATATAGAAAAATTTATGTTGTATACAGTTTGCTGATGTTTGAATTGCAACTGGTTCGACTTCAAAACTCTATTAAGGAAAAAATATTCAATAAAAAACTATGAGACCAAATGAGAGTGCTAGATACCCTAGTTAAAAATCTAAATTCTAAAAAATTATAATTTTATCCTTCATACAAAAACAGTTATGTTGTATACGGTGAGAGTCACTTTTTAAAAATGCTGCTTTCTAAAAAAAACCAGTTTTCATGGGAGATGGAAAAAGAAGTGCAATATTATTCCAAAAAATTTGAAAAAAATATTTTTAGAATCTATAGAATAAATGTGATGAGATTCTAGTTGCATCATCTTCAAATTCCTCATGGTTTAGCTACTATAGGTGCCTGAATGTGAAGATTTAGTTAAAAATAATAATTTCAGTGTCCAGTTTGGCCAAAAATTGTAAACCACTATTGTGGGATCACCCTTATGTGTGATCACTCTCATTGGTGTGTCAAATCTAGTTATGATGTTTTCCATCAGAAATTTTATCACAACCTTACTTATTTTTTATTTAGTTGGGATAGCCTCCACCCACTTTGTAAAATAATCAGTGGCTACTAGTATCCGTTTATGTCCTCCACTTTAATTTTCCTGTATTTATCCAATGAAATCAATTCCCCATTGGTGGAAAGGGGCTTCTACCTACAAATTTCTAAGTGGTAGGACTCCTTTTCATTTCAATTTCCCTTAGAACTTATGACAAGCTTCACATTTCCTTACAAATGCAAAAGAGTCATTAAAAAATTTAGGCTAGTAATAGATAGCCCTGAGGATCTTATGTGAAATGGTTTTGGTAGAATAATGACCTCCACACAGCCCTTCATGCATCTCCCTCAAGGCATGTTCTACTTGTGATTCATCTAGACAAAATAGTAGCATTCCATCTGTATTCTTCCAAAATAGGCCCCCTTCTATAAATACATACTTAGACGCTTGCAGCTTCAAAGTTCTCTTTTGATTATCATTCAACCCCTCAATGCATTTCATGTGCCTAAGATAATACATTATGTTTGAGTACCAAGGAGTATGTTCAATACTTGCAATTGCATTCTCCTCACCTTCTATATTGCAGATTTGGTTTGCTTCAATTTTCATTTCTGCCATTAGCTTGGCCAAACCTTGAACCCTTACCAGCTTGGTAATCTGAATTTCCATATCGAATTCTTGAATTTTATTAATCCATCTGCATCTTTTCCCTGTCACCTCTATTTGTATGAGGATATCTTTCACTGCTATATGTGGGACATAGGCAATTAGTTTAGCTCTAACAAGATATGGTCTAAAAAATTTTATTGCTTTGACCAATGCAAAGGCTCGTTTTTCCATGATATAATATTTCAATTTTGACCCTTGCAAAGACTTGCTAGAAAAAAATGCAGGTTGCTCATGACCTTCATCATTATTTTGTAACATAACAGTTGCTATGGTGTGAAATGAGGCAAAATAAAATATTTGAAAAGCTTTGGTAAAATCAAGGGACTTTAGGATGAGGGCCTCCTTGATAAATATTTTGATAGATATAAAGGCTTCCATGGGTTTTGCATTCCAATCTATCTTTTCTCTCCTTTTCAGCATCTTGGATATAGGTTTAACAATCTCAAAAAAAATTGATACAAATCTCCTAACAAAGTTAATTTGACCAAAGAACGATTAGATTGCTTTGACACTTTTGGGAATGGGAATTTTATCTATGGCTTCTACTCTCCCAGGGTCTATTCTAATCCCATCTTTTGATACAATATATCCCAAAAGATTACCCTCTATAATAGAAAAATGATATTTTTTAGGATTAAGACTAATACCAAATTCCAAAGCTTTGATAAATATCTCTACAAGTTCCCCACATGATCTTCTTCCCTTTTGGAATAAGTAGTAAGATCATCTTGATACACTATCATTATGGCATTAATTAAATCTGCAAACACCACATCCATGGCCCTTTGTAAAGATGCCACTGCATTTGTGAGACTGAATGGAATTCTAACATAAATATATGTTCCCCATGGTGTAGTAAATGTTGTCTTATATTTCTCAGACTCTTTGAATTTTACTTGGTTATATCCAAAAAATCCGTCCATCATTCATAGTAACTCACAACCTGTTACTTTGTGCAATACTACCTCCATATTTGGGAGAGGATAATTATCTTTAAGGTAAGCAATGTTTAGATTTATGAATTCTACACATAGTCTGATATCCCCATTCTTTTTTCTTACTAGAACCAGGTTTGAGACCCATGTTGAATGTCTAATGGGTTTAATAATACCTCCACCTCTTAATTTTGCCAGTTCCTCCTACATTTTAGGTTCCAATGTTGGGTTAATAGGCCTTTTCTTTCTAAATGGATTTGTATCTGGTTTAAGTGGAATCTCATGCTGGAAAAGATCTTCTCTATATACCTTGAGATCCTCATAAGACCAAGCAAACACATGTTTGTATTTTCTCAATAAGACAATCAACATTCCCCTGATGATGTGACTTATCTTCTTCCCAATGTAGACTTTTTTTGGTGCTAACTCAATTCCTCGATTTATTTCTTCAATATGTTCTCTCCTAACTAGTGTCTCCTTTATGAGAGAGTGATCATTCACATCATACACTCTTTCTAGTGCCACAAGCCCTTTGGGGAGCTTTTTGGTTTTAAGCTACAAGATTTCCTTCCCAAATACAGTTTGTTTCCCATCCATTTCTTCCACAAAAGCATTGAATTCAATCTTTTGAGCCTCATACTCATCTATGCAATGAAGAAACTTTAGGAGGTTAGTATCATCATTGAAAAATTTCAAACTCTATATGTTGTCAAGGATAGAAGGTCTTGTTTTGAATTCAACCTGAGATATTCTAGCCAAAGTAATATCATCTCTTTTTAGGGCCACGTTAGCTAGAAAGTCTACCATTTTTTTATCTATTTATCCAATCAATTCAGAAAGCATCAAATAAATCAATTGTATCCCACAAAATATTTCTATATTGTTTCGATCTTGTATTCTTTATAGAATATCTTGATTTGATCTATGAGATAACTAGTTCAGAGTCTCCTAGGACAATTATCAATTTGATCTTGTGCTTGATAGCCATATTTAAACCAATCAACAAGGCCTCATATTATGCCACATTGTTTGTACACTCAAAGGTTAGTAAAAATGAATTATTGAATGTAATATCTTCAGGTGATATAAAAAATACCCCAACTCCATTGCCTTCTTGGCTGCATGCTCTATCAAAATACATTACACACCCTACTGATCTTTAGAAACATGCTTATCAATTGGGTCAGTATTTGCTAATTTAGGCTGAGACGGTTCCACTTTGAAACTCCCTAAATCCACATCACATAAACAATTAATTTATCCTTGAGGGACATAATCAACAATCTGATTCATCCTTGGTTCTCTATACAATTTGACTTCTTAACCATTGACTGGTATTGTGGCATATGATAAATCAAACTATACATTGCCTCCAACTATTGTAGTCCATTGTATTCAAAAAAGCATTCCAAACTGAGGAGGTGTGCCAATCACAATTATATCAATATTATAAGTTGCTTGTGGGTAAGTAGCCAATTTGACTTCCACATCTTTCATAATTACCACAACCAGGATAGGTATACTATCCATGGCATAACATTTACCACCTTCGACATCTACCAACATACTGAGTTGTTTCATCACCCCTACTGGCATGATGTTCATAGAAGCACATGAATCTATCATATAGTTTCTTACCAGCTTGTCATTTATGAGTAGGGTAGTAATGAATGGATCAATTTATGGTGGATTCATCAATGCATCACTTAGACAAACCTCTCGAAACTTTATCTTTTCCTTTTTATTACTAATTTTAGGAATCTCCTTATTTTCAAGGTTTGTACTTTTATTACTTCCACTAGAGATTAATTGAATAGCACTTTCCCTATATTCTTTAATCTTCATCATTCAAGTAATGGGACAAATGTTTTTACCTGTGAAAAAGTTGGCATGAAATCAAAAGAGGCACCTTATGTTCTAATAATCCTCTTTTACTTTGTTGACTCTACTCTATTATCCTCTTTCTCCTTTTTGTTTGTTTGATCTGACTTTTTTTTATCCTTGGGAAATTCTTTGTTCTCCTCCTTATGAACATACTTTTGTTCAAATTTATCAATTTTCTTATCATCTATCCTTTTTGAAACTTCCTAGGGCATTTTCTTATCCTTCAAAAATATTCCTCTTGGAAAACCTTCATTCTCATTTATTGTTCATTTCTCAACCAGTATCTACTTTTGGCTTGCTCAACTGTTGCAACATTTAACATTTTAATTTCTTCCTCAATCGGTCTTCTCATATTGTATTATTTGTCTGATATTATGTACTAGGAGGAAATTGTTCATCATCACTTTATTCATGATCATAAAAAAACTTGTTGTTCTTCCATATGGACATTGTACTTTTGGTGATCAACATCATATTCATACCCTCCTTCTGAAGATGAATATCCCTACTCATCAAAGTAAAGAGTGTGGGAAGTTGAATAGATATTATGGTCCTCTTCCTTGTTGTCTTTTGGTATGTATTTTCCTTGTATCAACTGAGCTACAATACAATGATCTAGGGAATGTGGCATGTCACAAACTGAGCACCAAGGACTATTATTTACCATATACACCCCTCTTTTCTTTAAAGGATCAGGTGTCTCTTTATTCATACCTATTTGGAGGAGTATATTGGGGAACCCTAGGATTATCCCTCTAGCTAATCATTCTTATAGCTTTCCTACTATTTTCAATAGTTAGTGCTATCTTTTGAGCTTCAGCTAAATTCCTCAAACACCTATTATTGAGTTCATATCCTATCTTAGGATCAAAATCTTTTAAATAGACACTTAATGCAATAGGATCAACTAATTTGGAACCAGGAGGTATCTTATTATGTAATTTAGAAAAACTATGGTTGAAGTCATAAGCTGAATTGTTTTGATGCTTCTAAATAGTTACCAATTCATGCAGGGAAAACTCTAGTGCACATTGATTCCCATACTGCTCAAGGAACTATTCATAAAACTCTTAAATGGAGTCAATATAAGTTGTTGGAAAACTGTTAAACCAATCTCTAGCATCTTTAATTAATGACATCATAAACAATCTCATTTGCACATCCCCATATTGCATATCCAAGTCTTAAATAAATGCATTAAAGCCCCTTAAGTGTTCTTTAGTTGTGACTGCACTACTTCCTATGAATTTTGGGACAAGGCTTCTTCAACTATTATCCATGGGATAAGGATATATTTGAAATCTAGCCAAATCAAATTGTCTGATCATGGTTGTGTATGGTGGAGGAGGTGGATTTTGAGGATGCTAGTACTAGTACAATGGATTGTTATGAGGTGGTGGCATATATTTTTGACCTTGTGGAGGCATGTGTTGTTGACCATGTGGGGGTATATATTGCTAGTGACGGGGTGGCTGGGCATTTTGATGTTATGGTGAAGCATTTGGGGGTCTATATTGATTCCCTGACTGATTTTGTTGTGCTTTTGGGGGATTTGAAGGTCCTGCATTATTATTCCCTTGCCTATGAGGTGGCACATATCCAGGTAAGTTAGCCATCTGAGCATTGATCTCAGCTTTCTGTAACTTCAATTCTTGAAGCTCTTTTATTTCTTGGAGCCTCTGCTCATACTCCATTCTTGTTCTTTCCAATTCTTGTCTTTCATGTTCCAGTCATACATTTATATCATCCCAAGCCATGTGTTCATAGTTCTCTTTAGATGCTACTTCATAGTCAAGTCCATCCTAATTTTCTTCAAGTAACACCATTTTTTGATCATATTCATGTTGTCTCCTTTCCCTTTCAGCCTCAAATCCAGCCATGAACTCCTCAACTTTCTTGGGGTCTGGTTAATAGAAGGGATTCCTCTTTTCCTTAGGAGTGTGAGGCTCTCTAGATGGACTATTTTTAGCTCCCAGTGTACCATAGTAATTATATGTCTCTAGGTGTGGTTTTGATGTTTTGTCTTTATTTGTTGGGCCCATGTCATTAGACACCTTCTTCCCCTTATCATTCTTTTGAGTCCATTTACTTTTGTCATTATTTGGATCCTCCTTATACAAAGACCTTCTACAGTGCATGTTGTGAGTAATGTCTATAGTCTAAACTCTAGGATGGTTCCATTCTGATGTATACTTCACATTATCAATTTTAATGCACTTGTTCATTTAGAGTTGCCACTCACTTTCCAAAAGGTGAGAAAATTTTGTAGTTCCTTGTTCCCAGCGGAGTCTTTTGCAAGATATTGACTCTATGATGAAGGCTTGGGCTTAGTTTAACTCCCCATTAGAGTCACTGAATTGTTAGGTCTCAGAAACATAGGTTTGAACCACAAGAGGTTGCCATATTCTTGACATGTTTTTGGCTAATGTACAAGGCCAATCAATGTTTTTGAATCTTCTATTCTTTGGGCTCTACTAAACCTACGCGGGTGTACCTATGTAAATGGTGCAAATTTGAAACATGTTTCCTATTTGATCAATCTATCCACAATGGAAATTTGACAGTGGAGAGATGTGATCCTAATTTTATATAAATTGTATAGGAAATATCAAAGTGCAATTCAATATGTTTAGTTAACAAATGCAAAATTCTAAAAAAATGTTTGATAAAGTGAAATAAGATAAAAATGGTTGAGACTAGTGCCTTGTTGGGTAAAATGAAGTCCAATGAAGACCTAGAAAACGCGACTTGTAATGGAAATAAATCAAACTATTTGGCACATTGACATGGGTTTATAACTTGTATAAACATACAAGTAAATAGTTGACAAACTCTACTTGAGACAAATTGACAAGTCTAATTATATGGTTCTTCTTATTGATCCAATTAACAATTCTAATTTTATATGAATGACTATAATGATTTAATATTTATTTGAAAGAACCAAGTAATCTCATCACACAAATACAAAAAATGTGCATTGACAAACTGAACCTATACTTGGTATATCAGTTTGAATAACAGAGAAGTATTAAAATAGAGACAACCAAACAATTGAATAATTTCAACAAATAGTTGATACCATAATTAGGCTGCAAAATAAAATATCTTCATTGACTTCTTCCATATCATACATGCATCATGGTCTTCACTGTGTACAACATTCTGAAAATTCATATATCTCTCTATTTAATCTATCTTCCCCTTTTATATCTTCCCAAAAAAATTGCTCACACCTTTTGATCTCGGTGTTTTGAAATTCTCATGAGAGCCAACTAGCCTCAGACCAAAGGTCACGCCAATTGATAAAAAAGCAGGAGATTAAATAAAAATATAATAATAAAAACAAATCCATTAATCTTTGTCACTCATAATTTGTCGGGAGCTTTCCACATGGCGTTCCATTGGGGTTTCCCTTCAAGTCATTCTTTTTCACTTTTGATGAGCTCTGGTTACTTGCTACATGGTGCCATATTGCACATCTCATGAGTTTTAACTAGTGATAATTTTGGAGGTGCGAGCTAGCAAACAAGGATGGAGATCAAAATGCATCTTAGTATTTACTTTTGAGCCATTGATGAAAATAAGCATGTGGAGCATATCTGAATACTTGTGGGCTCCATTCATCTATAGCTACAGAGTGTACATGGCATGGATTCATGAGTCTTGCCAATCTTAAAGAGCCTGCATCTTAATCTCGCGAGCTCATGGGGAATGGTGGTGATTTGGCTATGTTAATCCCTCAATCTTGGTCATTGATCTTTCTTCATCTAGGCTGGATCATAAAATGGTTTTTCTTTAGTCAATCTAACATTGAGTTCCATGATGGAAAATGGCTTACAATTACTCAATATTTGTGTCAAGATCCTAGAAAGACATCAAATCAAAGCTCTGTTTGATCTCCACCATTAACTATTGCCAATATTGCTTGTAGTTTTCCTATCATCGCCATGTGGCATGTGATCGTGGCTTCCTTTTGGGATGATCCTTTTCCTTCTCGCTAGGCTTCACTTGCTTGCCACATGGCCCATGCTCAACATTGGCATCCATGCATCACTATTCCACACACCATTCAACAATTTTATGAAAACCTTGCGAGGTCAGCCCAGAATGGTTTGGATTTGACTATTTCATCTTCATCTGATGGTTAGAAAGCTTTCAAATGCAATAATTGTTAATCATAAAAGGGGAACTAGCTAGGTGGATGAGGAAATGACCCTCAAGGCTGAAATTTTAGAAATTTATCAACCCAATACGCAGATAAAGTTTAAACACAGTCCCAGTGAACAAAAACTGATAAGGTAGGTAGAAGGGGGCCAGTAACACAAATGAATAACAAGGCTTAGATCACAAATCATGCAACCGATGACCCATAACAATAGGTCAATGCATGAATAGATAGCCAAAGATACCAAAATACTAGAAGCCAAAATTTGTGGCTAAAACCCAAATTCCCAAGACTAGAAAATTGTAAAGGCTACAACAACTTCCATCCAATATTCATCCTTACATGCTTCATTGACATTGTTGGGATTAGTCTTGGAAATCAAACAATACTCTTCTACAATTATTCTTCTAGTTAGCACACCTTTGTTCTTATCTCCTATAATCTTATTTTAAAAATCATTTAGCTTTACATACCTCAGAACTTTAGGATTCTCTCGAACTTCTAGTTCTTCGGTTCTTTCTTCTGCACTTCCACTACCTTCTCCTTCTTGATTCTCTTGATTCATCGGAACAATTTGAACTTGATTATGTGCCCGAACATTCTTTCAATTATCATTACTATCATGTTGGTCATCTGAATCTTATCCACAGTATCTAGATGATCTAGCAATGTCCATCAACTTTGACATTTGCACTTTCAACTATTTTCTTCAATCTTCTATTATAGCACCGGTAGGCCTTGCTCTTAGTAGAGTAAACAAAAAATATTCCTTCATCACTCCTAGCATCAAACTTTCTAATATCCTCATCTCTCTTGATATAACATCTACTTCCAAAGATTTTTAAATATTTAACAGTAGGCTTATAACCAAACCAGAGCTCAAAAGGAGTCTTACCAGAATTACCATTGAAATTTAGTCAGTTGATAGTGTATACAACAGTACTTACAACTTCTCTCCAATAGATATGAGGAACATTACCTTCCAACATCATATTTCTAGTAGCATCTGGAATTATTATATTCTTTCTCTCAACAAATTTGTTTTATTGAGGGGTCTCGGGAGTAGATAACTATCTTTTGATTCCATTCTCTTCACATGATGAATTGAACTCCTGGGAAGTGAATTCACAACCTCTGTCTGACCTTAGGCATTTTATCTTTAAACTTGTCTCATTCTCAACCATAACTTTGAAACTTTTGAAATTTTATAATGCTTCATGTTTTTCACTCAAGAAAGCAATGCATATCATCCTAGAGTAATCATCAATAAGAAACATAAAGTACCTTTATCCTTGTAGACTTTTGATTCTTGAAGGTCCACATAGATCAGTATGCACCAGTTCCAGTACTCAATTAGAATGATGATGTGTGCTCCAAAAATAAATTCTAGTCTGCTTTCCCATCTGACATTCCTTGCATATAGTGTTAGTAGGATTTACTAACTTAGGAAGATCTCTAACTGCTTGAGTGGAGCTTACTTTTAAAATATTATCAAAATTCACATGACACAGCCTCATATTCCATAACCAACTTACATCAACTTGAGAAATTAAACAAATTTCACTAGCAACACTTAGGTGAAAGATATTACCTCTTGTCTTTGTACCTGAAGCAATTAAATTTTCAGAAATTCCCACTATCCTACACTTACCATCCTTTAACTAAAGATTGGATCCCTTGTCTACCATCTATCCAACACTCAACAGGTTATGCTTCAATCCTTCAACATAAAGGACATCATCAATATTATATTTACCACCAAGAGAACTAGTGTCTCTGCCACAAATCACACTAGCATTGTTATCTCCAAATCTTACAACACCACCATAATATTTCTCCAATCTTATAAAATGTATTTTGTCACCAATCATATGATGTGAGCACCCACTTTCAATCACCCATTCATCATTTCTTTAATTTTGGCTGCAAGAGCTTTTTCAATATTCTTATCACTAGTAGATTCAATGGACACCGTACCATTTTCCTTGATAGCAATGAATACCCATCCATATGCACTTATATTTTCTTTATTAGATTCATCATCAGTAACACCTTATTCAGAATAATAATATTTCTTTTGAAATCTAGTCTTTTGAGGTTTGAACCTATGAACTCTTTCAAGACATCTTGATGCAAAATGACCCATCTTATTGCAAGAGAAAAATTTAATAGGCAGCTTTCCTTTATAGTTATTTAGAACCCCAATCCTAGACCTACATAAACATAGCAAACAAACACACTATTAGATTCAAATGCAAGTTAGAAGTAATATTCCCCATGAAATTCATCTACAATGCTTAAAATATGAAAGAAAAGAAATGAATTGGTTCCAATTTGATGTGTAAATTGGCCCTTCCCCAACTCCTTTGTGTGATTGGATGATTTTGATGAAGATTGATCCACTTGATGATGATGAATAATGTGATTCCTTGATAAAACCTACCAATAACGTAGCTATGATAATGGAAAATGCTTATGGAAATGGATGGAATTTCTCTAAATGTGAAGATAGTAACTTTTCTCTAAGTTGTGGATGATCTTGAAGGAAGAATGTCTTGTATTTATAGATTCAAGAGTTGAAGATTGAAGGATTGGATGAACGTGGGACAAAAGACCAACCAATGAGAGAAGGCCACTTGTCCACATGTGATTGGAGGAGGAATGAGCACATTTTGGTCAATGTGCATGATAAATGCTATTAGATTCAAATTTGAAATTTAAAAGTTGGCTTGTTGGAGGGAGAAAGAAATGGATTCAATGTCACTTGGCTCAAAGAAAAGGACATGTAAGAGGCCTTTAATGCCTTGTTGGATGTACTCATCCGTTTTGGAGGGATTTTTCAAATTTGTGGAATATTCCATTTTGATGCCAAGTTGAGGGAAAATATGGATTTAATAAATCAATTAAATGTATATTCATGTGCAAGTGGAAAAATCTAGAGAACTTGAGTGATTAGGATTAAATTAACCAAGATTTGATCGAATCTAGGACTATCCTTCTTGTACGATGTCATCTCGAATCACCTCAAGCTATTAAAATTATTTATAAGAACCTACTCTGATACCAATTATTGGAAAAAAAAGACAACTAAGAGGGGGGTGAATCAATTGTCACAGAATTTAACACTCATTCAACCTTATTAACTTTTAATCTCATATCTAATAATTGACAGTGAAAGAATGAATCAACAACTCAAGAAAACCAAGATTTTATACATGGAAACCCTGTTAGGGGAAAAACCATGGTGGATGTTAGTCCACAAAAGTATACCCTATTAGAAGTATAATGCAAATGAATAAGGAATGCACATGCATTCAAGCACACTGCCTAGAGCTCACCGCTCAAATTGGAAGGCTTGTTTCCTTATAGGAACAATCATATTAAAACCATCTGGAGAATATGAACTGATAAATTAGCTTCTACAAAAGCTTGATGATAGTTTTGGTTAGGCACAAAAAATAATTCTTCACACTCTCCTTTGCAATCGACTGATCTAATATTTATTCGTACATTTCACATTCACACTTTTCATACACACATTGAGCACTCCTTGCACACTTCAAAATGAAGAAACAATCACTCTTATATATCTGCTACATGTAATTACATTAGCAACTCTGTTAGTCCAATTCATGAAAATATCTCAATGTACACCAATTTAAGTCGCTCACAACATAATGATGTCCTAAATCAACTTCCCCGAACATGCCAAACATTAAAATATTAATCCATGAGGATCTGCAACACGCTACAACCACCATGTCGGCCAAGAAAATGAAAACCTGAACACACAACGAAATAATATTTGATCATGCTCACTCTGATCAGCACATACACACAAAAAGGATAGTGCACGATCTAAAAAAATCAATGAACATCACATGAGCATACACAACAACTAGAATTACATTCTCTTCTTCTAGAAATATCAACTATAGTAACAAAATAGATATAGGAACACAACAACACACAACTTGCACAAATATTGATGCGCACATCTGAGACTTCCAAGGTATAAAATAGATAGGCTTAGCAACAAGCCCTTTAAAGCACAATACCTAAATACCAACATACTAAATTTTACACCACATTGAACTTCATAGCTTTATAGATAACCTACAACATATTTATTATTATTTTCTCAATATCCTCAATAGATACAACCCTCAATACATCAAATTATAATAGTGTTGACATCAATGGCAACCACAATATCCAATAATTAGATGTTGGAGCAACCAAGATTTTCATGCTCAAAAATTTTGCACGTTGGGCAAAACCACAACCAATTTTTTTTGCAATAACATATAAACCACTAATGATTACTAACTATGCATAAAAATGGTATGTAAAATATACACATTGAACTACTTTCTTATGCAATATCATTACAAGTACATCACTAGAGAGCAGGCTGTAGGAAAGTGACAATGATTTGTGTGTGTGCAATCAATCTCACATAGCCTAAGTGGGTACATTTACCCTAGTACTCTAGGTCTTTTTGTAACATTATTATTTAATGTTTCCTAATTGATTAAGAAAATGGGTAAAATTAGAGAATTGTGCCACACTTTCAAACAACTTATCAACACAAGTGAATTAAAGATTTTTCCATTAAAAATTTTTGATTAAACATATGCTCTAGCTAGATTTATTCTAGCTAAGTTAGATATTGACGACAAATTTTCTAGCTAGAAATGTCCACTAAAACCATATCTCACACCACTTTGGAGAAAATTTATTAAAAAGTAAAATTATTCAAAAAATTTGATATTTGAAAAATTCCAAATCTAATAAATAAATTTTTTGTAAAATGTAAAAATACTTAAAAAATAAATTCAATAAGTGTAGTTTTTGAAAAAACAATTGTTTAAATAGTTTATTTATTTTTTATTTTTTATTATAATTAGGTGATCAAAACCAAAATATAAGGTTGACTATCTTTTTAGAAAAATAGTAAAATGTATTAATTTTTTTCTAAACAAATATCATGCACTAGAAAAATGATTCTATGTCAAGATGATATAATTCTATTTGTATTTTTCATATATGGTGAAGGAAAAAGGCATGTTATCCCATTGAAATAGTTGTTTTTTTTTCTTGATACATAAGAGATACTATATATTTATAATCAAATGATTTTACAGCATGTCTACCCAACAATAAACAAAAATGAAGCCTATGGCTGCCATTGATTGACTCCAATAACCTTATAACTCCATATCCATTTACACAAAAAATAGCCACCAACTTTAACATAGAGCTGCCAAGCTAAACTGACCAAATATACTAAATTTAACTAACATTAACCAATCCCAAATTGAGGCAACCATCCTTGCACCAAAACTTACACCACCAAAAGAGGACACACATTCATTAGTAGACAATTAAGAGGACCCTGACTCATCCATGAATCCTCTGGCCAATGCAAATGACTTGAATTTTGGCACCCATTTCTCCCTAAATGAGAGACATAGGTTGAGTTTTCATTGAAAAAATTTGCTCCCACCACTGCTATCTACCGATGCTCAACCAAGACCATGCCCTTCAAGTCCGAGACACACATGAATTCATCAGAAGATGTTTACAATGCCAACAACATGGGGACCTCATCCATGCACCAACTCAAGAGCTTCATCCTATTGTTACACCTTGGTCCTTTTTACAATGGGGGATCGATCTCATCAAAATAATCACCCCCACCTCATCCAATGGCCAGAAATTCATCATCACTACCACAAAGTACTTTACAAAGTGGGTTGAAGCCATTCCCATGACCTACATAACAAGAAAGCGGGTATCCAAGTTCACCTTGAACTACCTCATTTGTCGGTATGGTGTCCCCCAAGCGATTATCTCAGATAATGGGAAACCTTTCAAAAACCAAGATGTCTAAGACTTATGTGAAAAAATCAATATCCAATATCGCTTTTCCACTTTGTACTATCCCCAAGGCAATGGCCAAGCAGAGCCTACCAATAAAACCATCTTGAAAATCCTTAAGAAGATAGAAAATGACATTGGTCATGACTGACATATGTAGCTAAATCCCACTTTATGGGCCTATCACACTAGCATCCACAAACCGACAGGTGCCACCCCATTCTCCTTGGTCTATGGATCAAAATCCATCCTCCCCATCGAGATCGAGCTCTTGTCCTTGAGGATTTCACTACAAAATCTCGTCATAGATGAAGAATACTGAGTCTCGTGACTAAATGAGCTGGAGTTACTAGATGAATGACGTATGGATGCCCTAAACCATCTATAGTTGTATCAAAACTGACTTAAGCGGAGTTATAACAAGAAGATCAAGAGGAAAATTTTTCAAGCTAGTAAACTTGTGCTAAAGGAGAACCAGAAGAACATGCCAAACTTAGAAAGCAAAGGAAAATTTGAGCCCAACTAGTTAGGACCTTTTGTCATCATGACAAGCTATAAATTAGGGGCATATCAGTTATCAACACTAGAAGGCAAGCATCTACAGGAGCCCAAGAACAACTCCCATCTGAAAAAAATTATGCCTAAAATCTTTCAAGGTATAGAACCTGAAAATACAAAAAAAATTAGAAAAAGGATTGAAAACTATAAAGAGAAAAATCATCCTCTAGTGAAAACCACTTCGGTGGCGCTTTGGACAAGTACCTTGGTGAAAATCTGGCAAATAGGCGCCAAGCGTAAATAAATTACTCTCCATCCACTAGGATCTTCATCGCTCACTTATCTATTACATTCCATTTATCCTTCCATCATTCATCCACGTTTGTACCATAGCTTGATCTGTTGTTTGTATCATGTTCCACCCCAGTACTACTTGCCACATTCCTAAGGTCAATTTGTCTTGCCTTTATCGAAGTAGTCTATCACATCATGCTGGGGGCATGTTCCTGTAACTGCATTGGATCAAATTTGTATATTCTTGTGATCTTCTTTAAACATCAAAAATAAAAAAACATTCAAAAATCTATCAAAAATCCAAAAATATTCAGAAAATCAATAAAAAAATCCAAAAGCATTCAAATCATATCAAAATCCAAAACATGTCAAAAATATTAAGAATAAAAAACAAATTCATCCAACCAAACTACGTTGTCTCTGAGCTTGAATGTAGGCAAGGTTGATCTTTGATCATCCCCTGAGACATTTAGGTCAGTCCTTTAGGCGTTCGTCACAATGGCAATCTGTTTTCCCCTCTATCTCATCATTGAGTCAAGTCAATTGTCAATTAAACTACATGGTCTCTATGTGTATAACATAGGCAAGGTTAATATGTTGATCATCTCTTTAGACCCCTAGGATGGGTCTTTAAGTTAGTCTCTTGGTCATAAATCTCGAAAATACCAAAAATAGCCTCAAAACATTTCAAAAAAGATAAAAAATATCCAAATATTTGAAAAAACCCAAAATGGTACATCTGCCTCATCTCACTTACACTTGCAAAAACCATCAGTCATAATAAATCATCATCATCCTCATCCTTTGGTAGGTCAGTCAGAAGTAAGTCTAGTTGGTTCTAAAGTGAACACTTAATCGAAACAGTCTCAAGTCTAGGTCAGTGAGTTAGCAAGTTGATAAACTCTGAGTATCAATAGCTTATCAACCAGTCAAAATCTCATTATCACCTGATCACAAACCTGTCCTAGGAGTTCGACCTTCCTAGAATGGATATCAACATCAGGCATCACCATAGTTTGGTCTTGGCTAGCGGTACAAAGAACATTAGCTTGTTCTTTTACTTTATCTTTTCTTTGGATTTATCTTATTGCACTCATTCCAATCTCCTCTCGATGATGTTTAAAAAATAAAATTTGGAGAGAAAGAAATGGGGCAACGATCATTATTTTTGTCTGTTGTGTTTGTTCGATGTTCTTGTAAAATAACTTTGTCCTGTGTGCTTTATTTTGTTTGTAGGGAGGATGTTTTAGGTGTCTTGTTGACCACATGAGAAGGCTTCCCTTTTTAGGTTTTGTTCCAAGATGTTTAGAATATCAAAAATGCGCTCTGAATAAGGTTTTTATGTCAGGTGTGAACAAGAGTACTCTTATATAATTTTCAAGTCAAAGTCCATAACACTAGGTGCAATGCCATCCTAGTTATTTATACCTTGATGCATCGTACCTATGTGTGTTATCAAACATAAGGAAAGTTATGCTCTTTATCTCTCCCATCCCTAGATAAGAAATACATCATCATCATTCATAAACATTCATCATCATATCTAACAAAGTCTCGATGACTAAAGGACTTGTTGGACTTCTACATCTTCTTGGATTTAAGGTTCATCCCTCACATTCTTCTATCCTCTTTCACACTAATAGTATAATTTCATCAATACATCCATCCTGCATCCACACTCTCATCTTACATAATCATGTCATATCATCATAGGATAACATCATCCATCTAATCCATCTCACATGCATTGCATAATCATTGAAGATGTTTAAAATAATATAGATTTTTTATTCTAAGCATCTTGCAAACATCTCATTTGCATCATCATTTAAGTTGTTTAAAATAATATAGATTTTTTATTCTAAGCATTTTAAGAAAATATCATCATCATTATCATATAGATTTGTTAGTCTAACCATCCATACATCCATTTTGAACCTCTTTGTCATGGAATCAACCCTCAAATTGAACTTCTCGCTCGATCACTCATGGGGGCAATGTACCAATGTACTTTTTTCTGTTGGGGCATCTAAAAAATCAGAAAAAAAATTAATTTCAATGTCGGCGGCATCATTCTTTGAACCAATGCAACAAGTACATTGCTTCAAAGAAGGGAAAAATGTAGACATGCAAAATGGACAATCACGCATCTAGTATTTCCTCAATGTTCATCTTTTAGTTAAATACATCAATTTGATTTAATTAAATAATAAATCAATCCTAAAGTCCCCCTTTAATTAAATAGGTCAATTTTATTTAATTAACTTCTTAATTCCTTCATTTAAATTAAATAAATAAAATTTATTTAATTGAAATCACTAACATCATCCACTTTGACTAAATAAATTAAATCTTTATTTAAACCAAATCTAAAATCATTTCTTCTCATTTGATTTAAACAAATCTAGAAATCTAAATCAAATTTCATGTCAACTAATAATCATCTTAATTAATCAAATCCTATTCATTGCTAAATCTAATTCATGTCCCATCCTCTAGCTTTTACCACTTGCACAATAAATCATTTATTTTGATTTATTAAATCTTCATTTCTCTCAACAAAGCATAAAAGTGGAATATTTCTCCATTTCAAACCTCCCTCCAAATGAGATATGTCCTTCCAACAAGGCATTTATTTCATCTTACAAGTCCTTTTTACCTTGATCCAAGTGGCCACAACTCCATTTGACTCTCCCTCCACCTTGTCATTTCACTAATTTCAAATAATGACATTTATGGGCACATTCATCAAAAAATGCACATCATTGGCCCATTCACATGACGACAAGTGGCTTCTTCGTATTGATTGAGGACTAGACTCACATTCCTTCACTTTTCCTCTTCTTCTCTCAATCTCACCTATAAATTCAAGGCTTTCTTTCATCATTTCCATCCACAATTTAGAGAAAAGTTACTCTCTTCACATTGAGTGCTAATTTTATCCACTTCATAGCATAGCATCTTCAAGG
Source organism: Sequoiadendron giganteum (assembly GCA_007115665.2). Classification (NCBI taxonomy): domain Eukaryota; kingdom Viridiplantae; phylum Streptophyta; class Pinopsida; order Cupressales; family Cupressaceae; genus Sequoiadendron; species Sequoiadendron giganteum. Next base: position 149,153,989 of record CM021108.1, read on the forward strand.
AATTTTATCATTAAGCTTTTCAAGGATTGGGAAAGGGATCCTTTACATACCAAAAGTGCACCAATCCAATATGGGATAGGTATACTTCATGTTATCATATGCTTTGATCATTTTGGCTATTCTGTTGCATTTTGAAGCATATTGAAATATCTCATAGGGATGTTGAGTTTGTTGATTTAAACTAACTTATGCTAACGTGTGGGATAGTTTATGTCTCTCTTAGAGATTTTGGCATCCATAGGTAGTATTTCACTACCTCATCGGGAACATAGAACTTTGGAATATCTCTTGGTCATGGGACCCCATATTTGCAAAGGTGGCGTACAAAAGCTCCTCTAGCCCGACCAATTAATCCACCAAGAAGAGTCTTTTCACCAATGCTTTTGCATCCTTATTTTCCATCTAGATATCAAGAAATGCCACCATGAAATGAGAAGTGATAATCATGTCCACCCTAACCGACTCAGTGTTCTTTAGAAACCCTTTCCCCAATATCATTTTGACTACAACAAACATTAGGGGATCAACTTTCTTCTTCAACTATCATTTAAGCTAATGATCTATGATGACCCCATGGAAGGCCATTTTCCTTACGTTAGAGTCCTGTGTCGCCAAAAATTGCATACCTTTGAAGAAAAGGACAATTTTGTGCCCATGTTGGTCCTACTTTAGGTCCTGTTTCACTAAATTTGATCCTAAAACAACATTTATAGGCCCCTAATGTTGTAAATTTTGGAGTTAGAGGTCTAATACACCCAAGGGATCATCCAATCCTTGATAAAACACATCAAAAACATTTAAAAATCATAGTTCCCACTTAAAAATCCCTTAGCGGGACTAGGTCGCCCAAGTGGGTGACCTAGTCCCTTTTGTGGATTTTTCAAGTTTTAAACAGAAAAAAAAATAATTAACCTAAAATCCCTTATGGGTGTCGGCTTCTTAGGTCATGTTTCTTATATATACTTGTTTTTAGGCCATTGTGCATACTCTTCTAGCTCATTTTCACTCTCAACTCCAAAATCAAGTGGAAAAACATCTTCCTCAAGAAGATTCATTCCTCATACAACAAAGTTGAAGCTTTTGGATAGGAAAGCTAGGGCTTTTTCAGGTCTTGGAGCTCACTTTGTATTCAAGATCACATTTTAACAAGGTTGGAGATAGATTCCTATGGAGACTCATGGAGAAATCGAGGTTGAAGAGGTGCAACTAGCCACCAAATCATTCCTAAAGACTGGTTTCAAAGTGCCTCCATATTATACCTTAAACCCATTTTGCAAATTTGGGGTTTTCATACCATTTGCATTCCTTACTACTTTCATTTGTAATGGTGTAAGATTTCTAGGGCTTTAGGGTTTTACATCATTTCAAATCCTTTTGCATACATCTTATTCTAGCACAATAGAATAGGGTTTTTCTTTGTTTATGGTTTTCTTAGCTCTAGACACACTTAGGGCTAGGTTTTGTGAGTTTCCATTTCATTTTATGTTTGAATAAAATTTGGCAAACCCCACATTAGAAACACAAATATATTATGTTTTGTAGGGGGTGATCCCACAAAGTTGGTTTACAATTTTTGAGAGGAACTGATTTTCGCTAAAATCGCATATTTTTAGAAAATATAATGATTTAAGCCTTTAAAAGTTCCATTTTAAGGATTCCAATTGAAGAGGCTTTGATCAAACCACCTTAGATCAAATCCCCTTGGATATAACCTCGCTAGTTTTAAACCATACATATAAATGAGTCTCCTTTACACCTATCAAAATGCTGATAAAAAATTACTTTTGATTTACCTTTTCAGGGATCAAATGAATTCATTTAAAATTTATTTCAAATTATTATGGTAGTCCTCGAAATGAGCTATCCCATAAATATAATTTTAATATGTTTTGGTTTTATTATGTATGTGTTTTTTTAGTTTTATTAAACATAGGTTTTCACCAAAAATCAAGCTCTATGTTTTGCACATGCAGAAAAATAGAAAATTATCAAAATAAATTTTAAAAATATATGTTTGTGCTGGGTATTGATGTCCCCGATCCATTTAAAAAAAGAAAATTGAATTTCGATAGATACGTAAAAGTTATGTTGTATACAGTCCGCCTATTTCTAAATTGTAATTGGTTTGACTTTGAAACTCTATTAAGGAAAAAAAATTCAATAAAAAATATGAGACCAAATGAAAGTGCTAGATATCATAGTTACAAATCTAAATTTGAAAAAATTATAATTTTATCCTTCATACAAAAAAATTTATGTTGTATACGGTGAGCATCACTTTTCAAAAATGTTGTTTTATGAAAAAAACCAATTTTCGTGGGACATGGAAAAATAAGTGCAATCTTATTCCAAAAATTTTGAAAAAAATATTTTTAGAATCTACAGACAAAATGTGATGAGACCCTAGTTTGCATCATCTTCAAATTCCTCATGGTTTAGCCGTTATAGGTGCCCGAATGTGAAGATTTAATTAAAATTAATAATTTCAGTGTCGAGTTTGGCCAAAAATTGTAAACCACTATTGTGGGATCACCCCAGGTCATTTTACAAGTTTGAGACAAGATTCCTGTGGAAGAGAAAAATAAAGATCCAAGCCACCCAAGTCTACTTTGTCTTTAGAAGAAAAGAAGAAACGGTCTAGGTCACCCATAATGGTGATCTAGTCCCAACAGGGCTTTTCGGTACAAATTCTTTGAGATTCAGGGACCAAGTTGACTAGAATGGCTTTGAAGCAAATTTTCCAAAAAGGGACTAGGTCACCCCTATTGGTGTAAGTGTCCCAGTCAGCTCAAAACCCTAATTTTCTATAGTCCTAGTGACCTCTACAACCTCTTCTTTAGCCCTCTTCGGGTTCCAAGTGCACTTTTTTGTTCTGTTAGGTTAATTTTCCCTTATCACCTTCATTTATACTGCATTACACCATGTGTTTTCCAGAAATATAAATGCTATTAGTTTAGGTTAAGTAGTTAAGATCTCACAGTACATTTCAACTTATTTGCACATCCCACTCCCTTAGGGTTTCAATCCCTCGCTTTCTCTAAAGAATCGCAAGATTTTAAGGCTCTCTTCATGAATGACAAGGGAAATATCTCTTCCTTCTAGGTGAAAACCTAGAAAGTGATATAAGATCCAGTCCTTTTTAATATCTCCCAAAAGCCTCTAAATTTTTTCATTCATTTTGGTGAACTTGCGTTTTAACACCTTGCATACTTTTAATTTCCATTGCATTTTCCTATTAGGTGCTCTTTACTTTACATTGCATTGAATTTTGCGTTGTGTAACTAAGCATCCTAGGGTTTTTCATTGTGCATTAGTGAAAAAGCATCGTATTTGTCATTTATTTCCTTGCTTTCTACACAAATTTCACATATACAATAGATCTCTGCATGTTAACTTTCCAAAATCCACATTTTTCATTAGAAAATGTAGAAAAACCTCAAAAACATTCATACCAGGACTAGTTCGCCCACCTGGGCGACCTAGTCCTAGTAGGCATTTTGCATCAGTTATTTTTGTATTTACTTTCCAGATTTTGTCTTTCAGTTGCTCTATGTTAATGCTAGGTTTCAATTTTGATTTTCTCTATTATATGTTTTTTCTTAGCTTAAAATGGTATTTTTAAGTAGCATTAAAGAATTACATGTTTCCATTTCCTCTTTAGTTCTTAGTTCTTTCAAAATAGAATCAGTAAAAAATACACCTGAAAACAAAGATAACTCACATAATACAATGCACATAGTTCTTCACCATAGGAATACTATATCATTGAAATCCTTTAGTTGTGATGATTTTGATCAGTTCGATGAAGCTCTTCAAAGCTTCCTCTCACTCACTGCATTCATGAAGATTGGTGATGATGTAGTTACACCTCCCCCTCCCTTGTCTTCCAAACCTTTTAGTCATGATGATATGGGCATGTTAGATGATTTCCTCCAAGACTTCATCTCCCCTACTTCATCCACTATGGTTTGTTGTGATACCCCACCTAACACCAAAGATGTCAATGTCATCCAACCTAAGTTTACCCTCTACCCTCCTAAGCACGATACTATCTCCCACACACATTATACTTGTAATAATGCACATCCCCAACAACCACCCACCTCCACTTCCTTACCATTATCCAACCCTATCTTACCCACAACCCCTCGCTTCAACTCACAACTCAAGGAATCTGATTTGGTTGAACAACTTAAAAAAACTCTCGCCAAAATATCTCGTTGGGATCTCCTTCAGAATTCCCCTAATTATCACTCCATGCTTCAAATAGCCTTACAAAAAATAGTGGTTCCTCTTGGTATGAACACTAATTATGTGGCCGCTCTCCTCACTGACATGAACACAACTAATGTGGATACAACTTTCTATCAACATGAGCTACCACCCTTAGAGCTCTGCCAAAAAAATGATTCCTTTATGATTGTAGCCCAATATGAGTGGATAGGTATCAAAAGAACCTTGGTTGATAATGGCTCTACCCTGAATGTGTGCAGTGCAAAGCTTTTGAATAGGTTACATGTAGACCGATCACAAATCTAACCTGATTCCTTATCCATTAGAGGATTTGATAATGTTACCAAACAACACCTTAGTGTTATCACCTTACCCATTACCATTGAAATGCTTACACTGTAGACTCCAATCCACATCATGCCCTATGATATTTCTTACAATATCCTCTTGGGATGATAGTGGATTCACGAGATGCAAGAGGTACCCTCGACCCTTCATTGCAAAATAAAATATGTCTATAATAATAATGTCTATCAAATTGACATTGACCCCGAACCTGAGAGTTGTTTACAACTTGAGAAGGGCACATCAAATTCTCTTCCTACCCTCATTCCTACCTCTAACATTGCCCCTTCTGTGAAAGACCCACCTGAAGATAAGGCCAAGTTTATTTTACTTGGTGATGATTGGGGCTCTTTAGATTTTACTCCTTCCTGCATGGGTCAGTAGTGCAAAGTGCAAAGAAGACACTCTAAATGATCAATCCCTTGTCTTCTCCATCTACCAAGAAGAACACCCTTCCCCTATCTCTACCTCATCTCTTTTTGAAGACAATGCCACATATACAATTTTTTTGATGAGATAGATTATCGACAACCCCCTAACCCACAAGAAATGTAGAGACTCTATGGATGCGGTTATGACCTCATCAAAAAATTAGGTTACAAAGGACAATGATGTGGCAAGCATGAACAAGTTATCCATGTCCCCATTGAACCAAATATGCAAGGAACTAAAACCGGTCTCAAGTTTTCCTTTTCTAAATTCACAAAAGCTAATCAATGACCCTCTTGCAACATCAACACTATATCATGCACATCAAGAATCACCCTTACCCTTAAACATCCTAAATTCCTTGATGAGAATGCTCCCCTCTTCACGTACGTTCATGACAAGGATGACTTAAAGCACCTCTTCGGTGCTTTGGATATTCCTTCTCATGCCAAGAGTCATGCTTCTTGTGCTATGTTGAGTTCTGCATCCACCAGGGGTGCTATTAACGAACTCCATCCCAACTTGGAGTCATATGATCCTGATGCTCCCAAATCTAATGCAATCCCTTTAGGTGATACCCTCGATGTCCCCATGGAATGTTAGAAACCAAGATCAAACATGCAAACCAAAAGACCTTCCATAGAAGAGAAAAACAATAAAAAGAAAGAGATTTGCATGAAGATGTGCAAATTGATATATTCAGAATTAAGAAATTACAAGAGATGATTTTCTTTATAAAATAAATGTATGCAACCCTAATGTTGACCTAAAAGGGAAACCCTAGTGTGCACACTTAATAATTAATCAATTATTAATGTGCCTAAGTTTAGCTTAAGTAACTAAAGGAATAAGTGATTTAATTAATTAACCAATATGATATAATAATTAAGTGTAATAACTTATTACCCTATCACACCCCCTTAAAATGAACTTAGGAAGTAGCTAAAACACTAGAAAAAAGATGCATGAAAGCAAAGATGGGTCCCGACAACTAGGCCTGACTAGGTACCCATTTACAAATGCAAGAATGAGTAAAAGAAAGAGGAGAAAACCCAATGGGACAACCCCCCCTCAATGAGATGACTTGCTACAGAGAAGTACTAGAAGAACACTATGGAGTAACACTGGAACCTAAATTAGACAAGCAAGTAAAGATACTTCTATTTACAAGAAACCATATCCGAATCATAATAATGCAACAGCACACCAAATGCCATGGAACACTCGAAAACTCCAAATAGGAACAACCCTGGAATCTATGAAGAAAAAGTAGATAAAATGAATGATGTGATACTGAAATGAAGTGCAAAGATGCAAGTTGCACCCTCCCAATTGTCAAAATATCCAAGTAATCTCGAAAACACCCATCAGGCCAAATCTGGACTAACGATAAACTTGGGATAGATACAAAAAAAAAGTGCATGGACAACAATGTAGAGATCCTCAGTACCTTTCCAATGCCGCAAAGATAGTGAAAATCTCAGATTGTGGAAAAACATTATTACCTCGAAAGTGATAAATGAACATATGACTTCAAACAACAATAAATGTAGCAAAATAAAAAAATACTAGAAAATAAACTAGACCACGGGAAATCGCTCGGAACTAGTTTTCTGATGATATGTCAATTGCCTGATTTCGATATTGTATGCGCAAGTTAGCCAAAAATTAAAAAAACTTCTCCTTTAGGGCAAACTAGATTTAGGAGGGGGCAAAGAGGGTTGTATGACTATTGACGTCAGCACTACGTGAGCAAAAATTTCACGGCCATTTGGTTGTCATTGCAAAAAATTGGCCCCCTTGCAAAAAATCTGGGCCCCTAGTCACCCATGTGACCAAAGGCATAGGGCAAGGGGCTAGAGTCAACCCGAGGCTAAGCGCAAGGGGCCTGGTCCCCCATATGATTATGGGATTGTGTGCAAGCCCACGGGGGCTGAGAGCCGACTGGCGGCCATTGGGTGGTGCCGCTGACTGGAGCGGCCGACGGGTGGCCACTCGGTGGTGGAATCCATTAGAGATGGTGGCACAAAAGCCCTATGCAATTTGATTTTTCTTTGCATTTTTTTTGAAAGTCATGCCTCAAAGTGCATGCTAGGGAGGTCGTACGACCTCCTTGGCAATTTTTGTTTGCCTTCCAGATCAAGTGCTCAGAAATCGACCAAACGACAAGCATCATTAGGGTTTTTGGTTGATGCGAACACAATGGTGACCTTCGTTCGTGCTCAAAATGCTCAGAAAAATCAGCTACCTATAGAGCTTGCAAAAAATCATCGAGCTTGAAAATCTCACAAATTTCTTCAACGATGACCAAAATCAAAAAACTAAAAGCCAATCCCAACTTTTTCTAGTGCTCTGAAGCCAATGGAGATGCTCGATCTGATCCAAAATGTTGCATAAATAAACTCAAGGCAAGAAACCCTTGAGGAATCCCGAATGAACTCTGTAATGATTTTCTCCAAAATCTGAGAAGGGGCTATATATCAAGGCTCTGATACCATGTTAGAAACCAAGATCATACATGCAAACCAAAACACCTTCCATAGTGAAGAAAAACAATAAAAAAGCAGAGCTTTGCATGAAGATGTGTAAATTGATATATTCAGAATTAAGAAATTACAAGAGATGATTTGCATTATAAAAGCAATGTATGCTACCCTAATGTTGACCTAAAAGGGAAACCCTAGTGTGCACACTTAATAATTAATCAATTATTAATGTGCCTAAGTTTAGCTTAAGTGACTAAAGGAATAAGTGACTTAATTAATTAACCAATATGATATAATTAATTAAGTGTAATAAATTATTACTCTAACATGGACATTGATGATAAGGACAAAATCATTAAAATTGGGAAGTGTCTAGATGATGAAGAACAAGAGGATCTTGCCACCTTGCTTCACTCTTTTCTTGAACTCTTTGCTTGGAAATATTTTGACATGCTAGGCATCGATCCCCAAATAGTTATCCATAACATTGTCCTCGTTGAAAATACTAAACCTTTTCACCAGAAGATTTGAAAAATGATTCCCAAGATAGTCATGCATGTTAAAGGAGAACTTGAAAAACTCCTCGATGTGGGTTTTATTTGCTCAATATATTATTCTCCTTGGATTTTAAATATTTTTGTCATGGAAAAACCTAATAATCATGTTAGGATATGTACAGATTTTAGAGACCTGAATAATGCGTCTTTAAAAGATGACTTCCCCTTCCTAACATTGATATGATTGTGGATTCCACTATTGGGCATGCTTTGTTATCCTTCATGGATGGATTTTCTAGATACAACCAAATCTTTTGTTAATCCACAAGACCAATACAAGATGAATTTTACATCCGCTTGGGGCATGTTTTGTTGGGTTATGATGCCTTTTGGTTTAAAGAACATTGGTGCTACCTATAAGCGAGCAATAACCTTAATATTCCATGATTACATTCACAAAATCTTGGAAGACCATGTCAATATTCTTGCTAAATCTTTAAACCATCATGATAATGTGCCTATCCTCTGTTAAATATTTTAGTGTATGCGCAAATATAACATGTATCTAAACCCTAAAAAAGTGTGTCTTTGGGGTCGATAGTAGTAAAGTCTTAGGATTTATCATATAGCACAGAGGCATCGAGGTGGATACAAAGAAAATTTCTGCTATCATCAATATGCCACCCCTTCATAACATTTCCCAATTACGTATGTTACATGGACGAATACAAGATATTCATCATTTTGTCACTTGCTTAGTTGATCGCACGCTACCCTTTACACATTTCCTTAAAAAGGATGTTCACTTCGATTGGAATGACGATTGTAAACAAGAGTTTGAAAATATGAAAGAGTATCTCACAACTCCCCCTATTGTATAGCCTACTATAGCTAATCAACCATTCATCCTTTATATCGCTGCTTCTGCTTATGCCCTCACAACATTGTCGGATCAAAAGGATTCCAATGGTAAAGAACATCTTGTCTATTCCATTACTTGAACACTCCTTGATTACGAGACTCGTTACTCTACCATTGGAAAAGAATGTAGATCGCTCTTGTATTGACTACTAGTAAGTTGTGACATTACTTAGTAAATGCTGAAGTCCTTGTGATGACAAAGTTTGACCCTTTACGCTATCTCTTTACTAAAATAGATTTATCATGATGTCTAGCTAAATGGGTCATGTTGTTAATAGAGTTTGACCTTAAGTTCATTTCTCAAAAAGCAATCAAAGGTCAAGTCTTAATCGACCATCTAGTTGATGCTCCTTCACCACTAGAATTACCCACCAATGACTCTTTCCCTGATGATAGTGTGTTTAATATAGATATTCCTCCATGGGATTTGTACTTCGATGGATCCAAGTGTCGAATAGGTTCTGATGCTGGAGTTATTTTAATTCCAATTGCTGGTAAGCCTATTCCATTATCCTATCATCTTAATTTCCAATGTATGAATAATACAGCTGAGTATGAAGCTCTACTCATTGGTTTACGCACTGCTCTTATGTTAAGGGTTATAAATATTAAGATCTATGGTGACTCACAATTAATCATTAAATAAATTAGTAGTCTCTATCAAACTAAACATAATAAACTTTAACAATACAAGGAGTTGGTTATTAATCTATTAGATCAGTTTGACTCCTTTACCATTGATAACATCCCCCAAAAATATAATCGCCATGTGGATGCGATGGCTAATGCAGCCTCTCTTGTCTCACATGCTAACTCTTTTGACCTGATAGTCTTCACCATTCATCCAATCATGAAACCCTCCGTCAGTGATCAACCCCTTGATATCTATCCTACCTTTTCTGATAACCCATGTGAATGGTATGATTCCATTTACAATTATTTAAAAGATGGCACCATTCCTGAACCCACCACAAAAAATACCTGTCAACACTTCAAAAAGTTAGCCACTAGATATATCATCCTTGCATAGACCCTATACCGACGATCCTTGCATGAAATCCTTCTGTAATGTCTCAAGGATGTTGAAACCCATCTCGCCATTGAACAATCCCATGTTGGTACTTGTGTAGGACATTTTGGGGCCAAGGGGTATGTGCAGGATCATCATGGAAAAAACAGGCCCTTAAGTGGCAATAAAAAGACAAAAAATCAGAGTTAGACAACTTGACATAAAAATTTGAATAAGTTATCTAATTATTTCAAATAAAATTAAAAAAAGAATCTATAGCAAATTGAATGTAGTTTCTAAACTACTAGACCTTTATTTAAAATAAATAAATCTATTTGGTGAAAATTTGAAATTTCAATGCAATAGTATTTAAATTTCAGGGTAAAAATAAGTAGTAGGTGCCTGTCTGACCACCCTAACCACAGTAAAATTATAATATTTTTTTATAATATTTTAGATATAAGTAGAGGACTCATGTCCCGATGTGATGCATATTTTTTTATAAATTTTTTCCAAGTAAATAATTAATTATGAATTTTTTATTACAAATTTTAAATAATATAAAAAATCGTTTGTCTAACCACCTTAACTTGGTCAAAAATTCATAAAATTAATTTTTTTCTTTTTTAATCCTATAGAATGTGACACATGTTTCGAGTTCAAGAAATGTGATACCATTTGAAAGTTATAGATTTTTTTCAATCAACCTATCAATCATGACTTTATTCATAATTCTAATAAAAAATGAATAATAATTATTCATTAAATTCAAAGTAAAGCATAATTTATATTGGTGGAAAGCTGAGAATCTCTTCTAAAAACCCTTTTTGTTTCATCAATTTTCGGTAAAAAAAAAGTTGTCAGCCACATGGACCATCATATGGCTTACATATCACCATTTTTTGGCCCATCATGATCCTGCACATACCCCAAGACCTTAGTGCAAAAGATTCTATGTATGGGATATTATTGGAAAAATATGGAAAAAGATTGTTATGCATATGTTAAGCGATGTCCTGAATTCCAAGAACATAGTCATTTCATCCATGCTCCCACTTCCGAGCTTCATTTCCAAATACCTATCTAGCCTTTCTCTATGTGGGGTTTGGATCTCATTAGAAAAATCTCCCCACCCTCTTTCGTTGGACATACATTCATTATCACTGCTACCGATTATTTGACCAAATGGGTCAAAGCTATTGCCCATCATTCGACCACTGCTGAGGTGATATGTCATTACTTATTGGAACACATTATCGCTCACTCTGGTCTCCCCTCCGTGTTAGTCTCAGATAATGGTACTCCCTTTAAGAACAAGGTGAAGAAATTCATTGAGACTTTCCATATCCAACATCGATTCTCCACACCTTATTGCCCTCAATCTAATGGTCAAGCTGGAAGTACTAATAAGATCTTGGAGAAAATCCTTTAGAAAACTATCAATCAAACTTAAAAAGATTGGCATACACAACTGCAATATACACTCTGGGCATATCGCACGAGTGTTCACTCTTCCATAGGACATACTCCTTTTAACCTTGTCTATGGTACTGAGGCTATCCTCCCTTTAAAATTAGAAATCCCCACATTGCGGATTGCCCTTCAAAGTCTGGTCGATAATAACACTTATGCAGAACAATATTTGCACCAACTTAAAATGCTTGACAAGCGACACATCAATGCTCTTGAGCACCTTCAGGTTTACGCTAAGCAGTTGCAAAGAAAAAGCGATGTGAGTGTCATCCCTCGAACCTTTACCAAGGGTGATTTGGTTTTATATGAAAACCAATGCAATACCACCGCTGATTACGCCGACAAAGGTAAATTCAGCCCTAATTGGCTTGGTCCCTACATGATCGATTCCAATTACAAATCTAGTGCCTATACCTTAATCGAGCATGATGGCACTTCCCTTCGCAATCCCATTAATGTCATGCATTTTTCATCGGTATTATGTCTAATCCCCTCTTGGATGGTATGATTTCTAAAGTAGTGTTGATTGCATCTATTAGATTTTATCCCATTGGTTGTCTCATTGCTTTGTTCTCGACACACCATCATGTTGTGTCCCAAAAACTAAGGTAATTATTTAATTTATTTTTTGAGTAATTAATTTAGCTTTCATACTATTCATCTCGTTCCCCTTTTGTGTGTTTTGTTCATTTAAAATTAGAAGTGCATAACATATTTAATCTTTAATCTCCCCTACCTTCTACATCAATTATATTTCCATCACATTCATTTTGTTAGATCATGTCGACATTAGTTAAATACTAAAATATTTAGTTAATCACATTGCCATTTAACATCCATACACAAATAAATAAAATAATCGAAAAGTATAACTACATCTATATATATATAAATATATCAAAAAGTCTCTTTTTACATCTTCATCATAAAATATGGTGTTAATGAGGACTATGATTACTAGATCCCTTGGGATTCGGTACTCAAGCCACATCAATAGTAGGATGTCGGAAGATAGTTCTGCATGATCATGATCATGATCCACTAGCTCTAAGTGGATACTCTAATCCTCCCATCTATGAAAGGGTCAATCAGTGCTCATCTACTATCTGATCCCTCTCTGCTCATACCTATGATAACTCTCTCTCTAACCTCTCCACCTCTGTTGGAGGTCGTACATCTGTGGTATGGATCCCACTTGGTGCACCTATCTCCGCAGGCTCTCATAGGCTTACCACAATCTCACAAAGGGTCTCAATGTCTCTCGCTCATGTTCCATGATTGGTGGGGGCACATAGTTAGTATCCATCTCTCCTTCGTCGAAGTTTTCCCACACTATCTCTATAGCTTCCTAATGCAGTAACTCTTGCCAACCCTCCATAGGCGCTGCAAAATCAAATAAAAGTCTCATTGGTAAATACATTATCACATCAATATATACATATTTGGAGTAAATCATAAATAAAATACATCTATAAAAATCACATGTTCTCACCCATATCTCGGGTAGAAGGTGGAAGGTCCACCTCATCTTGTGCTAGGGGCATCGAGGATATATTGGACTCTCCTCGACTATGAGTGTTGGTCCCTGCTATTGTTGTTGTCCGAGATCTAGTCCTGTGAATGGGTGAGCTCTCTCCCTGCTCATGTCGATTTTCGGTCGCAATATCATCATCCCCACTCAGAGGCGACACCTCTTCTCTCGCCCCTTCCTCCTCCTCATCCTACTCCTCCTCCTCATCCTCTTCCTCCTCATCCTCTCCCTCCTAACCATCATAATTTGGATTTGCATCCTCATCATAATCCTCATCAATAATATTTATAGCCCTATACCATGTCTCCTCGGCCATGTCCTCTCTCTCACTATCCTCTCCCTCATCTAGCATAGGTTGAGCCTCTCCCACTGGCTCATCCATCAAGAATACTATCCCTGATCATGAGGCTATCCACCACTCCTCGTACTCCCATGTGGCCCTGACATCATCTACATCCTCAATTGGTGGATGGTCTTGATCTTAGTAGTCTGAGTCACTCTCAATGACATCATCTAGTGTGATGTGTGTTGTGTCTCCTGGTCATCGTGCACTCTGAACAGACCTCCTAAATGACGGTCGTGGCTATGGCGGTATCTGTATCTGTCTGAATTTCCTCATCACCTAATCATAGTAGAATGGCCACACTATGTGATCATGTTTTCCTACCAGGAATCTAGTCATCTATAATCTCCTGAGCTATCTAGAATAATCTGGCCACTAGAGGACAAGCTAGTATGGCCTCCATAGGATATCCTCTCCATCTAGTCGGTTGAATCTCACTCTCCAAAAGTGAAGATCGTCGTACTGCCATAATCGTCGTAGTGGGTACACAAAGGCTCATGGATAGCCCATTGCTATCGGACATGGAAAACTCACTGGTCATGTACATGTGATATGCTCTAGGCACCATACCTATAAGAGCATACAATGTACCATGCTATCTAACTCTTGGAATACAAATCGACCAAGATCATAATATACATGTGCTAGAATGCATCGGCCCTAGGAATATACTATCTGATGCTCTACCATGCCTCATACCAAGTGTACTAATCCACCCTCTAGATGTGTTGTGCACCCGTTCGAAAAGAGGACAAATTCCACTATGTGCATCATGATGCACCTCATCAAGGGCTCTCATGAATACAGTAGCGTCGCCAACTCAATCTGTCCCGCTACTCTGTCATTATTTATGCGACTGCTGAGACAGTATTGCAATTCTACCCCCTACTCTCGGATAGGTCATCCACTCAGTAGCTGCACATGATCCCCCCAGATAGTAACTTAGAGAATGTGATGGAAATCCCCTAGTGTAATAGTCATATCCCCTGTGGATAGGTGAAATGTGTAGGTATCTACATTCCACCTCTCGCATAGCGCCATCAGCATGACATCATGATATCTCATTGGTGGAATTAGATAGGCCCAATAGATCCCCACCACCTGTAAGTGCTCTGTCTCTGCTGGTCATAGTATTATCAGTTGTCTCGTACCTAATCATTGTCAAGACCGTGTTGACACATGTACAAATTGTCATAATATGCTATCTAAACCATCTTTTTCCTTTATCTTACTCTAATGTGCTAATGTTGTTCTCGTGTGATTTTTATAGGGCCCTAGACACTTTAGACCCCTTTTGGGACATTTCGCAAAGAAATGAGACACTTTGCGAAGAGACAGGACACTTTGCAAACAAATGGGACACTTCACGAAAAAAAGGGACACTTTGCAAAAAAAAATTCCAGGATCCTAATCTACTATATATAAGCATTAAATTCATAGTATAATTGAAAAATCAAAATATAATAGGCTTCAGAATCAACTCACCTCCTACTGACGATTACCGCTCGCCACCTGATCATGCAACACATCCAACCTCGAGGGCGTGAAATCTCGTGTGCTCGACATCCTATCGATTTCTCATCATCACTCTCGAACACTGCAAAAGGAAAATGAGAAAAATTAAGTTTATGTTATTCCTTTTCATTTTCCTCTTAACTAACTCACTTTTACACATAAGGACATTTGTACCTTCTTCTTTTGATTAAAAACTTTTAGTGTGCTTTTTCATTCAAACCAACATTATGGGTGCTAGTGAACTTCATTTTTGATGTCATTTGTTGCGTTAGAATCATGTTTCCATGCCCTACATCATCACTCACCTATTACTATGAGGCATGGTACTTGTAAATTCACTCTGATACATGTGCCCTTATTCGACGTGGTTAAATGACTACCTTGATTCCACCTCCGTAAAGCAAGCAAAATCAAGAGGGGAAAACATCTACCCTCAAATCTCATCACAAGGAATTAGATAAGAGGATTTTTAGGATTTTTAAGGAATTTGTGTTTCAGATTCAGTTCCTAAAATTTTGGTTTTGCAGATAAGCTACACTGGGGGCTCCATTCTCCCACTCTTTAAATAAGTATCCTCTTATAGATGTATAGGTGCATTTTATTTTTTAGAGTCATTTAGCTTACATATGCATGTAGAATCATATGGACACTAAATTGAGGGATAAATGTATCACCAAAAATTGCATATCATTGAAGAAAAGGACAATTTTGTGCCCATTTTGGTCTTGTTTCACCAAATTTCATACTAAAATACCATTTATAGGCCCCTAATGTTGTAAATTTTGGACTTAGAGGTGTGATACACCCAAGGGATCATTCAATCCCTAAAAAATTACACCAAAACCATTTAAAAATCATAGTTCCCACTTAAAAATCCCTTAGTGGGACTAGGTCGCCCAAGTGGGAAACCTAGTCCCTTTTGTGGATTTTTCAAGTTTTAAGCAGAAAAAATCAATAATTAACCTAAAATCCCTCATGGTTGTTGGATTCTTAGGTCAAAATTCTTGAAAATTAGGTCATGATGCTTATATATACTTGATTTTAGGTCATTTTGCAGACTCTTCTAGCTCATTTTTCACTCTCAACTAAAAAATCAAGTGGACAAAAATCTTCCTCAAGAAGATTCATTCCTCACACAAGAAAGTTGAAGCTTTTGGATAGGAAAGCTAGGGCTTTTTCAGGTCTTGGAGCTCACTTTTTATTCAAGATCGCATTTTAATAAGGTTGGAGATAGATGCTTATGGAGATTCATGGAGAAATCTAGGTTGAAGAGGTGCAACTAGCCACCAAATCATTCCTAAAGACTGGTTTCAAAGTGCCTCCATCTTCTACCTTCAACCCATTTTGTAGATTTTTGGTTTGCATACAATTTGCATTCCTCACTACTTTCATTTGTAATGGTGTAAGATTTCTAGGGCTTTAGGGTTTTACATCATTTCAAATCCTTTTACATACATCTTATTCTAGTACAATAGAATAGGGTTTTGCCTTGTTTTTGGTTTTCTTAGCTCTAGACACTCTTAGGGCTAGGGTTCTACAAGTTTCAATTTTATTTCAAGTTTGGATACAACTAGGGGTTTGACCAAGGCAAACCCCACATTAGAAACACAAATATATTTTGTTTTGTAGGTTATTTTATAGGCTTCAAATAGGATTCATGTGAAAGAGTAGAATACAGATCTAAGGCATGCAAGTCCACTTTGTGTTTACTAGAAAATAAAAAAGGGACTAGGTTGCCCATACTGGTGACCTAGTCCCAATAGGGCTTTTCGGTACAAAAAGTTTGAGATTTGGGGACCAAGTTGACCAGAATGGCTTCTGGAGAAAATTTTCTAGAAAGGGACTAGGTCACCCCTATTGGTGTAAGTGTCCTAGTCAGCTCAAAACCCTAATTTTCCATAGTCCCAGTGACCTCTACAACCTCTCCTTCAGCCCTCTTCGGGTTCCAGGTGCACTTTTCTATTCTATTAGGTTGATTCTCCCTTATTACCTTCATTTCTACTACATTACACCATGTTTTTTCCAACAACATAAATGCTATTAGTTTAGGTTAAGTAGTTAAGTTCTCATAGTACATTTCAACATATTTGCACATCCCACTCCCTTAGGGTATCAATCCCTCTCTTTCTCTAAAGAATCTCAAGATTTTAAGGCTCCCTTCATTAATGACAAGGGAAATCTCTCTTCCTTCTAGGTGAAAACCCTAGAAAGTGATAGAAGATCCATTCCTTTGTCATCTCTCCCAAAATCCTCTCAATTTTTTGGTTCAAGTCCAACATAATCAAAGTGCCATACACAAAATTAATCAAGGTATCAACAAATATTTGCATTACAAATTTTGATCATTCACCCATATCGCCAAATGAACTAGAGAGAATTGCCAAATACAAAACAAGCAGGAAAATGAAAACCAAGGGAATAACCAAATTCTACCACCTGATCTCAATATAATGCTCCAAACATCATTTCCAATACTTTACATCATTTCTTGATATGAATGTTAGGCATGGGAGCTACTGTGGGATGATACAAACCTTCCAGCTTACCAATTGTGATATGTACTGATGATCTTAGAAGGACATATCATAATACTAAATTATGAGCTTCATAAAATGCGTGAAAACTATTGATTATCATGATGTGGCTAGGAAATTATTCCTCACCACCACAAAACCCAAGCAAATGAACCCATCCTTCTTTACCAACTATGATGTGGCATCCACCATGTCACTAACGTTGGGTCCAACAACCCACCAACTAGGATGGTCGTGCCAACATGTTATCTTGCCACCTTGATAGTTGCAAACTCTCCACACAACTTGGTGTGGATAGTTACTCACCCCACCACACACAAAATAGTTGTGTTTTGAGTCTACATAAATTTTAAGATTTATTTAAGTAAGTGCATTTACCAAATTGGGGAAAAAAATCCATGCACTAAAGTTTCCAATTATGAATACACAAAAAAAAAATTTAGAAAGAAATAAATTTACTATATGAAGAACAACCTATGATTTAACTTCATTTTTCAACATTTTATTAGCAACTAAACTATAGTGTCTATTTTATGAAAAATGATATTCAAATTATTTTATTTTTTCTAAAAACTTACAAACATAGAGGACACTATATTTTTTATGAATTATTTATTAGTTTACATCATTTAAAAAATAAAATTATATATATCACTTTTGCGTGATTCTAAGTAAAAAAGTTGTATTAATTATCGTCACTTTAATTATAAAAACATGACATAACTATGTAATTTTAACCAAATACCTTTTTTCCTTGACAATAAGGACAATAAAATGAAGTTATTTACATAAAATTAAGTATTTCATAGATGTATACATATTTCTCCCCTACAAGAAAAAATATTTAATTACATTAGTGAACCATAAAATAATTCTTATAAAATATTCCTATATTTTTAGGATTGAAATTAGTAGTAAAAAATGACTTGTGTTGATAGAATCTCTTAGGTCCTTTACTAGAGATAATACATAACCTTATTGATAAATAAAATATTACTTTTTAGAGAATACAAGTCTATTACCCATCACCTTATCACTTTATATATAGTTCTATAATAATTTAATATAATCCTAATTGTAAATTACAAAGTAATCTATAATTGAATAAAAATAATACACATTTAAAAGAGTTAAATTATTAGAACATATATTTTAATATATAATCATTTTTTTTTTTTGGTATGAATTTTGTTTAAATAAGTATTTTTTAAATTCTCCATACACTTTTCTTTGTGAATGGTGTTAACAGATCTTGTAAGTATAGGTTGTTTAAAGCTATTCCACTTATTCTTCTTGTTTATATCATGCAGTAAATACACTCAATTGACAAATATAGTAGTTTAATGTATATTATATATATATATATATATATATATGTATTTGTGTATATATATCTTTATATACTTTTACTTGTAATCCTAGTTTATAAAATTAGAGGCCACACAAAAATTAAATGTTGAAGCACAAAATTCTTATAGTTATGAGCTTATTAGATGCATCCAATACAAATTCCATTCAACTTGATATTATAATTGATACAAAGAATCCATTCCCAAATAAAATTTAATATCCTACAAACTTGACATTGAAAGTTCCAATTCAATTACCACCCTAATATATATCAGTTAAAAATCAAGACAAATATTATCTACACTCTTCTCATTACCTCTAATATTTGTGCCTCTAATTCTTTGAGTCATCATATGCATAGCCTTATTTTGAGAACATGGTTTCCCTTTCTTACCTAGGTGTATCCCAATTCATATTAAGTCAAAAGTTGTGTATCCAACAATAAAAGAAAAAATGGATTTGAATAGCCTTTGGAAATAATTTTCATGCATCTCGGTGATACCTCCACACTCTCATTGATCATAAAATTTGGAACATTCCCGATTTAATAAAACTCTGTTGAAATCTTCTCTAAATCAAAAAATGCAGCAAGAACCTTCTACTTACATGGAGGAGTGTAGAGTATGGAAAGGGGATCATAAAATTTGGAACATACCCAATTTAATAAAACTCTTTTGAAATCTTCTCTAAATCAAAAAATGTAGCAAGAACCTTCTCCTTACATGGAGGAGTGTAGAGTATGGAAAGGGGAGTACCAATATCCTTCCAACCTTTTAAAGAGAAAGATCTTATGCTATTTGTATCATGTGGAATAATTAGGTTATGATGAGTTTATTCCCCCCCACTATGTGGTTTTGAGAGAATTAATTGGGCTCAATATTCTATTTACACTAAGATGCCAAATACTTGTTAGTAAAATGTATTTTGCATCTAAAATTTATTTTCTCATATTCCAATAAGTGGATCTAGGTTCTATTTTTGAATTTCATTAGATTTTTTTTAGGGAACTCCTCAGAGAGGTCTATCTCTACACAAACCTAGAAAAAGGTTGTGCATGTTTTGTCAATTGTCTCATTGGACAAACATATAGAATTTTGAAATATGTTAGCTCAATACTAACAATCCGTGTGTGACATAATTACTATAGGGGAAAATACATAAGTTGAACCAAAATATAATCCATGTAAAATGATTCACTTGAAATATCAAAAGAAGGATACTATAGTCGCATGCCTAGAAAATTCTCCTCCAAAAACTATGGGCCAAGCTTCAATATGTGCAATTTGTCTCTTGCCAATTCAAACTCTAGAATACAATACCACTAAACAGAATGATCAATATAAATTTTTTCCATTCTCTAGAGATCCACCAATGAAACTTTGTTGACTTTTTTTAGAATTTATGCAAACTACAAATTATAGCATGGTTAGTCAAATATTGCTCTAGTTTCACAACATTATAATTGATTACAATTTTAGGAATACATGTTGATATTTTACCTTTAATGGTCAAATTTCTTTCAACTAGGTTGCACCTAGGACCAAAGGAAACCTTGAGTATTGTGTTTCATTGTGAAAACATCATCATCCAAATTTAATAGAGGAATAGTGCACCTAGTAAGGAACCAAAACATCCCACTCGAAATGACATACACATCAATGTAGTGAATAAAGACAACCAATGCCAAGTTCAAATTGTAGATCTAGAAGATGCAAAGTGAATCCAATAACATGAGAAAATCCTATCACTAAACCTTTGAAAGAATTTGATTGTAAATACTAAAACTAACAACACTAAGAAAAAAACCAAAAAAACAGCTAACCAAAACTTAGAGCAGCACCTACAAACAAATAACACATTAACAAATTAAGTTCCAAGCCTGAGACAAAGAGTAAACAGACTCCTTCCAAGCTGGCTTCTCGAGTGTGCTTCACATAAATAGATAGTTGAATTCAGTAAAAAATAATTCAAACGGGACAAAACCAAATATTTTATTAGGATTGTAAATTACTCCCAACTCTACGCTCTAGGTGAAAAAGAACATAATGATAGAATATTTTAAAAATCTTGACCAAGAAACTCAGGTAAATGGTAGAGAGAATTAGTTTTCTCTTCATACAAATGAACCGACAATCTTTAAACCTAGATTTACGCATAAGATAATCCGTTACACATACAATGTCTCTAACTAAAATAACAATTAATAATGAAGAGAAAAATTGTCAAATGAGTATCTAAGAGACGTTTACTGAGAAAGATTGTTAAATACCTCTAGGATTCCATTTTATAACAGTTAAAAAGAGAGACGATGCCCCGAATTTAAAATAAACCCTAAAGTTTGATTATTTTTTTCTGTCTAACGTTCTGTGTATAATTTACTGGGAAAAATAATAGTTTTATGTATTAAACGACAGTTAACCACTAAAACTTCTCCTTTTAGTAAGTACTGTCTGTTAGGGTTATGATAAAACCATCTACAGAGAGAAATGCTACGGGCAAATTCATGGGCCATATGATTTTAATAAAGTTGAAAGTGTGGGTGTTTTTGGCACTTTTTAGTTTTCTGGAAAGTGGGTTGCTGTCGCCATCAGAAAGCAAGCTCGTGGTGCAATTCTGGGACTATCTATAGTTTTATTTTACATTGAAACTATATTTGCACGCGGATCCAGTTGAAAGTGTTCGATATATGCCTAGTTTCCTATTCTCTTCTTTAAAACACGGTGTCAGAGCGGCAGAATCTCTGCTTTGTTCGGCTGCGTTAGAATATTGGCATGGGCCCCTCTGAAGCAGCGCATAGCATGCCTTGACTTCCTGGTGTCGCTATTGAGGCCCTCTTCGAACACTTTAAATGCACTTGGTTAGAGTGATGAATTCTTTTTTTGGGCTGCTTTTTTAATAAATATTTAGCATTTTGAAGTACAATAGGTCAGTTAGATATCACAGTTTAAGATTTAAAGTGATATGGTTTGTTAATTTTTTATCACTTAATCTTAAAAAATTATGTTGGCAACTTTTAAATAAAATAAGAAATTGACAAGGTTTAGAAATTGGACATGTATTAAAATCATTTTGTGATATAATATAATTAGCAATTGTGTGTAGTGACATGCAATGATGATTCAATAGGTGGAGAAAAGCACCAATGGCAAGGATGGAATGCGAGGGAGAGCATGTGCAAATATGTATTTATACTATACCTCATTAAAAGGAAATCGATACATACAAAGAGAGATAAAGTGATGACATTTAAGAGTGTTGATGGCATGATTAATAACTCTTTTACGATACATGTACACCAAAACAAGAGGGAATAGATAAAGGTACTAATACATGTAGGTAATGGCAAAAGAGTAGTAGAATTAACTAAAAGCTAATCTGGAAAGATTATATGTAAGCTTTTTGGGTGCAAGATTTAAAAATAGAGATTGTTGTCTCAATGTAATCAGTGCTCAAAAAAATATTTAATATTAGACTTAATATAAAGACTATGAAACTTAGCATTCTTCTGGGAATCTTATGTGAGAAACATAATGCAAAACAATAGGCACAAAACACAAACGGTAAACGAAACAATACTACTTTTAACAAACAATATACTCTGTTTTCAACAGTAGCTTATCCAGAATTGAAACAATATAGCCTAAGCCATAGAACAATAATAAAGAATACCCAATGGAATGAAAGATAAACTATATAATATTAACTATTTTATTCCATTGCAACCATAACCACAGAATGAAAGCTATAGATAGAAACCCACAAAAAAATAACAGTAAATAAAAAATGGAACACAACGAAATGAGCCATGCTCTCCACCCTACCATATTGGCTCATGGAGCCTCATGGCATCTCACCAAACCCCTGAGCAAGAACATACATCGTACACCACCCTGGTCAATGGTGAAATCAATGTTGATTATTACAGTTAATATAGAGTCTATAAGGATGTAGTTTTTTTATTTAACCATTGTAACTGATCTTGCAGTTAGTATGATAATTGTGAAAGGTTGGTTATAACACATGACTTCATCAAAATCCACATTATGGAGAGAATAACAACAAAATGTGAGGTTTAGTTCAGTGATCATCTGTCATTCGTAGACAATATCTAAATTAGGAGATATAAAGAGTTGTGTAATTTACAGTAGATAATATGCAATACACCTGTAATAGAAGGGATGGAAGATATAGGCATAGCTTGTGCATCTGGTGGAATGTAGTATAAAGAGAAGAAAAGAAGGCTTGCTCCCCACCCTACCATATAAGGTCGTGGAGCATCATACACTCTCACCAAAACCCTGAGAAAAAAATTAAATTATCCACCATTTTAATCAATGGTGAAAGCAATGTTTCAGGCCCTGCTAACTTTATAGAAGATCTAATGGCATGAAAACATCCACATAGGCGGATTGTTTGGCTTGAGTATGGTCTATAAAGGTGAAAGCATAATGTGAAGTTTAGGGCAATAAATAGGTGCCATTCATAGACAATAAATAAATGAAGAAATTTAAAGACTTGTACAACATATAAGATGTAATATGCAATTCAGTTGTAATAGAACATGCCAATTTTTAAAAAAGTTGGCATACCTTGTGCAGGGAATGGATTACAATATGAACACAGAAAAAGGAGGCATGCTCTCCACCCTAACATATTGGGTCATGGATCCTCATGGACTCTCACCAAACCCCTGAGAAAAACATTAATTCTGCATCACTTTGATTTATTGTGAAAATAATACTTTGGAACATGAGAAAATTGGTTGTCTTTCAATCAATGCTACATATTTTTTTTATAAATTGACATGCAGTTGTGAAATAAGAAATGTAATAAAAGATATATAGCCTTACATTATATAGAGTTAAAATGTCGGTGAAGGCCATAGACAATGCAAATGTGTAGTTGTAAAGGTATTTAGCATTTTGGGAATGGTGGAAAATTTATATGGATGGGAATGGATAGAGAAAGAGAAGCAGTAAAATTATCGTTAAGAATACCAACATTCTTTAATCAATGGTGAAAGCAATGTTTTGGGTTGTGCTGAGTTTATAGAAGATCTAATGGCATCAAAACATCCATAAAGAAGGATTGTGTGGCTTGAGTATGGTCTACAAAGATGAAAGCATAATGTGAAGTTTAGTGCAATAAACACATGCCACTGATAGACAATAAATAAATCAAGAAATTTAAAGACTTGTACAATATATAAGAAATGATATGCAATGCA
Organism: Sequoiadendron giganteum; assembly: GCA_007115665.2. Classification (NCBI taxonomy): domain Eukaryota; kingdom Viridiplantae; phylum Streptophyta; class Pinopsida; order Cupressales; family Cupressaceae; genus Sequoiadendron; species Sequoiadendron giganteum. Next base: position 149,177,882 of record CM021108.1, read on the forward strand.
GTTGTAAAAGAACGTAGAAATTAAAAAAATGTTGACATACCTTGTGCATGGAATGGGTTGTAGTACGAACACACAAAAAAGGAGGCCTGCTCTCCACCCTACCATATTGGCTCATGGAGCCTCGTGGGCTCTCACCAAACCACCAAGAAAAAATAGTAATTGTTCACCAATTTGATCAATGCTGAAAACAATGCTATTGGACCTAATCAATCAATGGTGAAAGCATTGCTTCGGGCCTTGCTAACTTTATAGAAGATCTAATGCCATGAAAACATCCACAGAGGAGGATTTTTTGGCTTGAGTATGGTTTGTAAAGGTGAAAGCATAATGTGAAGTTTAGTGCAATAAATAGATGGCATTCATAGACAATAAATAAATAATGAAATTTAAAGACTTTTACAACATGTAAGAAGTAATATGCAATTAAGTTGTAATAGAACACACTAATTTTAAAAAATATTGGCATACCTTGTGCAAGGAATGGATTATAGTATGAACATGAAAAAAGGGCGGCATGCTCTCTACCCTACCATATTGGGTCATGGAGTCTTGTGGACATTGACCAAACCCCCAAGGAAAAACATTAATTTTGTACCACTTTTATCTATGGTGAAAACAATACTTTGGGACCTAAAAAAATTGGTTGTTTTTAAATCAATGCTACATATTTGTTTAATAAATTGGCATGTAGTTTTGAAATAAGAGATGCGATAAAAGATATATAGCCTTACATTATATACTATAAAAATGCTGGTGAAGGCCATACACCATGCAAACATGCAATTGTAAAGGTATTTAGCATTTTTTGAATGGTGTAAATTTTATAATCATGGAAATGAAGAGGGACAGAGAAGCAGTAGAATTACCATTAAGAATACCAACATTCTTTAATCAATGGTGAAAGAAATGTTTCAGGTCATGTTGAGTTTATAGAAGATCTAATGGCATCAAAACATCCATAAAGGAGGATTGTGTGGCTTGAGTATGGTCTACAAAGATGAAAACATAATGTGAAGTTTAGTGCAATAAACACATGCCATTCATAGACAATAAATAAATCAAGAAATTGAAAGACTTGTACAATGTATAAGAAATGATATGTGATGTACTTGTAATAGAACACAACAATTAAAAATAATGTTGACATACCTTGTGCATAGGATGGGTTGCGGTATGAACACCAAAAATAAGGTATGCTCTCCACCCTGCCATATTGGCTCATGGAGCCTCGTGGGCTCTCACCAAACCCTCGAAAAAAAAAGTTAGTTGTCCACCAGTTTGATCAATGTTGAAAACAATGCTATTGGACCTAAGAGAATTAGTTGTCTTCAAATCAATGCTATATATTTTTTATAAATCGGCATGCAGTTGTGAAATAAGAGATGGGGTAAAAGATATATAGCCTTACATAGTATACACTTAGAATGTAGGCAAAGGCCATACACCATGCAAACGTGGAATGGTAAAGTTTATTAGCATTTTGGAGATCATTGCACCTTGTCTATAAATTAAATGTAGTTGCAATCTAAAATGGTTTAACACAAATATATGCATAGACAAGGAAAATGCAAACTTTAGCAAGGTGTACTCATTTCATTGTTAACCAATATCTAAATTATGAAATGTAAATAGCTCTATAATGTGAAAGAGGAAAATATGCAATGCCACGATTACATGTTGCATACAAAAAATGATAAGCAAGCCAATTTAGAAATGGTGCAAATTCTATATGCATGGAAATGAAGGGAGAAAGAGAAGAAATACAGTTACCATTAAGAACACCAGAATTTCTTGATGGTGGTAATGAACACAATTTTTGGAGAGGATCCTCTTATTTAATTCATAGTGCATTTTAATTTCCGGTATCTATCTTGTAGTATCTACCAAAAAAGAAAGATGGATCAATGCATAGCAAGAACATACATCGTGCACCACTCCAATGTATGGTGAAATCAATGTTCCTTATTACAATTAATATATAGTATATCATTCAAAATATTCTTTTTTGAGGCCAAAAGAGATAATAGCATAGATACATATTTGTACACAGGGAAAATAAACTAAAATGAAATGCAACAAAAGGAAGCCTACTTTGCACCCTACCATATTAGACACATGGACCATCGTAGGCTATTACACATATATAGCCATAAGTAATCTTCAAAGATATGAATCGTGTATGCATTTAATGTCAAGAAAAAAAAGATGTGAACATAGAAAATGTAAAACAAAGCATAACAAAATGACACTTTCTCTTGATCATACATATATATTAGAGGAGATGTTGTTCTCCAAGCAGGTATACAAGCATTGTATGCCTTGGATGGATTTGCAGGGGGTTGTTCCTTAGATATATATAGACACAGAAAAAATGTGTGGAAATATATGTATGTGGAGTTACATATAAACAACAAGTATATGATGGGCAATAAAAGGTCATCTGACAACTAAAAAGGGGCAATCACCATTAGAATAAACAAGGATGTGAGGACCAAATATTCAACTTTGACATTATTCAAAGTGACCAGGTAGAAATACAAATCACTTGTTTTCCATTTTTCAGATGGGGGGATGGTTGCTAATGAAATAGAAAAAAATTCATGATGAGGCCATTGATCAACAATGGACAATGGATTTACCACTTGTGCATATATGTATGTATGTCATCTTAGATGCAAAGAACATTGATACATACTGATCCCAATGTTTATTTTGTTGGGCCATTCTTGCTACGACAAGCTATATTTTAACTGTTATATGGAAAATTGATGCAACCATTGACCATAATGATGAACAATGCAATGTGTAGATTAGGATGCATATCATAGAAGATGCATATAAGATTGACACATATTGGCACATTTTTGGAATGATAACTTGTATTTACAGCATTGTATAGAATAGTGATATCACAATTGTTGATAGCGGTGGACAATGTATTTGCCCTATGTATAGATATGTATGTACATCATAGAAAATTAAAACAACATTGATATATATTAATCCCTATGTTTATTTTATGCGATATTCTTGGAATGGTAAATTGTATTTTTAAGGGTTATATAGAAGATCCATGCTTGCAAGATATAGGAAAATAATTATCACAACTGACACTTTTGTAGTGATTTTTCAACCATCACCCCATTCAAAGAACAAAAAATAACATGAAATCACCTTCAAATAAATTCCACAACATCCAATTTCACTTGAAGCTCAAAAAAAGCCTGGTCTCTGCACAGGCGATTTCTATGTTTCCCGAGGTTTGAAATGGCAGGTGCTATAGATGACTTGCTTTGCTATTGTGGGAGAACATAGATTGCAAGATAATGGAAGGAAGTCTAGATTGAACTTTGGCTAGGATTTTCATTAGCCTTTCCTAGTTTGGAAGCTTTCTGATGGCTAGGGAAACGGTGGTGGTTGGGGAGAAGCTGGCACGTGTTTTATTTTTAATTAAAGCACTTGTTGTGTCGATAGAGAGGGCAAACGAAATGGCATCAACATTAATTGTTGCATGGTTTCCATTTAGTGGTGATGGTTGTAAGTGGTACTTACCTTTTAAAGCCTTGCAAAACATATAGAATGTTTTGTGCAAACCACAAATGAGACAAAAAATCGCAAAGGTTTTTATTTGTGATTCACCTTTTCCTGCTTGCTTCAAACATACCACTTCTTGCTAGCTTTGATGCAAGAAGCGAGAAAATAAATATTGCAGGAAAAACCTTTTCTTTTGCTTTTGCAACCATTGCCCCATGCAAAAAACAAAAAAAAAACTTCAATCATTGTCACAGAAGGTGCACAACGCATGATTGAAATTGCACTGTCACAAAAGCTTACTCTCCTTACTAACACTTCTGATATAGCAACACAACAAGGCTCAACAATGGCTTATTGAAAATTTCATAGACATTCGCTATGTTTCTAAAGGTTCTAAATATATGTGGCTACAAGTAATTTGAAACATGTTGTGGATCACTCCCCCCTTTTTTTATTGCAAAGGGAACTTGAAAATGAAAATCCTGAGACAATTACTTTACAGAAGAATAGGTACCACATGTTTCTATTGATAAAAGCAATTTGAATAAATGCATGATGTAGATTCCAAACAACAAAACTGCAATTGTCAATTGAAACATATGTACCCATTATTTTTTTAGATGTCATGACAATTGTGAATGAGTAGAGGCAGGGCTATGTGAAGGCAAGTAGCAATTAATTCTTGTGGAGAATTTTAAGTATATACATAGGAAAAGAAAAAAAGAAACTACCTTCTAAAAATAATAAACATAGGAAGAAGTATATATGAACGTTCTCTACATCTGACCTCACACACATACATATCTACATAAAGGGATGAATGTTGGGTGCAATGTGGGAAAGATAGAAAAAATGATCTTTGCACGTTCCCTCATGTGGGCGACTATTTGTAGCAATATTCTTTCATTCATGGCTTTCATTTTTTGGTGATGGTTGCATTTCTCAAGGTTAAGCTATATTGCATCATTTATCGACACCATTTTATGTCTATGGTTGTAAAAGAGATAATATCGTGTGTTGTGTGTGCATTTTTTCATCTGGCTTGATCTTGAAAGCAATATTGTTTTATTTATGGTTCACGTTGTGTGGGGGAGATTTTGAATCGATTTGTTATGAATGGTGATATCAATGTTTCTTATTAGGCCTAATATAAACCCTATTATTTTAAGAATTCCTTTTTGATGAGGAAACAAATAACAACTTATTCTAAAAATAATAAAGATATGGAGCAATATATGTTGTCTACATATAATTTGACATGCATAAATATCAGCACACAAGAAAAGGAAAATAAAACAAAATAACTCATACTTTTTTGTTGCAACATATTTTAGAGCAATAGATTTGTATATATGCATTGAACGTATCTAATGGATAGAGATGTGAGAGGAAAATAAAATATACACCGATATATATGTATGCCGAGGTAGATGCAAATATATATGGATTGTTGATTTCTTCCTAGCAACTTTGAAATTGGGAAGACTGACGAAAATTCCATCCAAATTTCACACATATAGCCTATTGTCTAACAGTCTCCATATAGAGGCAATCATTGGAAAGTAATCAATATTATTTGATTTATGGTTTCTATATACACACCATGCTTGCAAAGCAATAAAATAGAGCAATAGAAACATTGTTTCATATATTCTTTCCATATACTACCTATGACTACAATAATATTTAGAGTTCTAAAGTTAGCAAAGAAGTTGAATAGTTTATGTTATTCCCCATTAGGAATTGTTGAATGTTGTTCTATAGCTTTAGTTGCTATGAAAATTGTGAGCCACTATAGTGACAAGCTTTTGTGCTAACAACATACATACATATGCACACCCAAATTTTTCACTACATGTAAAAGAAATACAGATAAGTTTAAATGCACATATATGTGTATGTTGCTTGCACACATGAAACAAACATCGCTTGCTATAGCTTGTCATGACAATATTGTTGAATGTATGTGTTTCATATATTGGTGTTGGTTGCAATAATACCTTGCATTTAAAACTTACTAGACTAATTGGGGAGTTTATGCTATTTTTAATAAGACATTGTTCAGTACTGAGCTATAGATTGAGCTGCACAACATACACAAAAAAAATTCTAGCAAAGGTCCAAATGATATCCATATCCAACATGACATTATGATTACACATGGGAAAGTAGTATGGAGAAAATTTAAGAAGCATTACATGCATCTACAGACATACACACTCACAAATACAAATACATAGAAAACACATATATCTATATAGAACTCTATCAAGATATTGTATGCACTCAAAACAATCAAAACAAGATTAGAACAACATAAATCAAATGACAAAATTTCCATTATATTCTTTATTTTAATCTTGTGCGATGAAAATCTTTAATAAGCTGGATGAAACTAAAATTACAAAAGAGTTACAAAGGAAATAGATAATAGTTATCATTTAACATCACATAGAGAATATTATTAAAAAAAATAAAATTATGCAATTGCAAGAAAGTGAAAACTAACCATATGTCATGTGCTTTTATGAATAGAAATGCTAGAGAGCATTTAATACCCATACATTCAAGGGAGTGAATATTATAGTAATAACAATTGTGGAGAGAGAATACTACATGGCAATTGAAATAGTCAAGAAGAAAATAACCATATTAACATAGAAAACAAGTCAGACATAGCTATAAATATTCAAGTCTATATGCATATACACACACAGATCCATTATAGGCACATATATCTACACATATATGTATCAAAATGTTGTATGCACTGAGAAATTTCAGTTACATGCATATATATATTTATGTACATGAATACATACATATATACATGCATACAACCATGTCCATAAGTATATACAAGAACAGATGTAAATATTAATACATGTGTTAGGTAGGATGACATAACTATATAACCAAACAACATAAAATAAAATAAGGAACATACACTTAAACCGAAACCAAAGTCTAAGAAACATAAACAATATAGAAAACAATAAGGGTATCTTGTTTTGTTAAAAACTATAAGTTAAACTTAATTGATTTAATATATTAAAAGTTAAACGAGGAACAAGACAAAAACGGGAGAAAGGAAAGGTGTTTTGATGTGACAAGCAATGCAAAGAAAGAGAAGGAAACAAATTTATAGTCAACAAAAACTATAACAAATATTTAAAGTCACAATTAGGCATTGTTGTTTGGCATTCAAGGTAGTACAAAAACTATCTCTAGAGACTCTTGAAGGGTAGAAAAAATTGCAGACATATCTGACAACAACACCTTGCACTTAGCTTCAAATTCAATTCTTGCAACTTTGATTATTGTTGTTTTCATCCTTGTTTCTGAATTATAGGTCTGAGTTTTAATAAGAATAGTAAAAAAAAATGAGTTGTATGTGACATGATTGATAATAGACTTGGCAGTCATTGCAGTAGAAGACTCATATTGCAACATGCAAAGCTCTTTTGCTGATATCTGCAATAAGCTTGTTGCAACCTCATCAAAAGTAGTAGCCCAAATCTCGCCTGTTTGGTCCTCTATCTTTAGCTGCAATAAATATTGAAAGTCAAAACTAGCTATTGATGTCTAGCATTTAGGGCAGAACCATGTATTTTTTGTAGATTTTTCACATTTTTTCTTGCATTTTCTGTCATTGGCATGCAATGGACATGCAACATAATAGAACGCATTAGTTTTTATATATTTTACCATTGCCTTGAGAGTAGCCTACAAAGTTTGTGGTAAGCCAAGGTAGTGATCCAAGATATATCGAATGGTGACTCTTCCATCTGCCAAAGCCACCTTCTGAGGGACTGTTTGAATGGGCTCAACAACAGGTGGCTTAATATTCCATCTTTGGGAAAAGGGTTGTGCTTCTGGGATGTCAAGATTTATGTATAGAAGAGTCCCTATGGTTGTGTTTAGTACCGTTCCATTGAAATACCCAACATGTATGAATTTTTAACAACAAGGATGACAACTGAAGGAGGCCTGTACAACCTTTCTAGCTCATCACCCTTCGCTTCCTAATTTGAGCCCCATAGATTAACATCGATGCAAAAGGATGAAAAATCATTAAGTTTAATATTTCTACAAATTGTTTCAAACTGATCTGTTCTTTGTATAGTCGATAACTTTGCCACATGCATGACAGTCCCACTAATATCAATCAAACTATTATTGCTACAATTTGTAATTTCATTAACTAGAATTAATTTAAATACTTTCTCTTGCACAAAGGCCTCATCGTCATAGCATTTCAACATTGATTTTTGGTCCAAAATTTTTTCCATATGGTTCTTCAACTTATTAAATTTACTATCTACTATCTCACTGAGCCCTTCGACACACAATAAGTATGACCCACCTCAACCCTATCATAATGCAATTCTTCTATGTCATTAAAATAAGTGATTCATATTTCTATTCCCTCACTATCAATAATGTCAAAGATAAATACTTGGCCTTCGCATCCCTATTTTTTGTAATGATGTATGTCCCTTTTTGTTGTTACATGGCCTTTTATTGTCCAGTTGGTTTGGTAAACATTGAGCCCTTTAATAGGACTGATATTTGTAGGAGTATTTTATTGTCTTGGGGATGTATTTATCCCAAATATTGAGGCTCGTTTGGATGGGGAGGGCAAGCCACATCCAACTATTTTTTCTTCTTGATCTATAAACAAATATCTAGGTTTTCCAATTAGGTGGCAATATGAAATTTTGACATCTAAGGACAATATGACAATCACCCTAGAATGAAGCAAACATCAAATACTTTTAAAGACAGTCTCCACTAACAAGAAAACATAAAACAAGTACAAGTAGTGCATAACAATATCTAATCTTGATTCTTGCAAATTCATACACATATAATTGGTCAAGCACAAGATGGAACCTATTTTCAATGCCCCTATAAACAAAAGGTCATTGTATCTTGTAGGCAAAGTACCTATTTGCATGTGGGTTCAATCAGAGAGGATGAATTTGTAGTGGCCAACTAGGCTTTGATCACCTCTTATTTTTTGAAAAGACATTAGTTGGAGAATTGGAGAAATAACACCATCTCCAACATCAATAGATCATATTGCATGTGTTTTCAAGTTTGGATGCACATTTTTATCCTACAAGCTAGTTTCACTCAGGCAAGTGGAAACAATGAGATATTGATGTTTGTGATACAATTCTAGAAGCTAACAACAATTTCAACACCTTTGAAAACTATAATGTTTTCCAACCTAACACATAGGTGACTCCCAAATGGCTAGCAAATAGAAAGGAAAAGAAAATATGAAGATTTTGAATATAAATTAGTTAGAATATATATCATAACAACTGTTAATTCAAATAGAGCATATTAACAGTCCAGTGGATGTACATGGAAAAGTATCAAATTAATTGTCAGTAGAAAAAAAAAACAAGGAATAGACATAGAAGACTCCTACTGAAGGATTTTTCATCAGCCTAGGTAGAGGAAAAGTCCACTGACATTGATGGGGATGCTCTTTTGAAAGATGAGAGCTGCAACATCGGCGGCTGGCTACAAGTTCTATGACCTCAAAACACAACATGATCTCTCAATTTTTTTGCATAGACATCAAAAATGTGACACCAAAGGATTAATAAAAAAAGGGGTTGAATGATTCATACAACACTTAATATATAATTTATTATTCCATATTTTTTCTTTCATCTTTTTAATCTTTTAATTATTTTTATACTGACATCATCAATACAAGGGAAAAGGAATAATAAGGAAGAAGGCTTCAATGTTGCATACAACAGTTAATATATATTATATCATTTGAAGAATTCCTTCTCAAGGTTCGGAGAAATAACATCTATTTTCTCAAAGCAATAAAATTTGGGAAGAGTGTGTAGCTACATTGTTTACATCTTCTTTGAAATACATACATATCTATACACAAGAGAATTTAATATTTTTTAATATATGGTTTGAGTTCATTGCAAATGGTTGTAACACAATAAAATAGTCTCTGATGTTTTCAATAATGCATTTTTAATTATTGTTGTTAAGCTTTTGCTATATCATTTAATTTTCAATACATAATAAAATAGTAAATGTTATAGAGAATATGTTGTTATCCAAAAGGAATTATTGACTATCATTGCTACTCATTTTATTTTCCCCGTGTACATAGATCTATATATGTGATATTCAATGAAAAAGAAAATTATTATACAACACTTAAAATACAACTTATGATTCCAAGTATGTGTCAACAGAATAAACATAGACATCACTATGTATCAATGTTCTTTACATCCAATATGACATAAATATATTCCTGGACATAGGGGAAATACACTTTCCATCAATACAATCAAATATTTATAGAATTTTCAACAAGGCATTGTTGGTTGTAGTTGTGTGGGGGTAAACCCACAATAGTGGGTTACAATTGTTTCCATGAAGAAAAATTAGAAATTCCCATCAAATTTTTTAACCTCCCCCTCCACCATTTCAAAATTTAAGCATTTTTTTTAATATCAAAGCCCGGGAAGGAGGTGAAAATGGATTCAACTTGATAAAACAAGGTGGAGGATTGTAGTATTCGAAACATGCTTTCCAACAACTATAAATTTAATATATTTTGTTTTTATTTTATAATTTTTTTTTTAGTTTTATTAAACATAGGTTTTTCATCAAACATCAAGTTTGATGAAAAATAATTGTGGAAAAATAGTAAATTTGAGAAAAAAAATATTCAAAAATATATATGCACTAGGTATTGATGTCCTTGTTCCAACAAAAAAAGAACAAAATTAACTCCAATACATACTAAAAAATTTATGCGAGCCGAAGTGCACCTATGTATAAATTGTAATTGGTTTCACTTCAAAACTTAATTAAAAGAAAAATATTCAACAAAATATTATGAAACAAAATGAAAGCACTAGATACTAGTGTGACCAACCTAAATTCAAAAGAATCAAAATTTTATCCTTTCTAGAAAATAATTTATGCGAGCCAAAGTACACACCACTTTTTAAAATGTTTTTTACTATTAAAAACTAGTTATCAAAGGAGATACAAAAAAATAATAATTTAATTTCAATTTAAAAAAAAAAACATCTAAAATCTATAGAATTTTTTTCACAAATCACTAGTTTACATAATTTTCAAAATCCTAATAGTTTACCTACTATAGGTGTCAAAAAGTGAAGTTTTTTCTGAAAATGTTGATTTCAATGTCAAGTTTGGCTAAAAAGTGTAACCCATTATTGTGGGATGACCCGTGCCTTTACCATCTATGACAACTATGACCAATGAGAGAAAGCTTTTGTGAAGGTCCAAGTTCAATCATGCATTGTCAAGCCACTATCCAGTTGGCATGAGGTTTCATTTAGGGTTTCATACATGGGGTTGTAGTTGGAAAAGAAATCCAGAAGTGTCAGCGACGATAATTTATCGCCTATTTTTCACAGACATGGAAGAAAGCAACCAACAAATACAAAGCAAGTGGGAAGAGTATAGTTGGACCAAGCAGGAAGAGGTGCAATTTGAAAAAAACATTTATATTTTTAGTTGTTCTTATATATACTTGTAGACATGGTTGTATACATGTATATATGTACATATACATATACATAAGCATGTATACATGCAATTCAATATTCCCAATGCATACAATATCTTGATATAGTTTTGTGTACATAAATGTCTCTGCAATACATTTTTATCCATGAGTGTGTTTGTATGTACATGCATCTTTTACCTATATCTTTTAGGATATGCATCTATCTCTATATGTATCTCTAGCTCTCTACTGTCAGCACAGGCTAGACGAAGACAAACGATAATGATATATTGAGAAGATGATGAACTCTTTGATTACTTGGCAAGCATTTCTAGGAGACAAAAACCATACAGCAAACACTAAAGTATCTTTTTCTTTTGTTGCATTTCATTGTTCTTTTTCTCTATGCAGGCATATATGTATGCAAAATAGAACATAGACAACATTCATATAAACTCATCCCCATGAGCATTTATTGCCACATACATTGTGTTGAAAAAATCTCTAATGTCAGGAAAATAGCATAAATTGTTGTATCACTTCAGCTCTAAATATATTGTTCCATATTTGGTTCACATAGCCTATTCAATAGCTTCTTTCTGAGAATGGAATAGGAAACCCTAACCTAGATAACAACAATAACCAATGTCCCATGGAATCAAAGTTGTTTGCATCTTCTATGACATATATTCATATTTGTTTATATGGCCCATACATTGTCCATCACTTTAATTGATAGTGCTAATACCAAGACTGTTCTATTGGTTTTTGAAAGAGGGAAGAGGTACATTTTAAGTAAGTAGGTAGAGGTGCCAGTGGAGGTGCATATTGGAAAAACTATTTCTAAAGTATTTAAAAAATAGTTCATGTTATTTTCCATAGGCCAATGCTCATTGTTGTTCTCTCACTTAGGATGTATTGCTTTGTTTATGTTGTCTATATAGCCATGACAGTTGGAAGGAAATGTTGTATTTTTTTTCTTTGGATTGTTGTGTTTTGTAGGTTTTTCCATTTGGGTCACTATTGAAAGCAACATAGTTTCAAAAACACTTTATGATATATTCAAAAGACCATTCTTGATTGCAATTCTCTAGCTTAGGATATAGTTTTTTATTTATTGAATTACTATACCATGAAGGCTCGAAGGAAATATTATTATTTATTTTTCTCCAGTTGATTGTTACTGTGAATTGTTGTGTTTGTGTGGGTTTTTCCATCTGAATCACTGTTTTGACAAATACACTTCCATTTATGATTCAACTTCTATGCCAAAGGTTTTCAATAGGTTTGTCACTGTCGGATTTTGATTGTTGTATTCTTTCTGTGTAGTGGTAATGATTGTAAGTAACACCTTCCATTTAAATCCATGGAAAACATAGCAAATGCCTACACAATTTTCAACAAGCCATCATTGCATGTGGTTTTGTGGCTTTACCTTCAATCAAACATGTAAGCGGGAAGGGCAGGTTTCCTTAAAGATGCAAGTGCAATTATCTACTGTGGAATTTATATGAAGATGGCTATATCCTAGTTTTTTTTTTACATGGTGTAATTGCTCTATAATTTCCATGTACTGGCGATGGTTGTGAAAACACCCACAATTTTAAACCTCGGGGAACACAACAAATGTATGTGGAATTTCCAACAAGGAATTATTGGGTCTCATTCTCTTGCTATACCTTCTATTAGAGACCGGAGCAAGGGCGATAAGCTTCTATGAGGATGAAAGTTGGATCAAGTTTTGTCTAGCTTTTGTGAAGCTGAGTGGAGGTTATTTTGGGAGGTTGCCCATTTTTTGTAGGGAGGCTAGTGGAAAGAGGTGTGTTTGAAGCAAGCAAGAAGAGATCAAAAAATAAATATTTTTTCATTTATGGCTTATGTTGTGTAGTTATGGTTGCAAGAAAGCGAAATGGTTAATGTTATACAACTTAAGTTTTATTTTATATTACCTATCTATTCATTGGTTCCATTGTTCCTCTCTAAGTTGGAGTTTGCAAGAACGTTTTTGTCTTTGGTGCAATGCATGTATATAGATTGTTTTCCATAGTCCATTCTCGAGTCTTTATATCTACCTTTAATTTATTTGTTCCATATTCAATTAGCTTCACCTCTTGACTTATGATATTCTCCTTTAAGTTGGTGTTTAAAAGCTATATTGTTTTCTTTCTAGTAAGGCCCTATTGAAAAAATAATTTGCTAGGATACTGTTGAAACCATTATTATTTCATTTAAGGTGTTAGTGTGTATGTTTGTATATTCATTGTGTACATGTATCTTTAACGTAGTGAATTTATATAAATTTGGATATGTCTAGGTTTTAATATCAATATAGCTATTTCCTTCTTGTCCAGTTTGATGGCCACACACTCTGATCTTTTATATTTATTTTCAAGTTATTGGATGATGCAAAAAATAGAAAATATCCTCCAACAAAAATCTTGACAGAAACTCCACAACAGACGGATATAATTTATGTTAATTTCAATAGGGAATTTATGGCTTGTGTATGGTGTGAATGGTTACAAATGCAATAGTGATGAGCAATGGCATCTCTAGATTTGGATGTATGTCATAGTAGTTGCAAAAAACATAGATACATATTGAAACATTGTTGGAATAATAAGTTGTATTTTGGGCATTGTATCAAATATTAATGCCACCATCTCTATAGAACTTCTTCTTCATATAACTTCAGAGAGATTTTCAACACATTATGTGTGGAAAAATATTTTTTAATACGCATACTGTAAATCCAAGTATATATGAATGTTGTCTACATCTTAGTTTATATACGTACATATGTACACACAAGAAAATAAAAATGAAAGACTACATCAAATAGAGAAACCTCCACAACATAATAATTGGCAATAACAAACCCATTCAAAACCATTGCCACAAAAGGTGAAGCATATATCAAACAATATTCATTTCAACAAATAATATAGTCTTTTGTACAGCACAATTAACAATGTGCATATATGTGCATCTAGCTTGATATATATATATCAAACCAGCTTTTGTTTTACAGCTGCATATAAATGTATTGCATGCATTAAATAAACCTTTTTAGTTATTATTTCTTTTAGCCTCAAAAAGGAGCTATTAAAATGATAGATTGTATAGTAAGTGTAATAAGAAACATTGATTTCACTATTGATCAGAGGGGTGGACAATGTATGTTCTTTCTCAAGAATTTGGTGAGAGCTAATGATGCTCTATCATGCAATATGACAGGGTTGAAAACCAGCCTCATTTTCTTGTGTTTGATTTTATATTTCCTATATGCACATGTGTTCGTTTTTGACAATAGATGCAAACAAAATTCATTTTTTTGGAGGCCACCTATGGATATATATGTGTAAAAAAATATGGTGGTCCATGATCCAATATGGTAGAGTTGAGAGCACAGTTTCTTTTGCTGCATTAATTGTTGTAAGTAACACCAACCTATTAAAATCCTTGGGAAACAAAGCGAATGTCTACGCAATTCTTCATAAGGCATTCTTGGGTGAGATTATTTGGGTTTACCTTGTTCTTGAAGATAGTTGTGAGTGAGGAGGGAAAGCTTCTATGAAGGTGCAAATACAACCATCGGTTGTAGAGTTTCTTTGAAGGTGGTTGTAGGTTATTCTATGTTTTTTTGCATGGGGTGATGGTTGGAAGTCGATTGTGATAATTATTTTTCCATTTTTTGTAGGTCTTGCAGAAAGAAGGGAGCAGAGAGAAATCAAGTTGGAAGAGCTGCATTTGAAGCAAGCATGAAGATGTGTGGGAAGAGGTGCATACTGAAAATTTTCTTTTCGAGTATTTGAAGAACCAATTATGTTATTTTCCAAAGGGAATTGTTGATTGTTTCTCTATAGTTTATGTTATATTGTTTTGATTATGGTTTCTATCTAGTCACAAAGGGTGGAAGGCAATGTTGATTGTTTTTCTCTAGCCTAAGCAATATTTTTTCTTTTTCGATTAGGGTCTATTGAAAAAAGATTGTATAGTTTGTTGAAACAAAAATTGTTTGATTTATGGCTTAGCTTTTGCGAGGATGGTTTTGCATGGGTGTTTTTAGTAGGATTTTTTGTGTAATACTAGTTTTCCGATCTAGGTGACTGTTGATACCAATATTGTTTGATTTATGGCTTTTGTTTTGTGGTGATTATTGTAACTCTCTATTCTAGGCTATATTGTTTTGTTTATGGCTTGATTTTTGTCTGAATGGTTACAAGATAGTTAAGATCATATTTTTTTTCTAATCTTTTTCATCTAGGGAGTTGTTCAAAACAATATTGATTCATTTATTGTTCATATTTTATGGTGAACATTTTGAATCAGTCTATTATAGGGCAAGCTTCTATGAAGGTGCTAGTGCGACCATTGTTTATAGATTTTTTGTGAAGGTGGTTGGAGGTTATTCTATATCTTTTGTATGGGGCGATGGTTGCAAAATAAATAAAAAATTATTGATTGTGGTAATTCTTTGTCCATTTTTTGTAGGGAATTACAAAACTATTGGTTGTGATAATTACTTGCCCATTTTATGCAAGCACTAGAGGAAGAAGGAAGTGGAGCGAAAGAAATTGAGAAGAGATGTATTTGACACAAGTGGGAAGAAGTGCACAAAGAG
Source organism: Sequoiadendron giganteum (assembly GCA_007115665.2). Taxonomy (NCBI): domain Eukaryota; kingdom Viridiplantae; phylum Streptophyta; class Pinopsida; order Cupressales; family Cupressaceae; genus Sequoiadendron; species Sequoiadendron giganteum. Next base: position 149,193,580 of record CM021108.1, read on the forward strand.
GTGCATATTGCAAAAAATATTTCTTGAACATTTCAAAAATAGTTTATCATATTTTCCAAAGGGCATTGTTGCTTGTTGGGATCTTAGTACAACCATCTCTAGCATATGCAAACCATACAACAATTAATGTTGATTTCAAACAACATTTAAGAGAGCAAATATCCACACTAAATTTTCCCTCAATTGACTAGCTAAGAATGCAACAAATTCAAACTTTTGTTGACTATAATAAGGCCTTGCTTCAGATTAGGAAATATATTATAGACAACAAAATATTTGAATTTGTAGCCTTCTCGACGAGTCAATTGAGAGAAAATTCAGTCTGGATATTTTCTCTCTTCATAAATTTGAAGGTGAGCAGCTATGTAGTGAGGAAAGAATACGGTATACAAATCTATTCAGATATAGAATTCTATATATAAATAGATAAATACATGTCTACATATATATATATATATATATCTGGTTATATGTGTTTGTTCTTGATTGAACCTTAAGGTCTTTATTTTATGTATAGATATGTCAAGTTTTTTAATATCAAAATGGTTTTTTCCTTCTAGTTAGATTTGATTGCCACATAGTGTTATATCTACACAATGGGTGTTCACTCTTTGAATGTTTATATGTATGTTTGTATATGGTCATTTCCAATAAGTTGTTCAGTAAAGTATTTTCTATGTTACTGGTAAAACCATTATTGTTTTATCTAAAGCTTGTCATTCTAGTTATGGTTGCAATGCTATATAGTTGGTGTTGTTCTCCAAAAGGAAATGTTGACTAATGTTCTCTAGCTTTGGTTATATATTACAAGCAACAAAATATTTGAATTCATAGGCCTTTCGCTAAGTCAATTCACAGGAAATTCAGACTAGATGTTTTCTCTCTTCAAAAATTTAAAGGACAAGAGTTATACAACAAGCAAAAAATATGGTATACACATCTATTTAGACATAGTAGGCTATATATTAATACATATGTACATGTATATATATATATATTTTCCTATTTGTGTATGTTCTTGATTCAACCTTAAGTTCTTTATTTTAAAATTCAATGACTAAATATTTCACTCTCAACACCTTAATATGCTAGAATTAAGTAACATATGAACATTGAGTGGAATTCATTATAATAAAAATTATATATCAAACAAAACATTATTTACAAAGGAAAAAAAAAAATCATACTTGTTGTCTTGAGAACATAGTTATTTATTAGGGAAGAAAGTTCTTATTTGTTTCATCCTCAAAAATGAGTTCTCACAATAATAGGTTTTATATTAAACACAATAAAAAACAACTGTTGCCACATACAATATTTCTCAAAACCTTTTTGAATCCATTTAAGGGAGAAGTAAAATACTTTTTGAATGGCTGAATCATAAAAAATGAAACAATATAGCTAAAGCTAGAGAAAGACACTTGACAATGCCCTATGGAAAACAACATACACAACACAACATTAACTACTAGTTAAATTGCAACCATCAACACTAAATACAACCCACAAATTAATAAACAATAGTCATTATTACAACCATCACCAGCACATGAAAGTCATACAACAAACAATGTTGATGCAAACTAGAATTTTATTTTGATGGTCTTCTCTATCTATGTGGTGGGAAATCCACCAAACTGCACCCAACACATGCCAACTTCCTCTACAACCTTCCCCCATGGACTCAATCTAGGCCTAGAGGTTGACATAGTCAACAGTTAGCCAAGCTGGCCATCGAAAAATCTAACCAAAGTTCAAGAACATCTACCACCTTTTTCAAAACTGTCGAAAGGCTCTAAAACTAGGAAGGCTAATGAAAATTCTAACCAAAGAGCTTACAAAGAGTGTATCAACCAACAAGGTAGACAACAACAATCACCATAAACTATATAACATCAACATGTTTTTTGCATTGCAACCATACCGAAAAAGTAGAAACCAACACCCACAAAAAATTTATATTAAGAAACCCATGCAAAAATATACTCTTTTCTCAACGGAACCTTATCAAAAATTGAAATAATACATCCTTTCCAACAACACCTAAAAAATGAAAAAATATAGCCTAAGCTAGATAACAACAACAAGCGATGCCTTATGGAACCCAATATAAATTGTATTATGTTAACTATTTTAAAGCCAGACAACAACAATCACCAATACCTTATGAAAATGGACATAAACTATATAATATTAACTATTTTGTTGCGTTGCAGCCATATCCACAAAAAATACAATTTAGCCTAAACACCAACATAGATGCAAAAATCCACAAAACATAGGAAATCACAGTTACAAAGCCATGCAAAAGTCTAGCCTTTTCTCAACAGCACCTTATCACAATATGGAACAATATAGCTTTTGAACACCTTACTGAAAATGAAAAACAACTTACCGAAAAAAATATAGCTTTTGAACAACAAAAATTCAAAAATTTATAGTAAAAAACACATTCAAAACCATAGACACAAAACACAAACAATAAAAAATGTGTTTTCTCAATAGCAACCTATCAAATTTGAAACAATAAACACTACCTTACCCGAAATCAGATAATATAGTTTGCCAAAAACCATGAAACACAAATGGAACAATATCACAAAGGTTTTTTTCGATATCCACCTCTTCTTGCTAGCTTTCCTACAAAAAATGGGCACCCTCACATAATAACCTCTTCCCACCTTTACAAAGGTCAAACAACACTGCATAGAACTTACACCCTCACAAAATCTTACCCTTATCGATCACAACTCTAAGAGTAGGTATAGCAAAAGAACGAGACCCAATAATGTCTTATCGAAAATGTCAGAGACATTCGCTATGTTTCTCGAGGTTTGAAGCGACATGTGTTGTTACAACCATTGCTAGTACATCAAAAGCATACAACAATTAATGCTTATGTGAATGAGAATTTAATTTGAATGACCTTCTCTATCCACACGTCCAGGGAAATCCACCAACCTACTCCCAACCCATCTGCTACCTTTTTGATAGCTGTCGAAAGGCTAAAAAATCAAGGAGGCTAACGAAAATTCTGAGTGCCATTCAAACACATCTACCACCTTTTCTAGGCTAATGAAAGGTTCAAAAATTGGGGAGGCTAGCCAAATTTTTGACCAAAGTTCACACAAATAGCCTATTAGATAACAATGACAAAATGAAAGCCATAAAGAGATACCCAGAAAAAATTCAGTGTAAGACACCCATGCAAAAGAAAAAACATATTCTTTTCTTAATAGAACCTTATCAAAAACTTAAATAATATAACCTTTTCAACAACACCTCAAAAATGAAATAATATAGCCTAAGCTAAACAACAACAATGAGCGATGTCTTATGGAGACCAATATAAATTGTATTATCTTAAATATTTTAAAGCTAGAAAATAACAATCACTAATGCCCTAACAATATACTCTTTTCTCAATAGAACCTTATCAAAAATTGAAAGAATATACCCTATTTCAACAACACCTTATCAAAAATGACACAATATAGCCTAAGCTACAAAACAATAATGAACAATGGCTAATGGAATCAAACATAAACTGTATAACATTAACTAATTTATTCCATTCCAACCATAACCACAAAATAGAAGCCATAAATCAAACAACATTGGTTTCAACAACAACCCAAATACAAAAACCCACAAAACCCATGTATAATGATAGCCAAAAAATACCAACCATAAATGAAACAATACTTCCTTTAACAAAAAATATAGTCTAAGCTAGAGAACAACAATCAATAATACCCAATGGAACCAAAGATAAACAATATAACATTAAATATTTTATTACATTGCAACCATAAACATGAAATGAAAGACAAATAAAAACTTGAATAATAATGAACAATGCCTAATGGAATCAAATATAAACTATATAACAATAACTATTTTATTTTGTTTTGACCATAACCACGAAATAGAAGTAATAAATCAACAACACACAAAACCCATGCAAAATGATACCACAGAACACAAACACTTTTATTACATTGCGAACATAGCCAAAAACAAGAGCAATACGAAGAAAGCAACAAAGATTCACAGTAACAAACCCACCCAAAAAAATATTTTTTTCTCAACAAGACCCTATCCAAAATTGAAACAATAAAGCCTTTTCAACAACACCCTATGATGAAAAATTGCCAAAACGATCCATAGTAACAAACCCACCCAAAAAAATACATTTTTCTCAACATAACCCTATCCAAAATTGAAACAATATAGTATTTTCAATAACACCTTATCAAAAATGGAAAATATAGCCTAAGGTAGAGAATGATAATCACTACTGCCTAATGGAACCAACCATAAAGTATCTAACATTAACTATTTTACTCTGTTTCAACCATAACAACCAAACGAAAGAAATTAAAAATAAAAACCACAATGAAAAAACCCATGCAAAATGATATCTAGAAAATGCCAACCATAATGGAAATAATACTGATTTTAACAAAAAATATAGGGTATGTGTAGGATCATGATGGGCCAAAAAGTGGCGATATCTAAGTGATATGATGGCCCATGTGGCTGACGACTTCTTTTTTACCCAAAATTGATGAAAGGAAAAGGGTTTTTAAGGGAGGTTCTCAGATTTCCACCAATATAAATTATGCTTTACTTTGAATTTGATAAATAATTATTATTCATTTTCTATTTGAATTACGACTAAAGTCCTAATTGACAGGTTGATTGAAAAAAATCTATAGCCTTCAAACAGTATCAAATTTTTTGAATCAAAAACATGTGTCACATTCTATGCTTCACATACTATATAATTTAAAAAAAAGAATTGAGTTTCATGAAGTTTTGACAAAGTTAAGGTGGTCAGACATACCAGTTTTTATATTTTTTAAAATTTGTAATAAAAAAATCATAATTAATTATTTACTTGGAAAATAATTACAAAAAAATATGCATCACATCAGGACATGAGTCCCCTACTTATATATGTAAAATATTATAGAAAAATATTATCATTTTATTGTGGTTAGGGTGGTCAGACAAACACCTACTTCTTATTTTATCCTTGAAATTTAAGTACTACTATAACACCCCTCTGTTTTGCTCTTATGTTAGATTAAGATGCTTTATTATTTGACTGTTTCTTTTTGAGCAATACGAACTATGTGTGTTAAGAGATGTAATTTATTTCATATTATACTTAACATGCTTTGGTTAAAATAATGTTGGTTTATTATGACATGATTATTGCTTATGAATTTTATTAATGATGGAAGTGTCAGTTTGGTGATACTGTATTGGTGAAGGGGACATGATTGCATCACTCGCTTGTGAGTGCCCTGGGATTCTGTGATTTCCTCTTCACGACAATGTATTTTACAATGATTTTATATGCATGTGCTATTGATGCCTTGGATAAAGGTTTGTAGGTACATGACATTGACTCCACCTAGCTTCACAGGTTTGAGTGTGTTGACCCAACTGTATGATGATTGGGAGATAGTAGCTAGGTTACCTGTGCCAGTTCTACACCCTAGCCATAGTGTGTCGTTAGTCAAGTTTGTTGTGTTTTTGGGTGCTTGTTTTAATATTATTTAATTCAGAAAGGCTCTTGAGTATGGAAATAAATGCTTAGAGTTATTGCTTTAAATAGTGTTGATATTTATTTAAATTAAAATTATACATTGTGATAGAAGTTTTTATTTGAGTTGATTAATTAAATTTGATTTATTTAATTAATTAAATTTAATCCAATGGGTTGAATTTATTTAATAAATGATTAAAATTAATTAATTAAATTCTATGTTGAGAAAATTAAGGGGAAAAAGGGTAAATTAATTTAATTATAAATAGTAAATTTCAATTAGTGTTAATTAATTTCAATTTGGAATTAAATTGTAATTAGAAATTATTTCAACATGCAAAAGGCTTTGAGAAAATATCTGATTGTTGAAAAGATATTTTGAATGTGACATGTGTGTGAGAGGAATTAATTATTTACTCTTGGTTGAGGTATTATTTTTGGGGGGGAATTGAATTGGGAAAAGAGGAGAGAAGTTTTCTTCACGGGAGATTTTTGGAGAGGAAAATATATTATTTTTTTGAAAGAGGTTTTTGGCAGAAAACTGATTAAAAAAAACAAAGGGGTTTTCAAGAATCTTGGGGGTTTTTTGTATTTTTACATCTTGAAGTGGTGATTTTGGGAAAGATTTGGAATTGATCTCTGAAGGGGAGGCTCTGCTTCAATCTTCATCTTCTTCAAGCTTCAGGAAAATAGGTTCTCTTAAGTTTATTAAATTTATTTAATTGTTTGAGAAAGATTGTCTGTTCAATTCTGTAGAAGCTTTGTTTAAAATGGTAATTAAGATTGAAAAATTGCCTGCGCAAGTAGGTTTTTGTAATCTTCTGAGATTTGTTTAAATCTGGCTATAGTAGTTTTGATAAATTTTATTGTGAGGAAGTCTGTATTACTTGATTGAAATTAAAATCATTTTTATAAATTGGGGAAATGGTTATAATTACTATGAAAAATTCCTTCAACCAGTTAAATATTTTCCTATAGGTGTATATTTTGAAAAAGATTCCTTCAATTCATTTATTATGTTGTAATCTTTGTTTATATATATATATATATATATATATATATATATATATATATATATATATATATATATATATGTATGTATGTATATATTAGATTGCTCATATATATCTATATATAATATATTTATATAAATTATTTTAAAAAGATATTTATTTTATATTGTTTCGCCGTCTGTACGACATCCATTGTCAATCAAAATTTTAATTTTTAAAATCGTCGGAGTTTTGTGTTAGGGTTTTTATTTGTTTTGTTTGGGGGGAGGCATGGGAGGCGCTACCTCCACTGCCACCCCCATGAGGGGATGACTGTGGAGGAAGGGCCTCCGTAGCCCCCTCCTTCCCTTTCTTCATGCAGTCGTACCCCTATTGGGTTCGACTGTGCAAAGCACAACCATCCCCAAACATTGGGGATTTCCTTTGTTTTAAAACTGTGTGTATTGTATGTAGTTCTTTTAATAATGAAAACCATGATTTTTTCTTATTTCTTCCAGTTTCCCAATGCAATGTCATGGGCTATTTCAATGGCGGGGGGAATTTCAATGAAAATTTATTTATTAAGAATTCCACGTCTATTTTTATTTTGGATTTCATATGTTTTAATAATGAAATATGTAATACCCCTCCATTTTGCTTCTATTTTCATGTTGTTTATGCTTTGTTTGGATTACAGCTACTGAGATACTAGACATATTTATTATGAGATTTTGATCGCTACTCTTGAGCGACAAACTATTACTATGTGATGTGATTATCTGATTTAATTTTACATGCTTTGATGAATGAATGCTGACAGTAGAATTATCATGTGGTTAGTTATGAAACTATTGTTATGACGTTAGTGTCAATCTTGGATGAGTGTATTGGTGAAGGAGACGGATTTGCATCACTCGCTTGCGAGCGCCCTGCGATTCTGAGATTTCTTCTTCACGGTGTGAATTATATACTGTATATATTATGTTGATTATTTGATTACAGGTTGCAGGTACATGACATCGACTCCACCTGGTTCCACAGGTCTGAGCGTGTCGATCCAACGATTAAGTTGAATGGGAGATAGTAAATTGGTAACATGTGTCTGGTCTACACCCTAGTCTTAGTGTGTCGTTAGCTCTGATGTTTGAGTCTTGCTAGATCTTATTGAATGCTTTTTGTAATGTTTCGAAATGTGTTAACCCTTTGATTTGGTCTTTTGAATATTGCATTGGCTGGAAGAAATGGTGATTTTATAATATTTAATATTATGCTCTTTGGTTATATTAAATTATATTTTGGAAATTAAACTTAAATTATTTATTTAATTAAATTTAAATCTCAAGGGATTAAATTTAATTATTAAATAATTGTAATTAGGCTTACTAAAGTTGAATTATTTAATTTATTAAATTTAGAGCTTATGGATTTGGAATAAATTGTAAATAATTGAAAGTGGGTTAGTTTTGTTAAAATATTTATTTAATTAGATTTAAATCTCAAAGGATTAAATTTAATTAATAAATAATTGTAAGTAAGTTAATTAAAGTTAAATTGTTTATTTAATTAAATTTAAATCTCTTGTGTTTGAATTTAGTTATTAGATAATTTATAATAATTATGTAATAGTGTTTGATTTTAAAGTTTAAATTAAATTGAAAAGGGAATATTGAGAAATTAGAATTTTAATCAAAAGTCAAAAGTTAGGGCTTTTGGAAAAGAGGGAAATGAAATTAACTTGTAAATTCAACTTTTGCATTTGAAAGTGAATTAGGGTTACATTAGGTTTTTTTGGAATTGTTATTTTATAAGTTTAGGGCAAAAAATTTGGGGATTCTTCTTGCTTCATTTTTTGGACAGGCAGGAAAATTGTTGGAGAAAATTTTGATGGAAGTTTAAGAAATTATTTCTGGATGAAGAATTAAATTGAAAAGGGAGAGAAATTCTATAAAGAAGGTGGAATTAGTAGATTGAAGCTTGCTGGAAATTTCTTGGCATTGTGGAAAAAGAATTGTGCAAAGCTCAAAGGAAAGTCTGCATCAATAATCTTGGTGGCTGCAAATAACCAGGTTCTCTTTTCTATTTCTTGTTTTAATATTTCTAGTTTATCCTAGTTTGTTTAAATTTGAAGAAATTTGCAAATGGGGAATTTTCTTGAAACCCTAGGTTAAACTCCATTATTTGATATTCAGATTCATTTATTTTGGAAATGCAAACCCTATTAGAAAAATGGTGGAAGAGAAAACCAGATCTTTGAATCACTATTCTTGTGTCATTGAAATTTTGAAAACACAAAGGAAAGGGAATGGTTTTATTGTTTTATGAATTTAATCTTTGTTGGAAAGTTTGCTATGGTTGCAAAAGAAAATCATTTTCTGGCTGTTTATACATTTTTTTTTCTTCAATTACCTTAGTTTTGAAAATTCTGAAAAAAAAAATTACATGTATAATAATACACATTGCATATACCATTTTCTGGAAATGATATATACAATCCATATTATTATACATATAAAATTTTGTTGTTTAAATTTTATTATGCCATTTTTATTTTGGCCGCGTACGGCCTGGCATGTCGTACCTGTGTACGAAATTAATTTCGTCCGAATTTTTTTTTCCTCCGAAATTCTTTTTTTTTCGTCCGAAACCTTTTGCCATTCGAATTTTTTTTATTAAAAAAAAATGTGGTAATATTTTGGTGGGGGGGCTCGGCCCCCACCGGCGTTTATTTGGTACAGTGGGTACGCAGTACCCACTGCACAGTGCGCCACCCGTACGGGGGGCACACTGTCCACTGGGGACTGCGTTCCCCCTACGTCGCCTACCGACCGACTGTACACAGTGTACAGTCGGCCTCTGCCTTGATAAGACTGCGGTACCGGCGGTACCGTCCGTCGGACGAGGTACCGTCCGGTCCGCCATGAATGCGTACTATCGACTTTAGTTTTTTTGTTTTTTTTAATTTTGTTTTATTTTATTTTTATTTCATTTTTTTTAAGGTTATTTTTATTTTAATTTAATTTACTTTATATATATATAATTTTTAATTTGTATATATATATATTGTATGTATTTTTTTATTATTATATATGAATATATATATATAATATTTTAATATATATATATATATGTATATAGAATTTAATTAATATTATATGTATGGTAGATTTAATTTTATTTAAAGATTTCGTTGTATAATTAATTTCGTTTGGATTACGAAATACGTTTTGATTTTTATAAGTGCTTAGTAAATTTAAATATGAGAAGATTTTCTTGACCAGTATGGTTTTAATATTTTGTTAAAATAAGATTATGTAATGACATGGATAATCAATTTTGGTTAGGTCTAGTATTAACCATGATTAGCATATGTTGCAAAAATAGTTATGTCATGGGAATCTATTGTTACAATTGTAAACGTTGTATGACAGTATTCTAATTGTTGCGAAAATGCATTAGATAGGAACATGGTTTTAGAATAACCAAATATAGAAATTATATTGCCAATGCACGAGTTTCATTGATTGTATTCGTAATGTTTTTATTTTGTGATTGATTATTGTGTAGTTGGGTTGTAAAGTCTTCCAGTTACACGTGGGTCATTCCCTTATTATAATATTGCTTGATTTCCCTTGGGTTGTGTTACATTCGTCTTGTCCTCCTAGTATTGGAGTAGAAGTCTTTGTGTTTCCTCCTAGGATTGGAGAGAGTTTTATTGTTGCAATTTTGTAGCACTTGAGTAACCCTTGGAGTTAGTTCCGTAGTGTGTTATCCAATTAGAAGAGTGGCTTTTGTTAGGGGCCGGAGCCCAAAGGGGTAAACCGGGAAACCTTCAGAAGTGATTTTAACAACTAAAAACTAAAGTAAATATACTTAGCATATTAGGATGTAGTTCACATTAACCAAGATAAGTTAACCTCACTCACAGGCACAAGGGTTTTTTTAGACTTGGGGTGAGTGAGAAGGCCTAGAATGGCAAGATCACTATCTCGTCTCTATGAGAGATAGATGATTCCGCTTGAGTTTGTATGAGTGCCGGGATTCGGTTGAGGCCACCAGGATTTCCGGAGCCTATGAAGAATGCCCAGAGGATATCTCATGACAAACCTTGTGATGACACTCTGTCTAGGATAACACCGTGTGTTTTGTTGTGCGTATGTTCTTTTAGCTCATTTGATCATATTATGTCTGGAAGCAATGTAACCATGATTAGAGTTTTAAAGTTATTGTGCATTTGTGTGGTTGAGTCAGTTTTTATCAGTATGAGTCTGCCTTTGGTTTGAGGTGGTAGGTTTCTCGGCCATGTTACTTGGTTACTATCTCCTAGCATGGGGGTTGGTCCTTTGGGTACCACATGGTTGGGTGGAACATGCACCATAACCGTTGGGTCCCCTTGATCTTCAGTACTTGTTGGTGAGACTCTTGATGGACATCTCTCTTTGCTTCTTTGGGATTCTTGTACTTTGTATCTCATTTGTAATAATGTTAATTTTACCCCTCTTGTGTATGAGGTGGATCTTCTAATATTCAGACTTATGTATTTATACTCATTCTGGCAATGAGGATTGTAATAGACCTTTGTAACTGATTTATATAAATGAATGCTTTATCTTTATCTTGTACTTTTCTTTGATGTAAAATGTTATTACTTGTGTATTTATTTTCAATGTATTTTTTTTTTAATGTTGATTGGTTAATGGGGTTTATGTAATCTCAGTTATGTAACCCTAGGGGAGGTTGTCAATTTAGTTGAACATGTGGGTTTAATTCACTTCTTTCTCTTCTTTTAAAAAAAAATTTGTACGCTTGTTTAGTGAATTGAAACTTCCTCTAGGGTTGCGTGGCGAGGCATTACAAAATATTATATTAATAAATATATATATATATAATCTTTCATTAGGAAATTATATATATATATTTGATAATTAATATATTGTTCTTAAATGTGTTTGGTTACGTGATTGGTATATGAATGTATTTAATGAATGTTTTAATTAATCAATTGCATGTAGAGATGCATGGTTAAAGGGATTTTAAAAGAATAATCTATTTGCATGGAACTGGAGATTAGGTAACTAGACTGGTTACTTTTGATAAATAGATGCATGTAATTGCATGTATTAGGTGAAATTAAAATAATATGTTTTTGAAAAAGAGAAAATTATAATTTATTTAAATGATGTAATCTATTTGGGGAAATAGATATATTAATTTAAAATTTAGGGAATTTGAATAGTAAATGAAATAAAGTTCTTATAGTTGTTTAAGTTAGATTGAGATAGTTGAAGAGTCGGTTAGTTAATTAGTTGAATTTTATCCTTCGTCTTTATAAAGGTTTTTATTAAATTGGAGAAAAGTGTGAAACTTGTCTTATTATTCCTTCTTATCATTGAATGCGAAAGGATTTAGTAAATCCAAATCTTAGATGTAATTATCGTGTTGATTGCCTATGTGGTTCGTCTAATTACAAGTAGAGGAAATGAATATTTAATTAAGTGTGTTTGCGGGAATAGGTATTTTAAAATATATACAATATGTTAGTAGGAACAACGGTTTTATTATTTTAAAATTGAGGAAATAGGAGAAATAGTTAGTGTGATGTTTATCTTTGTTTGGAAGAGCCTTTTTAATTAATTAGTTAAATTGAGATAATTGAATGGTGTGAATTATTATAAGTCATTTCGTTGACTATATACAAGGTTTTGAATAACCTAGAATATTGTAAACATTAAACTATTATGTCTTTACGATGTGTTTGAGATATCTTCTATGGTATTTAGGGGTAATTAAAAAGTGGTATTAGATAAGTTATTGTAAGTTTTCCTAGTGGGGAATGTTAACTTTGAGAGTCGTTATTTCATGGTCTTGCTTATTAGTAGTTCTCGATGGTAGTAAGGTTTGTCAATTTCAGTGAGTCGCCCCATTTCCACGAATGGGGAATGGTTTGTTCTTCTTTGAATGGATTGTTGGATATTTTGTACTTCCCTAGTTTGGAGTGGTGATGAATCACATGATAACTATAGAAGGGTGAAGCTCAATGGGGGCCGAGATATGGAAAGATTTGATGGGTAACTCATGTACCTTGAGTCACATTTCTCCTAGGTTAGCTGTATGTATAGGTTACTGGAGTGTCATACTGTTAAACTCTGATTTAAATGTAATCTTGAGTTAGTTTTGTTTAGTGTTGAGTCAACCTGTGACTAGAGGTTGTAGGGATTGTCCTTCTATCTGTGTTACTATCTCCTAGCACGGGGGGTGGGCCTTCAGGTACCACTTGGTTGGGAGGAACATGTGACCTATGCTGTTGGGTCCCCCTTTGATTTGCAGATTATGTTGCATGGATTTTCAGTGGACAGTTCGCAGTGGTTTCATTCTTTAGATTAGGCTTTCTCTTTACTGTTGTATAGCTCTTGTTATTATTATTCCCCTCATTTATTTTTGAGGTGGGATCTTGTAATTGTAATAGTTAGGTTTGATCTACCTCATTCCGAGAATGAGTATTATAATCCACTTCTAAGATAATGTAATCTAGAACCTATTTTATGTTATCCTAGTGTTAGAATCTTTAATGCTTTGTAAGTATGTGAAATTAAATGTATGGTTGATATTTTAATAAATGCTTTGTGATCAAGTGGTGTGTATGTTTTGGTAATTAATGTAATCTTGTCACATTACCTTAGAGGTTGTTGCGAAGTGTTGTGCATCTTATTTGTTAATAATGCACTTTTAAGAGAAAAAAAAACTGTACACTTCTGCGTTGAGTTGCAACTTCCTTTAGGGTCTCGTGGCGGGGCATTACAACTACTGCATTGAAATTTTAAATTTTCACCAAATAGATTTTATTTTATTTTAAATAAACCTAGTAGTTTAGAAACTACATTCAATTTGATACAAATTCTATTCTTACATATTTTTGAAATAATATAGATAACTTATTCAATTTTTTATGTCAAGCTGCCTAACTCTGATTTTCTAAATTTTATTGCCACTTAAGGGCATGTTTTTTCCATGATGATCCTGCACATACCTTATATTGTTTTTTGAACAATGACTTATAAAAAATTGAAATAATATAGCATTCAAAACAAAACCCTATCAAAAATGAGACAATATAGCCCAAGCTAGACAAGAACAATCGACAAAAAATCCATAACATCAACAATTTTAGTTTTGTCCAAACACACCCACAAAAATAGAAGCCATCAAGAGAAACTAACAAAAGTTAACAGTAACAAAGAGATGTAAAAACATACTCCTTTCTCAACAAAACCTTACCAAAAATTTAAACAATATAGCGTTTTCAACAACACCTTATCAAAAATTTATAGTAACAAACCCATGCAAAAATATACTCTTTTCTCGACAGAACCTTACCAAACATTGAAATAATATTAGCTTTTTCAACAACTTATTGAAAATGAAACAATATAGCCTAAGCTAGAGAACAATAATGAACAATGCCTAATGGAATCACACATAAATTATATAACACTAATTAATTTGTTCCATCCCAACCATAACCACAAAATAGAAGCCATAAATCAAACAATATTGGTTTCAACAACGATACAAATACAAAAACCCACGAAACCCATGTACAATGATAACCACAAAATACCGACCATAAATGAAACAATACTTCCTTTAACAAAAAATATAGTCTAAGCTAAAGAAAAATAATCAATAATACCCAATGGAACCAAAGATAAACAATATAACATTAAATATTTTATTACATTGCAACCATAAACACGAAATGAAAGACAAATAAAAACTTGAATAATAATGAACAATGCCTAATGGAATCAAATATAAACTATATAACAATAACTATTTTATTTTGTTCTGACCATAACCACGAACTAGAAGTAATAAATCAACAACACACAAAACCCATGAAAAATGATACAACGGAACACAAACACTTTTATTACATTGCGAACATAGCCAAAAACAAGAGCAATACGAAGAAAGCAACAAAGATTCACAGTAAAAAACACACCCAAAAAAATATTTTTTTCTCAACAAGACCCTATCCAAAATTGAAACAATAAAGCCTTTTCAACAACACCCTATGATGAAAAATTGCCAAAACGATTCACAGTAACAAACCCACCCAAAAAAATACATTTTTCTCAACATAACCCTGTCCAAAATTGAAACAATATAGTATTTTCAATAACATCTTATCAAAAATGGAAAATATAGCCTGAGGTAGAGAATAATAATCACTAGTGCCTAATGGAACCAACCATAAAGTATCTAAAATTAACTATTTTACTCTATTGCAACCATAACAACCAAATGAAAGCAATAAATAAAACAAAAACCACAATGACAAAACCCATGGAAAACGATATCTAGAAAATGCCAACCATAGTGGAAATAATATTGATTTTAGCAAAAAGTATATATTGTTTTTTGAACAATGACTTATAAAAAATTGAAATAATATAGCATTCAAAACAACACCCTATCAAAAATGAGACAATATAGCTCAAGCTAGACAACAACAATCGACAAAAAATCCATAACATCAACAATTTTAGTCTGGTCCAAACACACCCACAAGAATAGAAGCCATCAAGAGAAACTGAGAAAAGTTAACAGTAACAAAGCCATGTCAAAACATACTCCTTTCTCAACAAAACCTTACCAAAAATTTAAACAATATAGCCTTTTCAACAATACCTTACCAAAAATTTATAGTATGAAACCCATGCAAAATAATACTCTTTTCCCAATAGAACCTTATCAAAAATTGAAATAATATAAACTTTTTCAACAACTTATTGAAAATGAAACAATATAGCCTAAGCTAGAGAACAATAATGAATAATGCCTAATGGAATCAAACATAAATTGTATAACATTAACTAATTTATTCCATTCCAACCATAACCACAAAATAGAAGCCATAAATCAAACAATATTGGTTTCAACAATGACCCAAATACAAAAACCCACAAAACCCATGTACAATGAAAGCCACAAAATTCCAACCATAAACGAAACAATTCTTCTCTTAACAAAAAATATAGTCTAAGCCATAGAACAACAATAAATAATACCTAATTGAACCAAAGATAGAAAATATAACATTAAATATTTTATTTCATTGCAACCATAAACACGAAATGAACGACAAAGAAAAACTTGAATAATAATGAACAATATCTAATGGAATCAAATATAAACTCTATAACATTAACTATTTTATTCTATTTCACCTATAACCACAAAATAGAAGTAATAAATCAACAACACACAAAACCCATGCAAAATGATACAATGGAACACTAACACTTTTATTACATTGCGAACATAGCCAGAAACAGGAGCAATATGAAGAAAGCAACAAAGATTAACAGTAACAAACACACGCAAAAAAAAACTTTTTTCTCAACAAGACCCTATCCAAAATTGAAACAATAAATACTTTTCAACAACACCCTATGATAAAAAATTGCCAAAACAATTCATAGTAACAAACCCACCCAAAAAAATACATTTTTCTCAACATAACCCTGTCCAAAATTGAAACAATATAGTATTTTCAATAACACCTTATCAAAAATGGGAAATATAGCCTAAGGTATATAACAATAATAACTAGTGCCTAATGGAACCAATCATAAAGTATCTAACATTAACTATTTTACACTATTGCAACCATAACAACCAAATGAAAGCAATAAATAAAACAAAAACCATAATGACAAAACCCATGCAAAACGATATCTAGAAAATGCCAACCATAATGGAAATAATATTGATTTTAACAAAAAATATATATTGTTTTTTTAACAACAACTTATTAAAAATTGAAACAATATTGCATTCAAAACAACACCCTATCAAAAATGAGATAATATAGCCCAAGCTAGACAACAACAATCGACAAAAAATCCATAACATCAAAAATTTTAGTCTAGTCCAAACACACCCACAAAAATAGAAGCCATAAAGAGAAACTGACAAAAGTTAACAGTAACAAAGCCATGTAAAAACATACTCCTTTCTCAACAAAACCTTACCAAAAATTTAAACAATATAGACTTTTCAACAACACCTTATCAAACATTTATAGTAACAAACCCATGCAAAAATATACTCTTTTCTCAACAGAACCTTATCAAAAATTGAAATAATATAAACTTTTTCAACAACTTATTGAAAATGAAACAATATAGCCTAACCTAGAGAACAATAGTAAACAATTCCTAATGGAATCAAACATAAACTGTATAACATTAACTAATTTATTCCATTCCAAACATAACCACAAAATAGAAGCCATAAATCAAACAATATTGCTTTCAACAACGACCCAAATACAAAAACCCACAAAACCAATGTACAATGATAGCCACAAAATACCAACCATAAACAAAACAATACTTCTTTTAACAAAAAAAATAGTCTAAGCCAGAGAACAACAATCAACAATACTCAATGGAACCAAAGATAGAAAATATAACATTAAATCTTTTATTTCATTGCAACCATAAACAGGAAATGAAAGACAAAGAAAAACATGAATAATAATGAACAATGCCTAATGGAATCAAATATAAATTGTATAACATTAACTATTTTATTCTATTTCGACAATAACCACAAAATAGAAGTAATAAATCAACAACACACAAAACCCATGCAAAATGATACAATGGAACACTAACACTTTTATTACATTGCGAACATAGCCAGAAACAAGAGCGATATGAAGAAAGCAACAAAGATTCACAGTAACAAACCTATGCAAAAATATACTCTTTCCTCAACAGAACCTTATCAAAAATTGAAATAATATAAACTTTTTCAACAACTTATTGAAAATGAAATAATATAGCCTAACCTAGAGAACAATAATGAATAATGCCTAATGGAATGAAACATAAATTGTATAACATTAACTAATTTATAACATTCCAACCATAACCACAAAATAGAAGCCATAAATCAAACAATATTGGTTTCAACAATGACCCAAACACAAAAACCCAGAAAACCGATGTACAATGAAAGCCACAAAATACGAACCATAAATGAAACAATACTTCTCTTAACAAAAAATATAGTCTAAGCCATAGAACAACAATCAATAATACCCAATTGAACCAAAGATAGAAAATATAACATTAAATCTTTTATTTGATTGCAACCATAAACACGAAATGAAAGACAAAGAAAAACTTGAATAATAATGAACAATGCCCAATGGAATCAAATATAAACTGTATAACAATAACTATTTTATTCTATTTCGACCATAACCACAAAATAGAAGTAACAAATCAACAACACAAAAAACCCATACAAAATGATACAATGGATAACTAACACTTTTATTACATTGCAAACATAGCCAGAAACAAGAGCGATATGAAGAACGCAACAAAGATTCACAGTAACAAACCCACGCAAAAAAATAGTTTTTTCTCAACAAGACCCTATCCAAATTTGAAACAATAAATACTTTTCAACAACACCCTATCATAAAAAATTGCCAAAACAATACACAGTAACAAACCCACCCAAAAAAATACATTTTTCTCAACATAACCCTATCCAAAATTGAAACAATATAGTATTTTCAATAACACCTTATCAAAAATGGAAAATATAGCCTAAGGTAGAGAACAATAATCACTAGTGCCTAATGGAACCAACCATAAAGTATCCAACATTAACTATTTTACTCTATTGCAACCATAACAACCAAATGAAAGCAATAAATAAAACAAAAATCACAATGACAAAACCCATGCAAAACGATATCTAGAAAACACCAACCATAATGGAAATAATATTGATTTTAGTAAAAAGTATATCTTGTTTTTTGAACAATGGCTTATAAAAAATTGAAATAATATAGCATTCAAAACAACACCCTATCAAAAATGAGACAATATAGCCCAAGCTAGACAACAACAATCGACAAAAAATCCATAACATCAACAATTTGAGTCTGGTCCAAACACACCCACAAAAATAGAAGCCATCAAGAGAAACTAACAAAAGTTAATAGTAGCAAAGAGATGTAAAAACATACTCCTTTCTCAACAAAACCTTACCAAAAATTTAAACAATATAGCGTTTTCAACAACACTTTATCAAAAATTTATAGTAACAAACCCATGCAAAAATATCCTCTTTTCTCAACAGAACCTTATCAAAAATTGAAATAATATAAACTTTTTCAACAACTTATTGAAAATGAAACAATATAGCCTAACCTAGAGAACAATAATGAATAATGCCTAATGGAATCAAACATAAATTGTATAACATTAACTAATTTATTCCATTCCAACCATAATCACAAAATAGAAGCCATAAATCAAACAATATTGCTTTCAACAACGACCCAAATACAAAAACCCACAAAACCCATGTACAATGAAAGCCACAAAATACCAACCATAAATGAAACAATACTTCTCTTAACAAAAAATATAGTCTAAGCCATAGAACAACAATCAATAATACCCAATTGAACCAAAGATAGAAAATATAACATTAAATCTTTTATTTCATTGCAACCATAAACATGAAATGAAAGACAAAGAAAAAATTGAATAATAATGAACAATGTCTAATGGAATCAAATATAAACTGTATGACATTAACTATTTTATTCTATTTCGACTATAACCACAAAATAGAAGTAATAAATCAACAACACACAAAACCCATGCAAAATGATACAATGTGTAGGATGAAGAAATCTGTAAATTGGTTAGTTAACATGACAAAAACAATACAAACAGAAACATACATCCTTATGAGATATTACATCAAGTTAGATATGCTACATGAGACATTTAAACAACAAAACCAAAGGAAGCATATAAAACCTAAATACAAATCTATCCCATATTGGATTGGTGCTCCTTATGATGTAGAAAGGATGCCCTTTCCCAATCCTTGATAAGCTTAGATTGCCAAGATAATGATATAGACAATGAGATGCTTGAACTCAAGTTGCCTATAGTGTAGATGCTTGGATATGTGGCTGTTGTGTTGTTTGAAGGAGAGAAGCCTTCAACTTATAGTTGAGCTTGAAGAGAGGAGAGGCCAAATTGATGAATGTGGGATCATTCATGGGCCAATGACAAGATGCCACTTGTCAAGGTGTGAGAGGGTGAGGAATGTGCAAGTTTTGGCAAATGTGCCAATTTCAAATTTGAATTTGAATGACTTGACATGTTTTGGGGGGATGAAAGGTGCAATAAATGCTATGTTGACTTGTGCAAATAGCATTTAAAACCTTGTTGGAAGGGACAAGTCCCTTTTGGGGGGAAGATTCAAAATGGAAGAATATTCCATTTTGATGCCATTTTGAATGTAATTAGAGGAATTATAAATCAAATAAATGATTTATTGGTGCAAGTGGGTGGGTTAGTTAAGAGTTTAGATTTGACTCTAGTTGAGTCAAAAGCTAGAGAAGGATAATCATGATTAGAAGCTAATAAATGTAGATTAATCAACTTGGATGATATTAGGAGGTGACATTTGATTAAATCAGTTTGATTTATTAAATCAAATGAGAAGAACATAAGGATTAAATAATTTGATTTATTGAATGAACCTTAGGAAATTAATATATAAATTGTCTTAATTGATTAATAGGAGAATTTGATGCACGATGTTAGTTTTGCATGTCTACACAATGGAAAACTAACACTTTTATTACATTGCAAACATAGCCAGAAACAGGAGCAATATGAAGAAAGCAACAAAGATTAATAGTAACAAACCCACGCAAAAAAATACTTTTTTCTCAAAAAGACACTATCCAAAATTGAAACAATAAATACTTTTCAACAACACCCTACGATAAAAAATTTCCAAACAATTCACAGTAACAAACCCACCCAAAAAAATACATTTTTCTCAACATAACCCTGTCCAAAATTGAAACAATATAGAATTTTCAATAACACCTTATCAAAAATGGGAAATATAGCCTAAGGTAGAGAACAATAATCACTAGTGCGTAATGGAACCAACCATAAAGTATCCAAAATTAACTATTTTACTCTATTACAACCATAACAACCAAATGAAAGCAATAAATAAAACAAAAACCACAATGACAAAACCCATGCAAAACGATATCTAGAAAACACCAACAATAATGGAAATAATATTGATTTTAACAAAAAATATATATTGTTTTTTTAACAACGACTTATTAAAAATTGAAATAATATAGCATTCAAAACAACAACCTATCAAAAATGAGATAATATAGCCCAAGCTAAACAACAACAATCGACAAAAAATCCATAACATCAACAATTTTAGTCTGGTCCAAACACACCCACAAAAATAGAAGCCATCAAGAGAAACTGACAAAAGTTAACAATAACAAAGCGATGTAAAAACATACTTGTTTCTCAACAAAACCTTACCAAAAATTTAAACAATATAGCCTTTTCAACAACACCTTAACAAACATTTATAGCAACAAACCCATGCAAAAATATACTCTTTTCTCAACAGAACCTTATCAAAAATTGAAATAATATAAACTTTCTGAACAACTTATTGAAAATGAAACAATATAGCCTAACCTAGAGAACAATAATGAACAATGCCTAATGGAATCAAATATAAACTGTATAACATTAACTAATTTATTCCATTCCAACCATAACCACAAAATAGAAGCCATAATTCAAACAATATTGGTTTCAACAACGACCCAAATACAAAAACCCACAAAATCCAATGTACAATGATAGCCACAAAATACCAACCATAAACAAAACAATACTTCTTTTAACAAAAAAAATCGTCTAAGCCCGAGAACAACAATCAATAATACTCAATGGAACCAAACATAGAAAATATAACATTAAATCTTTTATTTCATTGCAACGATAAACACGAAATTAAAGGAAAAGAAAAAATTGAATAATAATATATAATGCCTAATGGAATCAAATATAAACTGTATAGCATTAACTATTTTATTCTATTTCGTCCATAACCACAAAATAGAAGTAATAAATCAACAACACAAAAAACCCATGCAAAATGATACAATGGAACACTAAAACTTTTATTACATTGCGAACATAGCCAAAAACAAGAGCGATATGAAGAAAGCAACAAAGATTCACAATAACAAACCCATGCTAAAACATACGTTTTTCTCAAAAAGACCCTATCCAAATTTGAAACAATAAATACTTTTCAACAACACCCTATCATAAAAAATTGCCAAAACAATTCACAGTAACAAACCCACCCAAAAAAATACATTTTTCTCAACATAACCCTATCCAAAATTGAAACAATATAGTATTTTCAATAACACCTTACCAAAAATGGAAAATACAGCCTAAGGTAGAGAACAATAATCACTAGTGCCTAATGGAACCAACCATAAAGTATCTACCATTAACTATTTTACTCTATTGCAACCATAACAACCGAATGAAAGCAATAAATAAAACAAAAACCACAATGACAAAACTCATGTAAAACGATATCTAGAAAACGCCAACCATAATGGAAATAATATTGATTTTAGCAAAAAATATATATTGTTTTTTGAACAATGACTTATCAAAAATTGAAATAATATAGCATTCAAAACAACACCCTATCAAAAATGAGACAATATAGCTTAAGCTAGACAACAACAATCGACAAAAAATCCACAACATCAACAATTTTAGTCTGGTCCAAACACACCCACAAAAATAGAAGCCATCAAGAGAAACTGACAAAAGTTAACAGTAACAAAGCCATGTAAAAACATACTCCTTTCTCAACAAAACCTTACCAAATTTTTTAACAATATAGCCTTTTCAACAACACCTTATCAAAAAGTTATAGTAACAAACCCATGCAAAAATATACTCTTTTCTCAACAGAACCTTATCAAAAATTGAAATAATATAAACTTTTTCAACAACTTATTGAAAATGAAACAATATAGCCTAACCTAGAGAACAATAATGAATAATGGCTAATGGAATGAAACATAAACTGTATAAGATTAACTAATTTATTCCATTCCAACTATAACCACAAAATAGAAGTCATAAATCAAACAATATTGGTTTCAACAATGACCCAAATACAAAAACCCACAAAACCAATGTACAATGATAGCCACAAAATACCAACCATAAACGAAACAATACTTCTTTTAACAAGAAAAATAGTCTAAGCCAGAGAACAACAATCAATAATACCCAATCGAACCAAAGATAGAAAATATAACATTAAATCTTTTATTTCATTGCAACCATAAACACGAAATGAAAGACACAGAAAAACTTGAATAATAATGAACAATGCCTAATGGAATCAAATATAAACTGTATAACATTAACTATTTTATTCTATTTTTACCATAACCACAAAATAGAAGTAATAAATCGACAACACACAAAACCCATGCAAAATGATACAATGGAACACTAACACTTTTATTACATTGCGAACATAGCCAGAAACAAGAGCGATATGAAGAAAGCAACAAAGATTCACAGTAACAAACCCACACAAAATAATACTTTTTTCTCAACAAGACCCTATCCAAAATTGAAACAATAAATACTTTTCAACAACACCCTATGATAAAAAATTGCCAAAACAATTCACAGTAACAAACCCACCCAAAAAAATACATTTTTCTCAACATAACCCTGTCCAAAATTGGAACAATATAGTATTTTCAATAACATCTTATCAAAAAAGTAAAATATAGCCTAAGGTAGAGAACAATAATCACTAGTGCCTAATGGAACCAACCATAAAGTATCTAACATTAACTATTTTACTCTATTGCAACCATAACAGCCAAATGAAAGCAATAAATAAAATAGAAACCACAATGACAAAACCCATGCAAAACGATATCTAGAAAACGCCAAACATAATGGAAATAATATTGATTTTAACAAAAAATATATATTGTTTTTTTAACAACGACTTATCAAAAATTGAAATAATATAGCATTCAAAACAACACCCTACCAAAAATGAGACAATATAGCCCAAGCTAGACAACAACAATCGACAAAAAATCCATAACATCAACAATTTTAGTCTGGTCCAATCACACCTACAAAAATAGAAGCCATCAAGAGAAACTAACAAAAGTTAACAGTAACAAATCCATGTAAATACATACTCTTTTCTCAACAAAACCTTACCAAAAATTTAAGCAATATAGCCTTTTCAACAACACTTTATCAAAAATTCATAGTAACAAACCCATGCAAAAATATACTCTTTTCTAAACAGAACCTTATAAAAAATTGAAATAATATAAACTTTTTCAATAGCTTATTGAAAATGAAACAATATAGCCTAATCTATAGAACAATACTGAACAATGCCTAATGGAATCAAACATAAACTATATAACATTAACTATTTTATTTTGTTCCAACCATAATCACAAAATAGATGCCATAAAACAAACAATATTGGTTTCAACAATGACTAGGGAGATAGAAAATCCCAAAAAACCATAGCCACAAAACCCATGTGCATAATGATAGCCACAAAGCACCAACAATAAATGAAACAATATTATTTTTAACAAACAATAAATTATTTTCTCAACAAATACTTATCAAAAATTAAAACAATATAGCCTAAGCCAGAGAACAATAATCAAGAATACCCAATGGAACCAAAGATAAATAGTCTAACATTAACTATTTTATTATGTTGTAACCATAACCACATAATGAAATCTATAAAGAGAAAGATGAATAATAATGAACAATGTCTAATGGAACCAAACATAAACTATATAACATTAACTATTTTATTTTGTTCCAACCATAACCACAAAACAGAAGCCATAAATCAAACAATATTTGTTTCAACAATGATCCAGATATAGAAACCCATACAACCATAGCTAGAAAACACCAACCATAAATGAAACAATACTGATTTTAAAAAAGAATATACTCTTTTCTCAACAATGCCTTATAAAGAATTGAAACAATATAGCCTAAGCTAGAGAACAATAATCAAGAATACCCAATGAAACCGAAGATAAACTGTATAAAGTTATTTTATTATGTTGCGACCATAACCACAGAACAAAATCCATAGAGAGAAATCCACCAAAAATTAACAGTAACAAACCCATGCAAAATATACTCTTTTATCAAGAGAACCTTATCGAAAATTGAAATAATATTGAATTTTCAATAACACCTTTTCAAAAATAAAACAATATAGCCTAAGCCAGAGAACAATAATCAAAAATTCCCAACTATATAACGTCAACTATTTTATTTCGTTGCAACAATGACCACAAAATAAAAGTCATAAATCAAACAATATTGGTTTAAACACTGACCCACTGAAACAAGTTAACTACAACAAAGCCATACAAAAATAGATTCCTTTCTCAATAGAACCTTAAAATTTTTTGAAACAATATAGCCTTTTCAACAACACCTTATCCAAAATTCATAGTAAAAACCTATGCAAAAAAATAATCTTTTCTCAACATAACCTTATCAAAAATTGAAAGAATATAACCTTTTTCAACAACACCTTATCGAAAATGAAACAATATAGCCTAAGCTAGAGAACAATAATGAACAATGCCTAATGGAATCAAACATAAATTGTATAACATTAACTATTTTATTTCGTTGCAACAATAATCAGAAAATAGAAGTCATAATTCAAACAATATTGGTTTCAACAGCGACCCAAATACAAAAACCCACAAAACCATAGCTACAAAACCCATGCAAAATGATAGCCACAAAATTCCAACCATAAATGAAACAATACTGCTTTTAACAAACAATATACTCTTTTCTCAACAATGCCTTATTGAGAATTGAAATGTAATGCCCTGCCACGCAACCCTAGAGGAAGTTAAAAATATTAATTTTTAACTCATGGAGAATGCTAGTGTAAATATATGTATGTAAATATGCATTACATATATCATATTTTAAATATGATACATATAATCTATATTTACATATGTATAGATTTTTATTTTTATTGTGTTGTAATTTCTGTTTTGTCACCGGTACGGCGAAAGTACGAATTTCATACGCTGGTTTCTTTTGGAAAAAATTTATTTGAAAAAAAATATTATGTGTGGGGGGTGTTCGGCCCCCCACTGTTTTGCTTTTGTTACCGGTGGGTACGCAGTACCCACTGGGCAGTGCGCCCACCGCATGGGGGGACGCACTATCCAGTGGGGATTGCGGCCCCCTCCCTTCACTGTTGTCGGCCGTTGTACTTAGAGTACAGTTGGTGTAGGCTTTACCAAGTCTGCGGACTGTCCGCGGGTACTGGCGGTACCGTCCATCGAACGAGGTACCATCCGAACCCATGTGTTTTGTTTTTTAAATTTTTTTTTTAATTTTAAATTTGTTTTTAAATTTTATTTTTATTTTGGTTTTTTGTTTATTTAAATTCATTTTAAATTTTATTTTTATTTTGATTTGATTTATTTTATATATATAGTATTTAATTAAATATATATATTATATGTATTTTTATATTATATATGAATATATATAATATTTAATATATATTTATATAGAATGTAATTAATATTATATATATTGTATATGTAATCTTATTTAAAGTTTTTCTTTGTAAAATTGATTTATTGGACTAAGATAAGAATATTGATTTTAATAGTGCATATTAATATGAGGTGTTTTTCTTTGTAAATGTGTGCATTTAATACCTTGTTAAAACATAGGAACATTCAACAACTTAGACAATTAAGTATAGTTGAATTTATTATTGCTCATGATTTGATTAAGTGGTGGAGATTATGTATTTAGTAAAATATTGATTGGTTAATATAAAGTCTTGAGTGGAATTATTTTACTTTCCTATGAGAAACATCAGGTAGGAACATGGTTTTAGGATAACCAAATATAGTATTTTTCATTGCAAAAGCATGAGTTCATTGATGTATCTTTTAATGATTATTTTGTGAATGAGTGTTGAGTTTTGGTTGTAAAGTCTTCCAGTGAAACATGGGTCATTCCCTTGTTAAATTATTGTTTTGACTTTCCCTTGGGTAGAGTTACATGTTTCTAGTTTCCTCCTAGTGTTGGAGTGGATTTCTTTGTGGTTGCCTCCTAGGATAAGAGAAAGCACATTGGTTTAGTTCTGTAACACTTGAGTAACCCTTGGAGTTAGATTATGTAGTGTGTTATCCAATTAGAAGAGTGGCTTTTGTTAGGGGCCGGAGCCCAGAGAGGTAAACCGAGAAACCTTCAGAAGTGATTTTAATAAGTGATAACTAAAATAATGTACTTAGATGACTAGGATGTAATTCACATTAACCAAGGTAAATTAACCTCACTCACAAACACAAGGGTTTGTTTAGACTTGGGGTGAGTGAGAAGGCCTGGAATGGCAAGATCACTATCTCGTCCTTATGAGAGGTAGTTGATTCCGCTTGAGCTAGTGTGAGTGCCGGGATTCAGTTGAGGCCACCAGGATTTCCGGAGCCTATGAAGAATGCCCAGAGGATATCTCATGACAAACCTTGTGATGACACTCTATCTAGGATAACACTGTGTTATGTTGTGCGTATGGTTTCTTTAGCACACTTGATTATATTATGTCTGGAAGTAATGTAACCATGATTAGAGTTAAACTTATATTGTGCATATGTGTGGTTGAGTCAGCTTGTATCAGTATGAGTCTACCTTTGGTTGAGGTAGTAGGTTTCTCGTCCATGTTACTTTGTTACTATCTCATAGCATGGGGGGTGGGCCTACGAGTACCACATGGTTGGGTGGAACATGCACCAAAACCGTTGGGTCCCCTTGATCTTCAGTACTTGGTGGCAAGACTTTTTGATGGACATCTCGCATTTCTTACTTTTAATTCTTGTACTTTGTATCTCGTATTGTAATGATATTGATTTACCCCTCTTGTGTTATGAGGTGGACCTTGTAATGATCATACTTATGTATTTTGACTCATTCTGGGAATGAGGATAGTAATAGATGTATGTAATAGATTTATGTAATGAATTCTTCAATTTTTATCTCGTATCTTTTAATGTTGTTGAATGTTATTACTTGAGTTATTTACTTTCAATGTAATTTAGATGATGTATGTTAATGGGGATTTATGTAATCTCAGTTACGTAACCCTAGGGGATGTTGTCAATTATAGTTGAACATGTGGGTTTAATTCACTTCTTTTAAAAAAAAAATTAGTACGCTTGTTTAGTGAATTGAAACTTCCTCTAGGGTTGCGTGGCGGGGCATTACATGAAACAATATAGCCTAAGCTAGAGAAACATATTCAAGAATACCCAATGGAACTAGATATAAATTGTATAACATTAACTATTTTATTACGTTGCAACCATAACCACAGAATGAAAGCCATAGAGAGAAAACCACATAGTAACAAACCCATGCAAAAATATATTCTTTTCTAAAGAGAATTTTATCAAAAATTGAAATAATATTGCATTTTCAACAACACCTTTTTGAAAATGAAATAATATAGCCTAAGCTAGAGAACAATAATCAACAATGGCCAATATTAAACAATTCTCAATTGTCTAACGTTAACTATTTAATTTAATTGCAACCATGAGCACAAAATAGAAG
This sequence comes from Sequoiadendron giganteum, assembly GCA_007115665.2. Lineage (NCBI taxonomy): Eukaryota > Viridiplantae > Streptophyta > Pinopsida > Cupressales > Cupressaceae > Sequoiadendron > Sequoiadendron giganteum. Next base: position 149,221,749 of record CM021108.1, read on the forward strand.
CCATACATCAACTAATATACATTTGAACATTGACCCAAATGCATAAACCCACAAAACAAAATAAAATCACAGTTACAAACCCAAGCAAAACCATAGCTAGAAAACACGAACCATAAACCAAACAATATTAATTTTTACAAACAATATAGCCTTTTCTCAACACCAGCTTATCAAAATTTGAAATAATCAATAGTACCTCATAGGGAACCAAACAGTATAGCATGCCACAAACCATTAACCACAAATGAAACAATATCACAAAGGGTTATTTTGATATGCACCTCTTCCTGCATGCTTTCCCTACACTACCTTGTTTCTCAAACCCTGCAAAGAACTGCATAACATTAACAAATTTATTCTATTATAAAAATTCAAAAATTCACAGTAGCAAACACATGCAAAACCATAGACACAAAATGCAAATGATAAGCGAGTGTTTTCTCAACATCAACCTATAAAATTTTGAAACAATAAACACTACCTTACCTGAAATCAAACAAGATAACTTGCCACAAACTACGAACCACAAATGGAGCAATATCCACCTCTTCCCTCTAGCTTTCCTACAAAAAATGGGCACCCTCACAAAATACCCTCTACCCACCTTTGCAAAGGCCTTGTTTTTGAAACCCTACAATTCTTTTTATAACATTAACAAATTGATTCCATCGTAAAAATTCAAAATTTCACACTGACAAACCCATGGAAAACCATAGACACAAAACATGAATGATAAATGAGTGTTTTCTCAACAACAACCTACCAAAATTTGAAACGATAAACACCACCTTACCCAAAATCAAACAATATAGCCTACCACAAACCACAAACCACAAATGGAATAATATCACAAAGGGTCTTTTTGATATCCACCTCTTCGAGCTATCTTTCCCACAAAAAATGGACACCCTCACAGAATAACCTCCACCCACCTTCACAAAGGCCAGACAATGCTGCATAGAACTTGCACCCTCACAAAATCTTACCCTCATTACTCATGGCTTTAATAATAGGTATAACAATAGAACGAGACCCAATAATTCCTTATCAAAAATCTCATAGGCATTCGCTATGTTTCCCGAAGTTTGAAGTGATGGGTGTTATTACAACCATCACTAGTACACAAAAAGCGTACAACAATTAAGGTTGATGTGAACTAGTGTTTAATTTCAATGGCCTTCTCTATCCACATAGTGGGAAATCTACCAACCTACTCCCAAGCCATCCACCAGATTTTTCACGGCCACCAAAAGGCTCAAAACTGAGGAGATTGATGAAAATTCTGACCGCCATTCGAACACATTTGCCACCTTTTTCATGGCCACCAAAAAGAAGCTTAAAATATGGGGAGGCTGATTAAAATTTTGACCAAAGTTCACACAAATAGCCTATTTTATAAAGATAGAGTGAACGCTTCATATCGATTGAAAGGAAATGATATGAAAATATTATTAAAAAAACCTAATGTAATACATTATTATGATCTAGAATTCTAATAAGAGAGTATGGAAAGTTTATGAATGTCAACAATTTGAATTTTACAAAGGAGGGATTTAGATATGTATAGTCTAATTTTTCATTCTTCAATACTCAAAAAAATATTTTTGATCTAAAGTAAGTTTATAAAAAAATATCAACATGAATAATTATGAAAAATAGAAGAAATATTTTAGATGAACAACTATTCCAAACATAATCAATAGTAATCTCTACTCTCATAGAATGAAATTTGATCAAGTAATAAGAGTGTGGAATGAGGAAACTAAACATAAGTTGCAACTACTTCAACCTATTCCCCAACCATTATTTCATGTCATTTAGACTTGCATAAGTTCATAAAAAGGCATATAGAATTTTTCATATATTTCATCCATTTCCTTCTCATTTGATCATCACCTTTCAATAATAATTTTATATAACCTCTATTCTAAATTTGAAACCAAAAAATTTTGATATTTCTTTTTAAAATATTGGTTTCAAATTTTCAAATCATATTATCCTTGGATTGAATTTAGTATTGGTTGTTTACCTCCACATATTTATCTTTGCACTCAAATTAATAAGCAAGCCAAAAAAATCTAGTAATCATTGAGCTCAAGTATAAATTATTTTATTTCTAATTCTTAAACTTAATAAATTGTTTTGAAAGAAATATAAATGTTTTAGTAATATAAAAAAATATTGTAAATTTTAAATATTTTAATTTTAACTCTTTCCATCTATTTATGGCCATTCTTAACTATAATATAAATTATTCTAGTAAAAAAATTTAAAAAAAATCTCTCCAAAACACTCTTTGACTAATTTCAAACATAAATTGAAATGAGTCCATAATGACTTTAGATATTTTAACTAGATGTAGTACATAAATAAACACATATTTTGTATTTCCACAACACAAATAACCTCTCCCTTTCACATATCACTTAAATTCTATCTAAAATAAAATCAAAATTTTCTCTAATTTGAGTTTATTGTATTTCCTAACTACAACATGAAAAAAATAAAATTCTAATCAAGATACAAAACAAACTAGTCCACATTAGTTGTGCTAGTTTTAGGATCTTCTTATCTAATAGCTTCATTATTTTTTCAAGATATTTAAAAATATATATATTGCAAAAGAAAAAATACTTTTTGCAATATTACATTTTTAGTACATAGAGCGAGATAATTGCTAGTAAATAAATACATTAAAAATAATATCACCTTAATGAATTGTAAGAGTTTAAATATTATTATTAGTATATAGTTGAAAATTCGTTCGGGCTTATTCTGATAGAATAATTTGGGAGAACTATTTTTATATTCATGATAGTTTACAAAATTGTTGATCATCGAGATCAATCATGCATTTTCAAGATATGTTGTTAATTCTATAAAAAAATAGCACTATTTTGAGTATAATATCTAATCTTTCTTGCATACCTCATTGGGTAGCAGTATATGCTATACCTTTTTCCTTATTTACATAGCAAAATTGTGAGAATTTTCATATCAGTCCAAATGGGGTTATTTCCTAACTAATCATTAATGAGCATTTATCCACATTAATACGTTTACTTTGGAGTTAAGTTATCTTAGCTGTCATTTCTAGAAGTTGGTTATAATGGGGCCATGTCTCATTATTGACATTTAGTTATATAGGCATTTAATAGTTTTCCTATGCATTATCTCATGCATATATGATTTTCATTAGGTATTAAATGTTTGTATCAAAGGTAGTTATTCTACCTCATCTCACCTTACCTATATAAGCAAGGTGTGTGTACATTTTTAACATATTCTAGACCATCATATCAATCAATAGATCATAATTTTATCAATCATTTATCTTCATGTTCATGTTTCAACACAATATTGTGGATGGTATCTTTCACGGTTGATCCTCCGAAGAGTGCATAGGTTCAATTAGGTTCATTGTTCAATAGTATTTCAAAAATTTCATAGTATTTTTGTGATAGTTAATCCTCTTTCTCTTCTTGTTTGTTTTATCTAATCCTTCTATTTTCCCTAATGGAATTTCAGTCACTTTTTTTAAGTATTTCCCCTTCCTTAAATAAATATATAGACAATAAACTCTAAATTATCTTAGCATAAAGAACATTCAAAGAAGATATGAGATATACATTTAGTTTTCTTACAAATTTCACAGATAATTGGATTGTCTTTTGAATCAAAGTTTGGAATTTTTTGTAACAATAGCATCCACTTGAAGCTTGTTTTTTAAGGCTCAAGAAAATTATTTCATAACTCAAAGAATGTTTTGAACCATTGGTTTGGATTTAAATTTAAGATCCAAGCTTTATTTACCTAATCATAGATGATAGGCATATCTGCAAGAAAGGAATGCTCATATTTTTCCTTTAGGTTAGATAAATTTTCATTTTCCATCCATCATAAGTCTTAGTTTTTATCCATGTTATAATCAAATTTGTTTCCAAGATCATAATTTTTAGTTTCTAATCTTTCACATGTTCTTTTTTGTGCTTGAGGAGGATTAAATTCTTTGCTGAGTATATCCTAGATTTTTATTTTTCAATTAACCATTAAATTTTTGAAGAAAGAAATGCATTTTTCTCCACTCTTTTTCAAATCACTCTTGGAGAAGGGACAATTTTTTAATATTATGGTAGGTATTCCACAAAATTGGCTTCAAGGCGGTTATTTTATTTAGGTCCTTGTCAATAATAAAAATAATTAACAATGACCTCTTTGCTAAGCTCCTAAGCTTTCCAAAGAATTTTGAACACATTGGATCTATTTGGAGATATAGAAAATTTTCCAAAGAAAATTTCATATAGAGGTAGCTTCTTCCAAGACTTGGCTTTATTTCAATCTGAAATTCAACACTTTATTTTTTATTAGAATATTCCATGGCCTATGTCCTTTTATACTTTTTCAAATCCATTTTATAGTGGGAAATTCCTTTCCTTTTTAGTTCTTTTAATGCTAAACCCCCTTTCTATTTTTCAATGCAACACCATTCCCATTTGATAGTGTTCTTTTTCTTTTTAGCTTTCCCATCTTACCACATAAATTGCCTTATTCTTTTCTAGATTTTATTTGTTTGGTAACTATTGCACATTGAGGCATAGTAGATATTGTAGGAGGAGTGGATTTTCTGACACACTTGTGGCTTACCAACAAAGGAAAAATATTTCCCATTTCTAGCTTCCAATTTTTTGATAATATTTATTTTCGTCAATTCCCACATATATTTCAAGTTGGGATGAACTGTGAAGGGGATCCACATGTATCTTACAATCTTGTTAGGCCCTCCCCATTGGAATTCCTAATCTTTGAATGAATTAGGTTATTGGATCCTACGTATAAGGAGGATATTTTTCCCTTTTGAAATATTTTCCCATAATTCTTTAGCATAAATTTCTATATTCTTCATTAGATTTTCAAATTTTACTCTATCTATTTATACAAATAGTGTTGTATCATCAACAAACTGGATATTGTTTATCTCTTATTATTGTGGGAGTTCCAACCCATGGATTCTTGGGCTAAGAATATTGTCTCTTAGTATGGTCATTCAACTCTATCATACACCTCTTTGAAATCTAAGAGTAGCATGACGAGATTTTAATTTGAAGATTATGCCCATTTCATTACCTCCAATCTTGTAACCAAATTTTCCAAGATACATCTCCATTTTATAAACCTCTTTTGGGTGTTATTGATAGATTCATGGTGATCATTTATTATCCTTCTAAATGAGGCCGTATCCAATATTTTATAAGAAACATTTAGGAGTGTAATCAATCTCTAGTTCTTCACCAAATTTTTATCCCCCTATTTTGGTACTAGCTTGATTATACCTTGGTTAATCTCTTTTCCCGAAGACCCCCTCTCAAATCCTTCCTTATATATATTTAGTAGGTATTCACTAACCAACTATATGTTCTTATTATCAAGCTCCACTGGGAAACCATTTGGTCTTGGTGATTTTCCATTATTCAATGAGCGAATTGCATTTTTTTATCACTTTTGTTATTTTCTTTTGCTACTTTTTTTGGAATTATATATCTATATTTCCTTCTCATCTCCTAAAATTCAACATATTGCATTCAGTAGAGAACAAGGCCTTACCGAACTGATAAAATTTATTCTAGTTATATTTGTGTATTTGATCATATTATATTTATCCCATAGGGATCCTAAAGACTCCATGTCTTCATTTTCCTTAAGCATTTTAAAAATTTATTCAGAACCCATATCCCATTGGACTGCCCAGTTTCATCTTGCTCTTTTTTTTGCCCTTAGTCCTTGTAGTTTTTAATATTCCTTATTTTACCATTAGTGTGAATAATAATTTTATTTAATTCATAGTTTTGAGAGTAATCTTGGAGATACCCTTCAGTTTTTAGAAGGTCTTTCTCTAGTAGATTTTCTGGTCTCCTTAGATCTTTAGCTCTTTTCTCCCCAATAGCTTGGTAGAATTTTTGCCAACTTTCAATATTAACATTCCATATTTCTATAATGATTTGAATTTCTTTGAACATTTTTTTATTTCCTTGAGGCTACATATTGATTCATTATAGTCTTCCTATTTAAGGATACTTGAGTATATGAGGAATTTTTTTTCATTTTGTACCAAAAAAAATTCATTCCCTTTGTTGCTTATTTTTTATGAACCAAACTTGATCTCATCCCTAACCTATGAATCTACCATAATTCAATTATTAGCAAGGTTAGGGATTGGCCAACACACAAGTAAGGATTCTAAGGCCCTTACTTCTTCATTTTGGGCTCTGTGAGACCTTAGAGGGTAATCCTAAAAATGCTCAAACGATATTCATTTAAACAGGAGGATTTTTATACACAAATGAATTCCTCCAAAGTGCAAATGGTCAACATTCATCGAAGGTGACCTTTCAATAAAATATCATCCATTAGAAGGAATAATGCAACACTTTAGGTTGGGATATTATAATTGAAATTTTTGATGATTTCAATCTAAGCCTCTAGATAGGTATGTTACTAAATTAACTTAATCTAATATAAGATAAATAAGGGACCAGTGCCTCATCCACAAGATGATGGATTCACCTTTATAATTGATCAGTAATACACTAACAATTCAACTTCGTAATTTGTGGATTATTGGCATACTACTTTGTATCATTCAGTTCACTGTGTCTAAAACATAGCTTCTTACCAAATCGTATATCCTTTCCTCACAAACCCATGACCTTACTTCAACATTAAATCAATCCTTTGAATTGAACCATAAAAAAAATCATTCATTCAATTTAAACAATGGAAGAAAAATGAAACTATCATTAACAATTTCATTCATAATCTACAAGGAAATTACACAAAATCTAACATATATTTTAGAACTAATAATTTTATTACTAATTTTACTATAAAACCATTTAAGACCATTACATCATGAATCATACCCTAAAATTTTTCCTGGTATATTCATCAATCTACCTATTTACATTTATGCTCCTTTCTAAGCTTAGCATGCTCACCTAGACCCTTCTCAGACAAAAAAAAATCAACCCTCATAATCAACACTGAAATCCCTTTTAGACAACAAGGGAGTGACAAGCGTCTGACTGAATTATGATTACATTTCAAAACCAATTTCCACCACATTTGAGAGATTCCTCCATATGGTTATATGTAATAATTTGCATAACAAGTGAAATAAAAAGACAAAATTCTCCATAAGTTGGTTGAAGAATATGAGCCAACCCTCAAAAAGGAACCATTTGTTGATGTAGTGTCACCGAAAACCCACATCCATGTAGACCAAATAAGATTCTCCAACACTAATGGAGGAAAAAATTTACACTTCTTGGAAAAAGAATATTTGTCGTTAAGGATATGTAGTCCAAAACTTCTCCATCACAAAATCCCAAAAGACATCCACGTTAGCATTAAAGACAAAAATAGAGACACGTTCTTAAGAAGATGATCCTAATGTAGTGACAATAGTCTCATCAAAAACAAAATCTGGGTCAAGATGCTACTGTAATTTATTAGCATCAAAGTATGCTCACCCTCTCCTTGTTCATGATCCAGCCGAAGGAACCATAAATACATCCTCGTCAAACTCATCATACAATACTACAGAGACAAGGTAATGGTTGTATCTCGAGTCACTGTTGATAGGCGATTGTTAGGCCCCATTACTTCAGAAGATAAAAACTTCAATATGTCGATCAGGTAGTGTCGAAGGTTGTTTGCAATAGAAGATGACTTGACTAAGTCTCTTAGATTTTCTAAATTTTTCAGAGCTGCTAACATTAATACTTAACCTAATGTTGTCTAACTATCTCACTGGAAAATTAGATTATCTAAAGAAAACTGAAAGTATTTAAACTAGAAAACAAAAAATGACTAATGTAGAAAACATGATAACTAAATGAGAAAGCATGGAAAGAACTAAACTGAAAAGTGTGTAAACAATAGAAGTAGGAAAACTTGTGAATAAAATATGAAACATCTAATTAATAACAAAAAATAGTGATTCGTAATAGTTAACACATTATGGAAATGATAGCTAGTGAGTGCTCTGAAGCTTCAAACTCTACAACCACAGTATTAATGACTTCTACAGAATTGACATGGAAAAATGACTATAGTCATATTTTTTATTGATGTAATAGAGATAATAGAAACGAAAGTACTCATCTATTTAATCTATTCTCCCTTGAGTGGCCAGCTCGCAGGTTCCTACATTTGTTCTCATGTTAGACACACAAGTGATTTGAAAGCTCTTCCATTAAAAAATTTCCCATCGATAATTTCAACAACTCAGAGATTGATATAAAATAGTCTTTTTACTCATATTTTTTCAAAAAATATGTCAACAACATAACCTTACTATTATGCATCTCTTTTGCTTTTGGAGACTACATATTTATAGAAAAAATCTAGCTACATCCTATATTTCAGATTGCTTGGATTACCATTGAAAAAGTCTGTAATAGATTATAAACAAACTTTATATTTTTAAACTCCCATTACATAGATATTAAAGAGGCTCGAGTCGAGCCATGAAGTCTTTAAACTTTTAAAACATAAATTTTGTCCATCATCCTAAAGTTCTGGAGCATGTTTCCAATGCATATCTTTAATTTGTTCTGGAGATCGTGCTGGTTGAATATTTTTAACTATTGTTTTCTAACCGATTATTATCCTACAAAATACTTAAAACAACCCATTAAATTTGCATTGGCAAGATAATTGAATAAATCAAAAGAAATAAAGTTTGTAATATTTTTCTTAAAAGACAAGAAATTATGATGCCTAAAGTTTAATTAATTGGCAGAGAATAAGAATTTTATGTAAATGAGATAGGCCTTTATTATGTTATCATGATGAGGTTATTTTTACCTCATCTTTTACTCCCCTTCCCAATTCTTGCTAGGTCCTCCTACCCTTTGATGTATCCTTTCCCTCCATTCTGTTCAATTCTTCATAGTTAGCACTAATATCATACAGATTCTTTGTTGTTTTATCAAAATATTCAGGTGTGTAGACATCGAAAATATACAATTCATTCTGATGCACTTGATCCTGATTACTAACATCATTTCTTCCCGAATCATCCTCTAAACTTATCATTACTTGTTCTATATTAATCAAATAAATCATTATTTATTTAATTAGGTCTTTCTCCTATGTTGATTAAATTAATCAATTTAATTTAAATTAACCCTAAATCCCTCTTTAATTAAATAACTCATCTTATTTGATTAAATCTCTAAAGTATTCTCATTAAATTAAATAAATTAAACCTTATTTAATTTAATCTAACATTATCCCCCTTTAGTTAAATAAATAAAAATATTTATTTAATTAAATTCTAAATCGTTTTCCTCAGAATCTTTTTTTAAATAAATCCTACAATCTAAATCAAAATTGTCAAATCACCTAATCTCTCATTAAATTGATCAAATCTTGATTAATTTAATCTGAAATACTAAAATCCTCTAGAGAATGCAACTTGCACAATAAATCAGTTACGTTGATTTATTAAATTGCCTATTTTCTCTCAACATGGAATAAATGAGGAATATTCCTTCAAATTTGAATTCAAAATCCAAGTGGATTTGTCCTTCCAACAAAGCATTCACTCCTCTTACATGTCATTATTCATTGAGCCAAGTGGCATTTATTTCATTCATTTTTCCCTCTCACATGTCATTTCCCTAATTTCAAATTCCACCTAATGGCATTTATCATGCACATTGACCAAAATGTACACAATCTTCAAGTATTCACATCTTAACAAGTGGAACTTGACCATTGGGTGTCGAATGATCCCACATTGCTGAATTTCACTCATTCTTCCAATTTGGAAACTTATAAATGATAGACTCTTACTCTCATTCTAACATCCACAATTTGAGTAAACTTACTATACTCAACTTCATCCTCATCCACAATTTGAGAAAATTTACTCTCTTCACATTAGGAGCTATTTTTTCCTACTTCAGAGCAAGTGTTCATCATTTTCATGATTTCATAGCAAGCTTATGCAAAAATCTCATCAAGGGGCTTCAATAATCTACAAATTATCACAAATATTACAAAGGAGTTGTGAAAGGGCCAATTTCGACACACCAATTGGCACCAACTCCCCCATGGGATGAAGATTTTTCATGTTTAATTAGGATTTCACTTATCTTTCCATCTGTTGTTTCTTCATTTTCCTATTTTGAGCATTGGAAATGGATTTCATAGGGAGTCCTTGTTTTATCTTGCACATAAGCTTACTAATATGTTTTATTGTTGTATTTGTGCAGGTATAGGATTGGGGTTCACATTTTGGTGCTAGAAGGAGGGCTGATTTGGAGAAATTCCTCATGTTTTTATGACATTTTTTTTACTTATAGGAAACTGCACCGCTTATAGTCATGAGGCGCCATATTGCACCGCTTTCAGATAGGCGACACTATATTGCACTACTCTAACCTCAAACTCCGCTCGACTTGCTTTCCCACCTAGGAATTTCAAATTTGCAAACTTCACCGAGGATCTCTTAACTCCAAACTCTGTCGCATGCTAAAACAACACCGCGTTTGCACTCTCTTTTTACTACAGAGCACTGCACTTAGTCAGGATATGGCACTATATTGCATCACTGGATTTCTATACTGCACCGCATTTGTAGATTGTGCCACTGGGTGATAGCGAAAAATTCAGATTTAATTCTTTTTGACATGTGCCTTTTTGTTTTTAACCTTTTGAACTTCTAACCTTTTTTCTCTCTCTGTATCTTTTGGTTTTAATCATTTCGCAGGTTAGGGAAAGGAAGAAATAAAAATGGAAGGCTACATTATGATGTCATTCTCATCTTATACTAAGTGGTTTTGAACACTATAGTGTTGTTTAACACTTTTAGAGGATTTGTCAATCTCTTTTTAAGAAATTTGTTATCTTTCATGCTTTAGGGAACAATAAATTTTCTTTCAAAGTTTGCAATAAAAGGCTTAAAAAGAACCTTAGAAATAATTTACTAGATTTGGTTTGAGGTTTAACAATTGAACAAGATAAATTCCACATTTGATTTGGTGCTTTAAAAATAATTCACTTTTGCTTTGTGGGCTTAAAATGAATGAGTGTTGTTTTGTTTTGTAATTATTTACTCAAAGTAATTTCGTCAGAAGGATGTATGCACTTCTCTCATGCCTCACAACGAACTTGAGAATCAAAATATCCTTTGATGATCTTAAGTTAAGTAAGGTAATTTCCTTCACACTTCATTTTTTGGTATTAAAATTGAACCAATCTTGTGAGTGTGAGTGTGGCATATTGCGAGTGTTCATGTTTTTTCAACGAAGGTCGATTGAACTACGGGATATGCTTTCCTTCTTTTTTTTATCCTAGCGGGCCTACCTTGTGGAAAAAAGTAATCACCCAAGGGAATGAACCAACTAGGAACATGCTAAAGACAAGCGACTTCCACCTAGGATATAAGTGAGGATATTAGAACAAAGGCCAATATCACGAGGATTATTCAGATGAGAAGGGAAGAAATGGTCTCTCGTCATACTGAATAGTCCCCCACAAATGAAATGCTCACATTAAAACCCCTTGTTTAGCAAAGGCGAAAATCCTATCTATTTGTTGGTGCATAAAGGTCATGTCCTTTGAAGCCGCCCCACGTATACATTCGGTTTTGTTGTAGAGATGAAAAGTATGCCATGGGAGATTCATGGGTACTAATACTTGATTGACCCAAGAAGAAAGTGTACTGTAAGGGGGAGTTAGTGTGGTCAAGCATCTAATCATCCGCATGGAATATGCATAGCCAGATTCATCCAAGTGGGAACCCAACAAATATTTTCTTTTCAACCTAAGGATTGTGCGTGTTCTTTAAATTAGAACACTTTGTTTGGATCTAAAACTTTGGGAAATAAACATTCACAAAAGTGTCAAGATTTTGAACCCTTGGGAGGAAACAAATATCCTTTGACGAATCCAAGTGCTCTTGCTTACCATAGGGATTCTATCCTTAGAGGTTTCTAAGTGTTTGGGTTCAATCATCATTTTTTTTTACTAATTTCAACCTAGGAAACTGTGCGCTTGAAACTTTGATTTTCACATAAAGGACCTTGTGGAATGAAAATGAATTGAGACATAGACAGTTAGTCTAAAATTATAATCAAGAAGATTGTTTTTGGTAAAAGGAACTCATTAAGCAAAGATAAGGACAATTGTAGCTCACATGTGTTCTCTCAAATGATTTCCCATAAAATCAAAATCCAAAAACCAAGGTTCATGAAGCTTAGTCTAATAGCTTGTGAGGAGCGTCTTAAAAGGATTTTTGAAGTTAGAGAAAGATTGGTATAAAATTTATACAAAAAGGCTTCAAAGAACAACCCAACTTTGTATGATTTATATTATCAACATAATCCAACTCTTTTTCAAAGGTTTTCTTTTCTCACATAAGTATGACATGTTCTTTAATACCTAGGTTTTGTAAGAAAGATTCTTGTCTAGGCCAAGTCTAGGATCAAAATAATCACTCTCATCCACCTCTCCATCATCAAAATCAAACCTCATCTCACCAAAAAACTCTTGAGAAGTTTGAAACATCATTCATGCTAAACTTAAAGAAAAAATCAGCATCACCTTGTTTGACTTAACACACATAGTCAAATTATCAATCCTCTTGAACCAATTCACCTCTAGGATAACACAACTTCGTAAGGTTTACAAGTTCATAATCACCTTGTTTGACTTAACACACTTAGTCAAATCACCCTCTTGAACGAGTCCGCTCTAGGATAACACAAATTCATTGTTTGGCTTAATGCACCTAGTCGAACTATCGAAATCAAATCAATTCAAGCCCTAAAAAGTTAAGCCCCAAAAATAAATTCTTGAAGAGTTTCACTCATCTGCATCCTCCATCGTCCATTTATTTTATCATCACTTTTTGATCCTTAGACTCTCCTAGTTCTTCTTTTGGACCTAAAGACTAAGATTAAACGATCTCTATTTTATGGTTCGAACAAGATCGCAAAACAAGAGGAACATGTAAATAAGCAAGGAAACATCAACTTCAAGTTATCAAAGCCGAGTCACCTCTCAAGTAAAACTTATAAGATCAAACAATACTCCAAACAAATTCTCTCTACCATTGCAAAACCCTCACGAGGAAGGAAATTTAGGGGACATCCTCGACAATGACTTGGGAATGGTGCCAGAGGAAATAACTGAAATGGTTTAGAATCCTGAGAATCATAGAATCGTCAATGCCATGTTGAAACTTAATCCCTCTCTATATATACAGGCATTAATGCAAGAAGGAGCCAAAATCCCTTCCAATGTTGACGTAAGTACCAATATCTAAAGGCCTCTTCCAACCACACCCCGAACATCACTTCCAAACATCACTCAGGAAATTACCCAAATCATATCAACAATCGCATCAACCCCACCAGTTGTTAACAAGGGAAGTGCCATGTTTCATGAATTACAAAAGCATTTCCTTGTAAACAACATAGAGGTAAATATCAACATGACACCAGATAAATCTATCCTGGTAAATTCATTACACCCATATGTTCCACTCACTCTCCATAATCATACAGACTCATCCTCATGTCATTGCAACACCAACCTATCTGATGAACATACAAGATTATCTCCCCCTGATTTCTCAAGGACAAGGTGGGTTATTTGGGATAGGGGGAGTCTTTGACCCCTCCTCATTGTCACTTTTTCAAGGTAGCATACTATCATTCCCTCAATTACCACTCACATCTGTATCACCTCTTGGGTTGGGTCTTCCCCCCCTAACCGCTACCAATTTCTTAAACCAAAGAAATCAAAGCATCATATCAAGTCCCCTTATTTTCCCAGTGGTATCACAACAACATACAACAACCATTCAATCCACCACATCAGTCAACACATCCACTAGTCCTCAAATCTCTCAAAGCTTGGTTTCCCAAGGACCAAGCATCTCAATAACACCACCCACAAGCCAAACCCTAATCACCAACACAACTCTTTCGCTCACCATAATGGTCAGTACCATCCCCAATCCACCACCAATTCCACCAAAAGCCAATATGAAAAATTCATTCATCACCATTATTTAGGCAATCCAAAAAGTTACCCACCAAAGGGTACTCCAAAACCAACAAGCTCCACAATAGGCTGCTCAACAAGTGCAAGAGAAACTAACCAGCCAACAAGTTGCACAAGCCCAACAAGCCCAACAAGCTACACAAGTAGCACAAGAAAACCAACAAGCATAGGCTCAAGCTCAAGCCCAGCACCAGGCTCAATAGGCGCAAGCACAGTACCATGCACAAGTGCAAGCAATCCATCAACAAGCATACCAACAAGCCCTGCAAGATTTTTAGGCACAACAACAAGCTTTGTTGGTGCAATAGCAGCTAGACCAACAACAAGCTTTGTTGGTGCAACAATAGCTAGACCAATAATAATCTTTATTGGCACAACAACAACTAGACCAGAAACAAGCTTTGTTGGTGCAACAACAACTAGACCAAAAACAAGCTTTATGGGAACAACAAGAGCAGGACCAACAACAAGCTTTGGTGGAATAATAGCAGCAAGATCAACAACAAGCATTGTTGGAACAAATGTAGGTATATCAATAGGCCTTAAATGCACAACAAATCTTGCAGAAAACCCCCACCAATACCCCTCTCATCAATCAAACACCGAAAACACCTCAAAACACATTCATCCCACCTCTTGATCCGTAAAATGATGTTGCAACACAAATCAAACTACTCTCATAGCAAGTGTTGGACCTCTAGTTAGGAAAAATAAACTAAACGCTGAGAAATTTGTGCCCCTATCCTTTTGATAGAAGTATTACAATGGTACCATTCCCAAAGGGATTTGATATTCCCAAATTTGATAAGTATAATGGGATGGGAAACCCTAAAAATCACATCAGGGAGTTTCAAGTGCATTGCATGGAGGTTGCATATGATGACACATATCTAATGTGACTTTTCCCTCAAAGTCTAACTGGTCCTGCCATGGAATGGTTCTCTCACCTACCCAGAGGCATCAAAACATTCCAAGAAATTGTGGAAGCATTCCTTAAAAACTACGCATTTCACATGGGTCCAGATGTTAGTTTGGAAGAACTATCAACACTCAAGAAAATAAAAGGAGAGCTATTCGCATCCTTCTTGCAAAGATGGCGATCTAAGGCCAATCAAAGCAAGTGGATGACGACAGAAGAGCAACAAGTTTTTACAATCATAGCCAATCTAGATGAAAACTTGGTGTTATACCTAAAAATGCATCAAAACATATGATCAATTGATCCCAAAGGTGCTCAATATCGAAAGAGCCCTTATTGCACGAGGGGGCGCATCGACATTTCTTGCACAATAGGATAACCACCCGACCACCAGTTATAATGATAAACCTTGCACATGGTCAAGGAAAAAAAATGTCACAAATGATGGAGTGGTTGATGCTAAGGTTGTCATCAGTGCTCCCAAGAAAAATACTCAAACCCATCATGAACCAAAAAATGACAACTGCAAAAATGTGCAAACTAATACGGTGGCACAACAACAATCGTTTCGAACAATCAAATCAATAATTTGAACAATCAAGGAGTACCACCTCCCCGAGAAAAGTATCCTCCCAAGCATAAGTTCACAACCCTTGGGGAGCCAATCAAATCTATAATGAAGAAACTAGTTAAAGAGAACCTTATCAATATTTCCAATTCAGAGCAATATGCAAGACACATGACAAAACCACCATGGTAGAGTGAAAATCTCCTTTGTGATTTTCAAAAAATCAAAGGACACACAACCACAAATTGCATGAGGCTAAAAAAACATCATCTAAGACCTTATTGAGTACAAAATCATAAATGTCGAACAACCTAGTAGAAATCAGGACTTGAAAATATACATGAATCCGATGTTGAACATAAGCAGGGAAATAATCAAGGAAATAACCAAGGGAACAACAAAGGGAAGAAAAAGTATGCTAGTGCAAACGTTGTATATGAAGACATTGTTGCATGCCTAGATTAAATGGTCACTGTCATTAGTGTCAAAGGAGCCAACACTGATTGTAGAGTAACCACACGCAGTGGAAAGGCTACTATTGCAAGGGCATCACAACCATCTAAGACCCCCATTTCAAATCCAAAATCCATTCCCTATTATTATAGGGTCATTGACCAAATAAAAAGAACCCCCACTCAAATATCCATCATGGAGTTATTCTAAATATTTGCTTCCCATAGAAAAATCCTTGATGAAGCATTAGCTCCATCCACTATTTCCACTACCCTTCATACAAAACAATTCTAGGCTATGGTCAATAACATACTTACCCTAAATCTCCTCACCTTCTTCGATCAAGACTTCACCTTCAAGTGTTGGTTCACAAGAAGAAAGTCAAAAGGGTCCTAGTCGATGGAGGCATGGGCCTTAATATTTATTCACTTAAACTCATAAAAAACTTGGGAATCTCAGAGGACTCCATCGAAAAAAACAAAGGCATCACCATCAAAGCATATGATGACCAAGAAAGAATGTCTCAAGGCACCATTAGGATCCCAATCCAAATGGGGCTAGCTACCATGGAAATCACATGTCAAGTCCTTGACCTTGACTTTCCCTACTACATTCTCCTAGGACACCCATGGATCCATTGAATGAAGGTGGTCACCTCAACATTTCACCAATGTATCAATTCTTATACCAAAATGAGGAAGTCACAATACATGGTGATCTAGAGCCATTTTCCCATTGCAAAAACTTGGAAGCCAATTTTTACAAAATTCCCCAAGTACCAAAAAATGATGAAGGCCCATCCACTCCCTATAAAGATCCATCTAACCTTGCCTCCACTTTTGTGACAAAGACACCCTCCATCCCTGATATATCCGACATCAAGCTCATGATCTAGGACAATGGGTGCAGAGATTACAGAATGAAGAAAAATGTGTTTGTTGTAGGAGAGTTATTGCAATCTCCTAGGTCGCATGGGCAACCTCAATCAGTTGAAACACCTATCCACACTTTTAGGGTAGATCCTTCTAGATTCTATCGTTGGGGGGATCTAAGTCAGGAAAATGTTGATTAGGGAGACATTTCAAGCACTCTATACCATGATGAAGGACCCACACCCACTCTATCCATGGATGAAGCCAGTAGAGGATTGAAAATAATGCTTGGTATGGGCTACATCAGAAATGAAAAAGCCTTGGATGAAATAGTGAGCGAAGACTAGAGCCCATCATTGTAGAAAGATGAATGAGAAACCTTGGCCTCAGATGTATCCCTCCAAGTATAACCGTACGTGGCAAAGGTAATCCTAGTAGAGAAATTAGGTCTCCTCCTCAAGTAGTGACAACCACCCTTCAAATACCCATATCCATAGGTCTGCCCCTAGATAATTTCACTTTTGACATAACTAATGTCTACACTAGTAGTGATGATGAGGATACCATAACTGGCCCTCCTATTCTTTTTGAGGATTCCTCCTTACTAATGATTTTTGTCTCACCTATTTATTCAAACCATCAAACTTATAAAATAAACCTAGTTTACCCACAACTCATCGACTATGACCAATGAGGACCACTAGTTCTAGACACAATAAAAAATAATAAGGAACTCTCATAATTCATGGGACTAAGGGATATAGTTCTGTACAAAGATCACAAGGCTGGGTTTGACATCAGACTAGACACCCAGGCCTATTATGGGGAGATGGTTGAATCCTTCAGTCGCAAAAGAAAAACAATGAGAATAAGCTCAGGGTCATTGAGTGAAAACCACACTATGGAAATCTCTAACCAAAGAATAGTAAAAATAAAGGATGCTTCCAATGGTGAAAACCTCTCTAAGGTGTTGGAGGATGAAGGATTTAATCTCCTCCCTACTACACTTCATCAAGAGAAATTGGCAGTCTTGGCAGAACAGTGCAATCCTATCAATTTGGGAATGAAAGCAACACCACAGATCACCTTCTATGTCAAATCACTTCTAACAGAAGAACAATAACTATTGGTTGCATTTCTAAAAGAAATAAAGTTGAACTTCTCATGGACCTATGCCGATATGTTGGGTCTCGATCCAAAAGTCGTGGTTCATCATTTGGTTGTTTACCCTAGAGCAAATCCAATAAGAAAACAATTAAGAAAACTGGACCCTCAAATAGCCTTGCTAGTCAAGGTGGAATTACAGAAAATCTTGGATGTCAACTTTATATGCCCAATTGATTATCTAGAATGGGTATCTAATATTGTTCTAGTTTCAAATCCAAATGGGGGCATTTGTATCTACAATGACTTTAGAGACCTCAACAAAGCATGTCTCAAGGATAATTTTTCATTACCTAACATTGGTATGATAGTAGACATGATGTCCAGACATGAGATGCTATCCTTGATGGATGGCTTCTCAGGGTACAACTGGATAATGATCGAAAAGGAGGATGAGCATAAGACAGTATTTACATGTCCATGGGGCACCTACTACTGGAACATGATGCCATTTGTGCTAAAAAATGTAGGGGCAACATATCAAAGGGCCATGACACTAATCTTTCATGACATGATACACAAAACTATCAAAGATTAAGTAGATGATATATAATTAGCCAAATCAAAGAAAAGACAATATCACATAGCAGCCCTAAGTGCCATTTTTGACAGACTGGAGAAGTACAAGGTTAGACTCAACCCCAAGAAATGTGTCTTTGGGGTGCAATCAAGTAAGCTTCTAGGATATATAGTGTCAATGAGAGGAATAGAAGAAGATACTGCCAAGGTCAAAGCAAACCTCAACATGGAAGTGCCCAGAACACTAAAACAACTCAGAGGCCTATAAGGTAGACTCTAATCCATCTGAAGATTCATAACATAGCTAGCGGATAAACAAATTGCATATTCACATCTACTCCACAAGGGAGTAGCATACAAGTGGGACAACAAGTGCAATCAAGCATTTAGTAAAATCAAAAAATATCTACTTACGCCACCATTGTTAATGCCACCTACCCCAGGAAAATCAATGATTCTATATATTTCAGCAACCATGGCAACTCTCGATGCTTTACTAGTGCAACATGATGAAAATGGAAGAGAGAGCGATATAATACATCGGCAGTAAAATGGTAGGGCATGAGCTCAATTACACACCAATAGAAAAAGCTTTCCTAACAGTTGTGTTTTCAACACAAAAGTTGAGACACTACATGTTGGCACACAAAATCAAACTCATTGCTAAGATTGATCCCTTAAAGTATCTATTGTCAAAGGAAATGCTCATAGGAAGGATGGCTAAGTGGGTCATGATACTATCAAAATATGGCATTCAATATGTGGAGTGAAAATAAATCAAAGGACAAGTCATTGTAGACCAACTAGCAGAGGCTCCAATCTATTCAGAGATCCACTCATATCAAATTTTTTTAGATGAATCCATCTTTTATCTTAGCATAGCCAATCATTGAAAACTCTACTTTGATGACTCATACACACAACATGGATCAAGAGCCGCCATTTTCTTCAACACCCCACAGGGGGATTGTATACCTAGATCCTACAAATTGACATTCACTAACAATATTGCAGAGTACGAGGCTTTAACCATAGGTCTCAAGATTGCAGCAAGGGGGTGGATCATGGCACTAAAGGTTTATGGAGATTCACAGCTTATTATCAACCAAGTCAGTGGAAAATTCCAAACTAAGGATGATAAGCTGACACTATACAAGAAGTTAGTAGAGAGCCTCAAAGAATTGTTCATTGATATCACCTTTGAGCAGATACCAATGGCTAACAATAGATTAGCTAATGTTGTGACAACAATTGGATCCTTACTATATATCCCTCGCAATGTCTCAAAACATGAATTCTTGGTAGAGCAGCTTCTCGTACACACATTTGAGGTACTAGAGTTAGAATATGTGTGTGGACTCATTGGTCCCGATGATCCTTGGTATCACGACATCTATACCTACCTAAGAATAGGATTCCTTGCAGCTGACATAACCCCAAACCTTAAAAGAGCCTTTGTGAACATGTCCTTCCATTTTGTCATCCTCAAAGAAACCCTCTATCGTAGGAGCATTGACGAAACCCTATTACGTTGCTTAAATCCTAAGGAAGCCCTTACTACTTTGACTTAGGTTCACAATGGCACTTGTGGTTCGCACTCAAGTGGTATGACCTTGGCCAATAATTTTTGCAAACCGGGTACTCCTGGCTAACAATGAAAAGAGAGGCACATGACTTTGTCAAAAAGTGTTTACAGTGCCAACAACATGGAGACCTTATTCATGCACCAACTCAAGAGCATCACCCTATTGTTCCACCTTTCCCATTTTCACAATGGGGGCTCGATCTCATCAACAAAATCACATCCACCTCATCTAATGGCCACAAATTCATCATCAATGCTATAGAGTATTTTACAAAGTCAGTGAAGCGATTCCCATGACATACATAACCAGAAATAAAATATGCAAGTTCATCTTGAACTTTCTGATTTGTCGATACGGTTTCCTTCAATACATTATCTTTGATAATGGTACACCTTTTAAGAATTAGGATGTCCGTGATCTATGCCACAAATTCAAAATCCAGCATCACTTTTCTACTTTGTAATATCCCTAAGGAAATGACCAAGTATAAGCCACTAATAAAACTATGTTGAAAATACTTAAGAAAATAGTCAATGACTCTGGTCATGACTAGCATCTGTAGCTAAACCCCTCCCTATGGGCCTACCACACCAACATCTGGATTCCAAGAGGCACCACCCCATTCTCCCTTGTCTACAAATCAAAATACATCCTCCCAATCGAGATCGATCTCCCATCCTTAAGGATATCACTACAAAACCTCATTACAAATGAGGAATATCAGGTTTCAAGGTTAAATGAGCTAGATTTATTAGATGAATGACACATGGGTTCCCTCAACCATCTACAGGTCTATCAAAACTTCCTAAAATGTAGCTACAATAAGAAGATCAGGAGATGCATCTTAAAAGTCAGCAAACTTGTAATGAAAGAGAACAAGAAGAATGTACCAAATCTAGAAAGAAAAGGAAAATTTAAGCCCAATGGGTTGGAGCTTTCATTATCATAGAAAGCTATAAATCAGGGGCATATCATTTGTCAACACTAGAGGGCTAGCCTCTATAGAATCCCATGAACAACTATCATCTCAAAAAGTGTTATGCCTATAAACTTGCAAGGTATAGAACCGGAAAATACAAAAAAATCAAAAAAAGTCCTGAAAAAAAGGTCACCTTGATGAAACCTAGTAAATAGGCATCTTGGTGACAAAAAAAAATTCAAAAATACAAAAATCCAAAAAGAAACAAAAACAGGATTCAAAATAGTAAAGAAAAAAATTGTCCTCTAGTGAAAACCACTTCTCTAGCGCTTTGGTCAAGTACCTTGGTCAAAACTTGGAAAATAAGCACCAAGAATAAATAAAGCACTCTCCATCCACCAAGATCTTCATTTCCTTTTCCACACATTGAATTATCCATTACATTCCATCTATCCTTCCACCATCCGTTTGCTTTTGTACCATAGCTTGATCTTGTGCTCGTATCATGTTCCACCATAGTATTACTTGGCATATTAATAAGGTTAGTTTTTCTTGCCTTCATTGAATTAGTCTATCACATTATGCTGGGGGCATGTTCTTGTACCTACATTGAATCAGATTCATGTATATTCTTGTGATCTTCGTTAACATGAAAAAATACAAAAACATTCAGAAAATCCTTCAAAAAATTAAAAAAATCAAAAAATAGATTCATTTGGTCGAATTACGTCATCTTTGAGCTTGAATGTAGGAAATTTTGATCTTTGATCATCCCACGATACACCCTAGGTGAGTCCTTTAGGTGTCCATCACAATAGAAATGGCTATCCATTTGCCCATCTATCTCATCATTGAATCAAGTTTGTCATCAATCAAACTACGTGGTCTCTGCATATGTAATGTAGGCAAAGATAATCTATGGATCAGATCCCAAGACCCCTACGATAGGTCTTTAAGTCAATCTCTTCGTCATAAATCTTGAAAATCCAAAAAAATTAAAAAATCCAAAAATCAAACAGCCTCAAAACATTTTCAAAACACCAAAAAAATCAAAACATTTGAAAAATCCCAAAATGGTGCACCCATCTCATCTCGCTTTCACCCGCAACAATCGTGATTCCTAATAAATAAATCATCATACTCGTCATTTGGTGAGTCAGTCAGAAGCAAGTCTAGAAGGTTCTAAAGTGAAAGCTTAATCAGCAAAGTCTCAAAGTCTAGATCAGTAAGTTAGCAAGTTGATCAACTCGGAGTATCAATAGCTTATCATTCAATAAATCTCATCAAAACCCTAATCACAAAATTTCCTAGGATGCATCCTTCCCATGAGGGACATCAAGATCAGGTATCTCACCTTAGTTTAGTCTTGGCTAGTAGTACAAAGAACATTACCTTGTTTTTTTATTTTATCTTGGTCTTCTTTGACTTATTTTATTTTGCACTCATTCCAAGGACCTCTCGATGATGTCTAAACAGAAAGATTTAGAGAGAAAGGAATGGGGCAACAATCATTATATTTTCATCCGATGTGCTTATGGGATAATCTTGTAAAATAACTTAGTCATGTGTTCTTTGTTTGGTTTTTAGGGAGGGTGTTTTAGATATCTTGTTGACCACATAGGAAGGCTTGCTTTTCTATGTTTGGTCTAAGATGTTGAGAATGTCTAAACTACATCCTGAATAAGGTTCCATATGCTAAGTGTGAACAGGAATACTCCTATCTGATTGTCGATTCAAATTCCATCACACTAGCTACCACACCATCCTGGTCCTGTATACCTTGATGCATCGTACCTATGTGTGTTATCAAACATAATGTAATTAGCCCTTTGAAAATCCTGACTCCTCGTCATCAAATAACCATCATTCTAATGACTTGTTGAATCTATTTTTCTTCTATCTTCTTTCCATACTAACATGGTATCATTATAGTTATTTAGAACATCACCAACTCATCCACCCCGCATCCACAAAATCATCAACATAAGTGCATATCATATCATATAGATCATACCACATTATCATCATCTTAAGTTATGAGGAATAATATAGATTTTTTATTCTAAACATCTTAAGAATTCATTACATTACATAAATAATTAGGATCATCGTAAAAATCATTAGCAACCATTATCATTACATCCTTACTCACATATAATTTATCAAGAAAATAATCCTTAGCATACATTGCATACATATGACCATCATCAAAATGCATAGAAAAGTACAAAAGAGAAATACATCCATCATATAGAAGCATATATCATATCACATGAGCATAAAATAGAAGCATTTCATAACATCTCATAGGAAATTAAAATGAATCCATACATCATACATCATAGGACATATAATAAATTTGAACATCTCATATATATAATCAAAAACGTATGACTGTCATGATACAAAATTGAATCAAGTGTACATCAAAAATCATGATATAATAGGGGCAATAATTAGAGCCTATGAATCAAAAATGGAAAATTGTCTATGATCAAGGGCTAGCCCTATTGGTTGCTGCCCTCTCCTACCTACCTCTTGTTGTGATCCTCTGGAGGCCTCATCCCTGTCTACTGAGAGAAGTTTGGAACCCGACCTACTGCTGGAACTTCCTATCTATAATGCTGTTGATAATACTCGGCCTCTCTGACTACCTCTCTATAGGTTCATAAAAAAATAGATCAACCCTAGGATAATGCAGTCGTACCCTCTAGCTACCTCGACTGACCAACCTCCTGATCCCTCTCGGATCGAACTTGGTCCCTCTCAATAGTGACTATCAAAACTTGTTTTTGAGTTTGATCCCTCTCTGTAGTCTATACCTGAATCTGACCCTGCAACTGTTGGATCAGTGCATCTCTATGATCTCTCTGCCCTAGTGGCTTTCATTGTGGGACTTCTTTGTCCGCATCTCGGGGCTATTTATCCTGTACCCCTACCCATGGAGGTGCCTGCTATGCTTGATATCTGGGAGGTGTCTAATGAGGAGGTGGTCCACCCCCTCCTCTATCCCCATCCCCATCTCTGTCACCTCTACCCCCCTATCCTCTGCCCCTTCCATTTGAGCTACCTCTGGGCCTCCATCATGGGAGTGTCATGCCAGGAACTGTCAATCTCAATGGATGCCTAAACTAAGCTCTATATTCCTAGGTCACTCTTGCATCTATCAACCCTTGATCATATGGCCATGACCTGGCCACTAGTTGTTTGAATGAGGACACTGCCTCAGCTGTCAAGATGAGATGGCCCCATGTTGTCTCTCTAGTGCTACAAGCGAAGATCGCCATGTACAGATCATTCGACCTATCCTGAATCATGTTGAATAGTTGGGCCACCCTGTTTAGAAGGTAGCATTGTATCATGGCATGCTCTTGGCCCTGCATCCATTTGTCCTACCAAGCAAAGAATAACTAATCTATTTTATCATACCATGGGCCTGTGCCCATCCAAGGCCTCCAAATGAACTCTCTCATCTCATCAAGAACCTATTGCCAATAGGTGATCCCACCTATGCCAGTGCGAGTGAAGTGCATTTGTGCCCCGCCATACCGCCAGACAAGGGGGTCATCAATATCAAGAACAAATGGGGTGACATCTGGATAGAGCACTGGAATCTGCTCCCATGCCCAGATGTGTAGCAAACTAACTTAGGCATTGAGGGCCCGACTATCCAGGTATGCAAGATTATGTAAATCCCTATATCAGGAAGCCAACATCACTGGAACCCAAGCAAAGCACTCCTGACAGACACACATCTACTCCCATGCCAATCTCTAGCCTGGACTAAAGTATCAGCCATGTCTATCTGGTGCCACAAGACAACAGATGATAGCTGCAACGATCAACCTGTAGGTGGGAACTCTACCCCGGTATTGCTCCAAGTCAATCTATCCATCAAAAATAATGAGCTCATCAACACCCATAACATCAAAGTAGGCCTCCCTATCAGCCTCGGGATCATAAATCACTCTAGCTCCATGGATAGGAAATCAAAGAATACACCAGACATTCTTGAGAGTGATGGTGGCCTCACACCATAGGAAGATGGACGAAAGAGGTCTCATTGTGCCACCACTTGGCCAAAGTTGCCATCATACCCAAGTGCATCCGAACAAGAGGGAGGTACGCAATGAACCAAAGGCCAAGAATACCGAGCTTCTCCTGAAGGTACACATGCATACCCTACAATTTATAGAGCACTGGCCATTTGTGCTCCCTCGAGTGAATTATATCAAGCTCCTCCTACACAAGGGAAGCCATCATGTCAAGTCTCATAAACAAACTACCTCTCACATAGAATTTTCGCATTTCAAACAACAAATGCGGTGCTATTTGCAAATGTGGAGTAGTTTGTAAAGTTCTAAATTGCACTGCATAATGGACTTTGACAAATCCTAACCCCCTAACTACATCGTGTGGTGCTATTTTCGCATGCGACTAAGTTTGATCAAAGAACCCTAATCTCCTAATTTCACCACGTGATGCTACTCTTATATGTGACACAGTTTAGGACTGCATGGTGCTGACTGAGCATTTGTAGTGGCGCTATATAGTGGTGGTCAGCTTAAAGTTTGTTTTGACCCTATTTAATGCACGTAAAATGAAAAAATAAAAGTTAGGATGGGGGTACATACCACGGGTCTTGCACCAACCGGCCATTAGTGCACTCATACTCTCTTTGACACATTCGTGGGAAGCTGTCATTGCATCATCTCGATCGGGGCTTTGAGCTGAAAGTGGAAAAAATTCTAAAGGGTAAGTATGCAAATGTATTGAAAGTGACCCCTAAAGGTCTATTTAACCCTACAAATTAGGGGTTTTTGACCTAATTTGTCCATCCAACTAGGGTTTTGGTCCCTTGATCCCATTTTTGTCCAACCAAGGACTATTTCACATCTTTTTTGGCATTCTAATGTGTTTTTTTTGGTATCCTAGGGCATTTTTGGACCTTTCAGCACCTTGTCCTCATTTTTCGTGAGATCATCCAAAAGTAAAAAACATTGTCGGATCTCTCATGGGGGCAATATACTAGCATAATCCTTTTGTTGGGGCAACAACGGGGCATTCAAAAAAATTGAGAAATTTTTAACTTTGATCATAGCAGTTTATTCTTTGAACCAATACAACAAGTACATTGCTTCAAAGAGGGGCAAAATGTAGACATGAAAAATATACAATTCGATCCGATTCACTTGATCCTAACTACTAACATCATTTCTTCCTCAATCATCCTCTCAGCTTATCATTACCTCTCATCTCTTAATCAGATAAATCATTATTTATTTAATTAGGTCTTTCTAATTTTTTGATTAAATTAATCAATTTAATTTAATTAACCCTAAATCCCTCTTTAATTAAATACCTTGAATCTTATTTGATTAAATCTCCAAAGCCTTCTCATTAAATTGAATAAATTAAACCTAATTTAATTTAATCTAACATCATCCCCCTTTAGTTAAATAAATAAAAATATTTATTTAAGTAATGTCTAAATCATTTTCCTCTCAATCTTGATTTAAATAAATCCTAAAATCTAAGTCAAAATTGTCAAATCACCTAATATCTCATTAAATTGATGAAATCTTGATTAATTTAATCTCAATCACTAAAATCCTCTAGATAATGCAACTTGCACAATAAATTAATTACTTTGATTTATTAAATTGCCTATTTTCTCTCAACATGGAATAAAGGAGGAATATTCCCTCAAATTTGAATTTAAAATATAAGTGGATTTGTCCTGCCAACAAAGCATTCACTCCTCTTGCATGTCCTTATGCATTGAGCCAAGTGGAATTTATTTCATTCATTTTTCCCTCTCACATGTCATTTCCCTAATTTCAAATTCCACCTAATGGCATTTATCATGCACATTGACCAAAATATACACAACCTTCAAGCGTTCACATATTGAAAAGTGGCACTTGACCATTGGGTGTTTAATGATCGCACATTGCTCAATTTCACTCATTCTTCCAATTTGGAAACTTATAAATGATAGACTCTTCCTCTCATTCTAACATCCACAATTTGAGTAAACTTACTATACTCAACTTCATCCTCATCCATAATTTGAGCAAAGTTACTCTCTTTACATTAATAGCTACTTTTGCCTACTTCATAGCAAGTGTTCATCATTTTCATGATTTCATAGCAAGGTTATGCCAAAATATCATCAAGGAGCTTCAATCATCTACACATTATCACAAAGCTTACAAAGGATTTGGGAAAGATCCAATTTCGACACACCAATTAGCATCAAATCCCCCATGGGATCAAGAGTTTACATGATTAATTAGGATTTCACTTATATTTCCATGTTTTATTTCTTCATTTTCCTATTTTGAGCATTGTAAATGTATTTCATGGGGAATCCTTGTTTTATCTTGCATATAAGCTTACTAATTAGTTTGCTTCTTATATTTTTGTAGGTATAGGATTGGGGTTCACAAGGTGCATTGAGGAAGCCTTGATGATAAGTAACCCCTTTTTTCCACATATTGAAGACTCTATCATCTTGATCTATATTAATATGAAAAGCAAGGGGTGAAAACAACTATAGGGGAGGTCTATACCTCATCCCTATCCAATTTGTTCTAAGTTCTTTTAGGATTTTAGCCAAGGAATTTGCTCTTCTGAAGGACCAAATTATGTTAAGAGGGGAGATCACTCCTCTTTTCTTCAGATATGCTGGTAATGGAGTGTATCTCTCTTCACAAGCATGCCAAGATTTACCAATCAATTTTTTCCCTTGTTCTATGAAATGATTATAACAAAGTCAGAGGCTCTCATCATATCTTTGCTTCATAGTTTCATTCACTTTAACAACTAAGAAGGTAGCTTTAATAGCTATAGGTTTACTGTTGGGGCATCTTCTCTGGAGGCCCTCATTTTTCTCTGCTTGAGAATATTCTCTTATGTGTTCTTGCCAATGAAACTGATTACGCATGGTAGATAGCAAAGATCTCAATTTCACTTCTCCAACAAAAAGTTTAATAAAGAAATCAATATGTGTTTCCAATAGTAGATTGTGAACAAAGAGTTCACATAGCATATCTTGTTATTCAGGAGTCGATTCTATAAGTTACACTTCAACAAATTCATTGTCATTAGGGTTATGTGGTCGGTCATGATAAATTCTTAGGAATTTCCATCTTAATAATTATTCGTTTAAAAACATTGAATATAGATTTGATGGTCTCCTACATGCTAATATAAATTCTCCTATTTGACATGCATCTTTCTTTTCCCTATAGGCCCTATTAAATGACTCTTTCAAAGCACCAACTCCTTTTTTAACCTGATATTCTCAATCTTGGCATCTTTTAGAAAATAGCATCATTCCATCCACTTCATTAATAATGGAGGAATTCAAACTTGGAACCATTTAGTTACAGTTGGTTTGATCTAAGTTCCTTTTGATTCCATTATTGGCTTATTGACGCTTTCCACCAAATCCTGCTCTAGTTCCACAATCTTACTAAGAGAAACATTCAATTCTTCATTTAGTCTTTTCCTTTCCTCTTCAAATGTTTGCAACATGTGAATAGAATTATTTTTCTAATTTTCAATTTATTTATCCCTATCAGATAGATTAGAATTATATTTCATGTTCTCTTGATTCCATTTTTTAATTCGTATCTGCAACTCATTAATAAATGTATCCTTTTCTTCTATCTGTAGTTTGAAATTTTGAATCTCTTGATCTCTTTTTCCTATTAGAGTAATATGCACTGTTATTTCTTCTTCTTCTTGTACAATATGTTCTTCATTTTTTTGCAGTTGATTGATTAACTCATCAATTTCCAATTTCAGTTTTTCTAATTCTACATTAGCATTGTCATTCTTTGTTGTTTCAACAACTTTATTTACAATGGGGGAAAAATTTTCTAAAACATTTTCTTCAAACTCCACAAAAGGTGGAGATTGTTCCCTCTCCTTTTTCTATATTTGCTTAGCAAGGGTTTCTTCTTCATCCTCTAGATGAGAAGGAATTTCCTCTACAGGGGTTTCCTTCTCTAGAAACTGATGAATTTGTTCCCCTGTTTCTCTTATTTCTACTTCATAAACAAGATCAATTGTTTCTATTGGATTTTTCTATTTCTTAAACTCTTTTTTCTTTGAAACACTTCCTATATCTAGATGAATAATTTCAACATCTTGTGGCTGATCCAGTGTTTTTAATTCCTTGGTTAAGGACTTTGGTGCTTCATCACCAAGGGTTGTTGTAATTTAGGCTTTAGGAGATTTTGAGGCCTCAGGGGAATTTCCTCTAGAAGGTGAAACAACTTGTTTAGAGGATTCCCCTTCCTCTAATTTTCTTTTGTGCGGAGATTTTTAAAATTTTGAAATAAAATTTTCCCACTTGCTTCCAGGTTATTTTAGAAAATGATAGTTACAAATTAATTTAATTAACCCATGGTGCTCCAATGGACCTACACCAGTCTTATATCTTTCTATAGAGGAGCAAAAAAATTCACTCAAAAATCCAGGCAAATTAACCCTAAGAGTAGGGTTTTCTTTCCTATGTTGCAAATATATAAGCATACAAAATGTAGGTCCTACATTAGTAGTAAGTTGGCCTTCATAGGTAAAATATTTTATAATACATGCAAAATTTATTCCCAAAGGCTCTAATATAAAAGTTATTTGAAACCCTTTATTATGTCCTCTAGTACTGATAACTATCATGGGTTGAGGATCTCCCTCTCTAAGAAATAATTTTGATAACTTTTTATATGTAACTTGAGAAGTTTCAGATAATTTAATACTAGAACTATCTAGGCCTGAGAGGCGAGAAATGACTTTCAGACTTACCTAAAAATACTTCCCATGTAGTGTCACCTAACCATTCGAGTAATTTTCTTCAAATGCATTCACCAATTTTCATTATATCCCTCAAACGTTTTGATAAAATCCAACCATCCCACTTCCTGAAACAAATTTTAAATGTTGCTCAATCCCAGTAATTTTTCTGCTAAAGTTGGCTCTGATTTCTTTTTCACACCCCCCATTTTATGTCCCCACTCTATGATTCTACTAAAAATTTCAATAGTGAGAGAAGCTTGTGCACAATTGGATTGAAAATATAATAAAAAAGTAATTATTTATTTTGTCTTTGTTTAGATCTTATTGTGCGATGATGTTAATTTGCATGGAGGAGTGCAAAAATAGTTTCATACTAGCAGTTAATCACTGAGTGGTGCAAGTTACTAAATTAGGAAGGGAGAACTCATACTAATTAATTAAACCTTATTAAAAAATAACTACTTACTTTAAGCAAAAATTTATAGTTATTTACATTCTATGATCACCTAAAGATTTCGTACCTTTACCGATTTAACAGGATGATGGAATGGTATTGGTTGAGCTCACAACATATTTATTATGGCATGAGTGAGGAAGCTTATGAATGACAGAGTCATGAAGGAGGACAGGCTATCATGGTGACATTTATTTATGATGAAAAGATGGCAAAAAAAATTTTAAAAAAAAGGTATGTGTACATAGGTGTGACAAATCAAAGCATCAAGAAGAATTCAAATTTTATGACAAGAGGCGGGAAGAATGGATATGGATAAGTTCTAGAGCACACTTATGGACATTCACTCGAAACCGATGACTAAGTTCTAAAGCACGCTTTGAGGCTTGCATTCAAAACGCAAAAAATGAATAAGTTCTAGAGCATCACTAAAAGATGTAGCCGGATCAACAACTAAAAGAGTATTTTGGAGTGCTATCATCACAAGATGCAGCTGGAGCAGAAGCCAAAGGAACATTTTAGAGCATCATCACAAGATGTAGATAAAAATAATAAAAGTGGAAATATATGAATGAACTCAAACTTTAGGACCTTTTCTCTACCAATCACCATTCTACAAGAACAATCGTATGACACAATGAGTTGAGATGAAAGTTCCAAAGCACCATTGCAATCAAGTTCATGTGTTTTGGAGCTTTGTCGTGATAGGAGGTAAGTTCTGAAGCACTGGGGCAATTGAACCAACAACTTCCAGAGAATTGTGGAAAGGTTCTTTAGAAGTTGTTTTAGATTTATGAGGAGTCTTGCAAAATAAAGACAACATGCAGTTCAGTTTGAAAATAAGAATGCTTTGAAATAAATTTATACACATGTATTTTTATTACACTTTTTTTGATATGTATATTGATATGCAATATTGAAGGTTTAAGTGGACTCTACCTTGGTAGAGTCAATGCCTTAGATTTATCCCTGCATTTCTACCAATTTTGTAAATTCTTCTTTGTTGACAGGTTTATGGTAGATACATAGGCAATGGCCATTTACCAAGAGAGTTCATGTATCACCATCAATGGGTTTTTGTTGAACTATTCCATTCAAAAAGACTTCATAAATTTCATATGGGCCTAGCCAATGAGTTCTAAGATTTACATTGTGATCTTTATATCTAGAATCGAATAACAAGGGTCAGTCACCATTATGGAACTCTCTCTCTTTAATGTTCTTCTCAATCCAAACTTTTTGTTGATGCTAAACTAGCTCAGTTTGATGGACAACATCTACATTAATCTCATCCAAATCACTTAGCTATAATGCTTGATCCACTTGGGCTCATTTTAGATCTAGGCCCAAATCCATAGCCATTCTTAGAGTTTGGAGTTGAAACTCAATGGGTAAGAGAGGTCTCTTCCCCAAAAAAATCTCATAGGGGCTGAACATAATTATGGATTTCCATTTTGTGTTGTATGCCCAAACAACTTCAAGAAATTTCCTAGCCCAAATCTCTTCTCCCTACAGAAACCGTCTTGGTCAATATGTTTTCTAACTCCCTATTAGTCACCTCCACTTGGTCGTTTTCCTGAAGGTGATAGGGAGATGACTTTTGTGACTCACATGAAAATGGTTCATAAATTGTAGAAGAACTTTGGACATGAATTGGGGTCCCTAATATATAACAATGGTTTGGGGAGCTCCAAACCTGAGAAAAAATTTACTATAGAGGAAGTTAGCAACTTGTTCCTCTCTAGCAACTCGTAGGGCCTAAACTTCTTCCCATTTACTCAGGTAATTGGTGCAAACAATAAATTATTTCCCTTGAGAGGAAGGATCTATGGGACCAATAAAATCCAATCCCCATTTTTTGAAGGGTTCAAGGACTACTTGGGGCTGCATGGGAATTTTAACAGAATCGATTGGTCTTCCTACTCTTTGATATTCATAATCGTGATGAATATACTTTTTAACATCTTTATCCATTGAAGGCGAATAATACCCAACACCCAATTTTTTTGAGAAGTTATTTTTGTATAGTAATGACCCCTAGAAGGATCATCGTGATAGGCCCTAAGGATACTATAAGTTTCATCTGCCCTGACCCATCTTCTCAAGACCATATCAGAGCCACAACGGAATAAAATCCCATTAATCCACTTAAATGGGGCACTCTCTCTAATAATTTCTTCCTTTGTTTTGATGTATAACCAAGCGGTACTTCTGAAGTGACTAAATAGTTGGCAAGTTTAGTGAACCAATGTCTCTTTGTAGAGATAGCAAACAAATTTTCATCTGGAAACTCATCTTGCACCAACACAATTACCATCTTCTTGTTTGATTCGAGACAAAAAGTCTGCTATTACATTAAATTTCCCTGGTTTATCAAGTATTATTCCATTGAACTCCTAAAGGAGTAGTAACCACCTCATTATTCGCCCATTAACTATAGGTTTATTCATCAAATATTTTACAACTAAATGATCTATATAGACAATAACTTTATATCTTGTAATATAATGGTGGAACTTTTTAATGGCATGAACCATAGCAAAGAATTCTTTGTTTGTTTTCGTGTATTTTTTCTCAGCAGAATTTAGGTTTTTACTATTGAATTATATGGCATATTTACCTCAATTCTCATCTTCTTGCCCCAATATTCCACCAATTCCCTCTTCCAAAGCATCGGCATAGATATCGAATGGAAGGTTCCAATTTTTCCCATGAAGGATAGGGGTAGAGACAAGCTTCTCCTTTATTGTTTCAAATGATCATTGACACTCGGGTGTCTAGTTAAACTCCACATCTTTTTCGAGAATGGAAAACATAGGGGCATCTATTTTACTAAAGGCTTCGAAAAAACTTTGGTAGTATCCAGCATGCTGAAGGAAACTTCTATCTGTTTGCATCTGAGGAGTAGTCAGTTGTTGAATGACTTAAATTTTCTTGAAATCAACCTTTATTCCTTCTGAGGAGATATGATGACCTTAGACTATTCCTTAATCCACCATTATCAAACAATTTTCGTGGCTAAGGGAAAGGCAATGATCCTCATAGAAATCTAAAACCTTATCTAGTTTTTGAAGGGCTTCATCATAGGTTGAACCATAGATAGTGAAGTTGTCCATATAGACCTCTACACAGTCATTGACAAGCTCAACAAATATAGCCAAAATGACTCTTTAAAAATTTGAGGAGCATTACAAAGTTCAAAGGGAAGAACACGATATGATAATATTCCCCGTGGACAAGTAAAAGTCATCTTATCTTGGTCTTCTAGTGCTACCTGAATGTGGTTGTAACCACTAAATCTATTGAAAAAGGAGAAATATTTCCTCCCAGCCAAATTGTCCAAAACCTGGTTTACAAATGTTAAGGGAAAATAATCTCGATGAGTGGATTTATTAAGTTCTCTGTAATCTATGCATATTCTCCACTTTCCATTTTTATTTGGCACAATAGCCATAGGTGACACCCACTTTCTATCCGAGATGGGAGAAATAAACCCTACTCAGAGGAGTTTCTCAATTTCAATTTTGACAAGATCCTTTAATGCAAGATTGAGTCTCCTATGTGGCTGACATACATGTCTTATGTTAGCATCAATATAAATTTTATGCATACAAACACTTGGATGGATTCTCCTCATGTCTATGTAGTCCCAAGAAAAATATTTAGAACTCTTTACCAACACATTAAATAATGTATCCTCTACTAATTTTGTTAGCCAACTATTGATATTCAAGGTTTTTCCTAGCAACAACATAATTGTTTTTGTTCCTAGATGGGCCGAAGTGATAGTATGAATTGGTCACAACAAGGAGTTGAGAGAATAGCTATGAGGTATTAGTCAATGAAATTTGTTAATGTCCTTTGAAAAATGACTAGTTTTGGGAATCATATTGGCCAAAGGACAAGGCATTCCCATAGTAGTATATTTCTATTCCATCCCATGTACATCAATTGGTTGTCCTAGAATTTTTGGAGCATCGACTATTTCCTCATCACTTGAACCTATAGAAAGATGCGCAAAATCACTTACTAACTCATCCTCTAATTCCTCTCCATGTTGTTTACTGACTACCATGGCAAACAAGGCCAAAGTATTTAACTATTAAAATCTTTTGGTTCATCAACCCAAACTTTTTTATATTCGGTGGGCTTAGCAAGAGGACACAAGAATAAACATTTACTGTCTAGACCATGTGAAATGGTCATTCCTCCTTCTCTGCATTCAATTTTAGCTGTGATAGTGGCCAACCATGATCTTCTAAGAATTATTGGATAGCTATCTTTAGGTGTAAGTGACTGGATGACTTGAAAGTCAACTAGATATTCCCATCCATCAACTTTGACAATAATGTTTTCAATAATGCCCTTTGGAATGGCTATAGACTGGTTTTCCATCTATGAAACTATAGTTATGGGACGTAAATTATTAAGACCTAATTTTTCTATCACATCCACAGTCATTACATTAACGGTTGCTCCTAAATCCATCAATGCATTAGGTATTCCTACCTCATTAATTGTGACAGTTATAAGTGAACTACTGGGATCATTAAATTTTGAAGCAATAGTCTTCCCAGACAAAAATTCAATTAAATAACCATCAATGTGCACAGTATTAATTTTCTTTGGTTTCCTCCCCAAGGTTTTAATACATAGCTGCTTGATCACTTGGTTCACCTCTGGAATTTACTTTATTTCTTGCAACAAAGGAACCTCTATTTGTAGTTGTTTGATCTCTTGAATTAATGTAGTTTCAAAGGTCAAAGACATTTCCAGAGTATCTTTCAAACTGGTTGATTTCAGACGCTCCATAAATGGTTCTTGAGTTTTATCTTTTCGAGAGGTATCCTTTCTAAGATTAGTTGGAGATTGACCTTCCTCCTCCTCCTGAGGTAAGTTAGATGCTCTTGTTGTTGAAGGAAGCACAATATTATTTGTGGGAACAATGTGGCTGGTTGGAGTGACCTTCTTAGGATTTTTAACTGTGGGTTCATCCACAATTTCTTCAATGGTTGGTGTTTGAAGTGTTCTACTAGAGCACAACTATAAATTTACACAATGCATAGCATTAAGTCCGATAACATTATCTTGTTCAGTAGAGTTGACTAGAGTATTTTGTCGATTGTTCTTGGGATTGGGAAGTGGTTGTGCTGGGAGCTAAGGTTGATTTATTTGTTCAATTTGAGGAGGGTTTTGGAGTGGAGTATAAAATTTTGTTGTTGATTCATACAAGGCCCAGTATAGAATTTTTTTTGTCCCTGATTCCATTAGGGAGTAGTATGTTATGGATACCATTGTTGTTGAGTTTGGGTTGGCCACTGCTGAGTTCCGCATGATTGGTTTTCCCATTCAGGGGGTCCCCAATAGGGAGATCCCCAATTAGGTTTATGAGGAGGTGGTTGAGGCCATGATGTGGTCCATTGATTACTAGCCCAATTGTTTTGGGGTTTCCAAGTGGGATTGGAATTTTGTTCATAAGGAAAGTTCCCTCCTTGGTATTGATTTACCACATTGATTTCTTCCTCAACCTGTGTAGTCCTTTTCTTGGAATTCTTGAGATCAATAAGAAGCTCAAATTGGTTTTTAGGATGGTTTTGTTCGCAAAGGTGACAGACATTAACCTTGTCTAGGGGACATTCTCGCAACAGATATTTATTTTGGCATCTAGGACAATAGATGGAAAAAGTCTTAAGATTGCATGTATTAGCTTGTATGCCATCTAGTGTAGTGTTCAATTGAACAAGTATGTCAGTTTTAAGGTTTTCTATTTCCTCACCAAGCTTGTTGATTTCGTTGGACCCTTTAAAATAAGTATTTTTGTGAATTCCTCCTCGAGTACATGGGAAATTCTAACACAACTTACATATTTTGTCAAGGCCCATCTGAGGCACATCTCATGTTCCCATTAGATCTAGGCTTCATATTGCATCCTCATTGGATCCTTTAAGAAATATAGTACTGAGAATCTCATCACTAATGGTCTCTTCTCCACATCGTTTAGACAAGAAAATAAACCTGTCTAGGTAGTCCTTCAGAATTTCATCCTCATTTTTCCTAAGTTTAAACAACTCCTCCTTTCAATCACTTACCCTAGAATAACTCTGGTATTTATGTAGGAAAGTATTCTCCATGTCATCCAAAAATTTAATAGATCCTATACATAATCCCATAAACCAATGCATGGTTCTATCCTTCAAGGTAAAGGGAAACAAATTTAGTTTCTGATTATTATTTTTATAGTTGTAAGTTTGAAAGACGACCTTAAATTTGAAAAGAAACTGGTTTGGGTCTTCCGAGGATAAACCACAGATGGTTGGCAAGAAATCTAGAGAGATTTTTTTAATCATGGATCATCCTTTGCATCCAAAGTAATAGGATAAGTGAATTTTCATGGTGGAAAAGGATCATTGTTAGTACGGTTGGCATTATTTTAGTGTTGTTTAGCCCTACGATCACCCATGTTCAGAGGAATGTGTTCTTTGAGGATGATTTCTTCTATGACCGGTTGGTCTACTAGATGATCTTCATGAAAATAATGGAAAGCCTTTGGTGGGTTAGGCTCAATTAATTCATCAAGTAAGTGGTCCTTTGAGCCTTGGGCCTCCCTATGTATGATTGAGACATATTTTATGGGGGTCTTTGGTATAAATCTTCTATGAGGGCCTTTTTTCCTAACCATACTCAAAAGGAAGCCAAAGGGGGTATTTTGGTTGAAAAGAGGTATTCAAGATGTATCCTATTAAAACTCAAGAAAGAAATTTGTCACTGACAATGATGCCAAAAATTGATAGGATTTCGTTAGGTCCCATTACTTTAGAAGATAAAATCTTCAATATATTGATCGAGCAGTGTCCAAGGTTGTCTATAATAGAAGATGAATTGACTAACTCTCTTAGATTTTATAACCTTTTCAGAGTTGCTTAGAACATTAATCCTTAACTGAAGGCCGTCTAACTATCTCACTAGAAAAATAGTTTATCTAAAGAAAACTGAAATTATTTAAACTAGAAAACACAAAATGAGTAATGTAGAAAATATGATAACTAAATGAGAAAGCATGGAAAGAACTAAACTAAAAATCATGTAAACTATAGAAGTAGATTTTCTTAAAATAAACTATGAAACATCTAATTAATAACATAAAAAAGTGACTTGTAACAGTTAACACATTATGGAAATGATAGATAGTGAGTGCTCCACAACTTCAGACTCTACAACCACAATATTACTGACTTCTACATAATTAACATGGAAAAAAAACCATACCCATAATTGTTATTGATGT
This sequence comes from Sequoiadendron giganteum, assembly GCA_007115665.2. NCBI lineage: Eukaryota > Viridiplantae > Streptophyta > Pinopsida > Cupressales > Cupressaceae > Sequoiadendron > Sequoiadendron giganteum. The sequence goes on from CM021108.1 coordinate 149,259,375, forward strand.
AATAAAGACAACGGAAAGGAAAGTACACATCTATTTAATCTATTCTCCCTCAAGTGGCTAGCTCGTGGGTTCCCATGTTCGTTCTTAGGTCACATACACAACTGATTTGAAATCTCTTCCACTAAGAATAATTTCCATCTATAATTTCAACAACTTAGAGATTGATATGCAATAGTATTTTTATTCATATATATTTAGAAAACATGTCTACAAAATAACATCACTATTTTGTGTCTCTTTTGCTTCTAGAGAATACATATTTATAAAAAACTTCTAACTAAGTCTTATATTTCAAATGGCTTGGATTACCATTGAAAAAGTCTTTAACAGATTGTAAACAAACTTTATGTCTTTAAATGCCCATTACATAGATATTAAAGAGGCTCGATTCGATCCATGAAGACTTTAAAATTTTAAAACATATTAGAAATTTAACTAGAATAAATTAAGATTCCGGTCCATCATCGTAATGTTCTGGAGCATGTTTCCAACACATATCTTCAATCTGTTCTAGAGCTCATGCTGGTTGAATTCTTTTAACTATTTTTTGATGACCGATTATTATCCTACAATTACTTAAAACAACCCATTAAAACTACACTGGAAAGATACTTCAATAAATCACAAGAAATACAGTTTCTAATATTTTTCTTAAAAGACAAGCAATTATGATGCCTAAAGTTTAATTAATTGGTAGAGAATAAGAATTTTTCATATATGAGATAGGGATTTATTATGTTATCATGATGAGATTATTTTTATCTCACCAAGTGTCACCTCCACCATTTGAAGACCTATACAAGAGAACAATGGGAGAATTTTGTTTTCTCATGCAAGCCTTATGACTATTGTTTGTTTTATTGGCCTTCCTTATGATCTCCACATGCCCCTTGTCTTTAAACTTGACCATTTCTTGCAAAATGGTCTTGTTTCTCAAATTGTAGGTACTTTTGATAATTTTTTTCTTATTTTGATGATGGGCCTTCTCTTTACCCTTTGGAGCAATACATGTCCCAAGAACCTCTTTCTCATCCACATAAATATCCTCATGACACTCAAACACACTGAGTCATCTAGACCTCCTAGTTGTCTTAATTGACTCACCCGACCTACTCATTTTGCAAAACACAAGTTAGAAGCTATACCAAATCTAAATTGAGTGAAGACAACCAACTTTAAGTCATGAATTAAAATTGTAGGAAAACACAGCCATAAATCTAGATAATTTCAACAAGCCCCGAAAATATAAAACTCCTAGATCAACTCAAGCCTGAATCATAAAACAGCTCACACAAAAGACCAACTCACTTAGGATAAAACATATATATCCTCTGGAATAGAAAAATCAACAATCACACACTCCTTCAATGCCCCACTCTTCCTATTCTCTACAAACTGAAAATGGTGAGATCAAATATTAGGAAATCAATATTAAATATATGATTTGGAGTGTGTAGCAATTAGCGATTGAAGAGGTCGTCATGCAAGCGAGTTGATAATTGAGCAACTCAGCTTTGAATTTGGACTGTCGATCTTTGAGGATTTAAAACTTCATCAATGACAAGCTAGAACACTATTTCTAGCCTTTTACAACTTGTTCCTAAAAACGACAATACTGCCTCAAAATTTGTCACATCTTCCCTTAGTCTTCATTAGTCACCTACGATCTAAGAATTAACATGCATCACCAACCTGATCCATGCCTTTTCATTTATATTATTAAAGTACATAGAGCTAGAACTTGAAGAGAACATTCTCTAGAACGTCCCATCACACATCACATATTTTCCCCACCCCTTCAAGGTTCAATCAGCGACAAGGGCATTGGCGCGATGAAATTTAGACCTTTAGATCATTGCTCATTTTTTGAATATGCATAGCACATCACACATCACTGATTCATATTTCAAAATCTAGACCACATCACCAACATCTTGAAACAAATGATGGAGACATAATATGCCACATGTACGTGCATGAAAATATAAGGCACCAGATATATCGCTCACGAGAACACCTCAGATCAACAAAAGGAAACCCTGAACAAATAACTTCATCGCTCATTCCCAACTCAAACAAAAAAATTATGCAACCATCAATGATGGGTGATGGAATACACCTCAAAGAGCCTTGAGGTCATCGATCCTCACTCATCTGAAAACTAAAAAATCAAAAAAAATATGTGATGAGCGATAAGAGAAGATATAACAAGCACAAGGGTCCATCGCACATCAAAAATTCTCATCATGAGATTCATGAGCAATTAGTGACATGAAAGCAACTAGTGATAATAGCAATAATCCGAATATAGTTCATCACCGACGCAAGTTTGTTTTTAGAAAGTCATCCATGATGAGAAAAACCAAAGAAACATCGCTCATCACTCATCGCCCATTTGGCATTGTATTTCAAAATCCATGTGTGATGAGTGATAAAGGAAAATAGTGGAGAGGACTTAAGTAAAGGCAATTTAGCACATTCCCGTAATTTGTTTCAAGATGGGGACCATCTAGGACAATGTATAAAAGGCCTCAAGGACATAAAACATAATATTTTCAGATGATGTAAAGGGACAAATAAGGTTAATTGATAAAAATTATAAAATATAAGAATGTCAAACCTAGGTATGAGGGTCCAGTTACTCCATGAGTGTTAGTTACTAGAGATGTTTTAAGATGGGGGTATGTGGAATATCATCATGGAAAAAACAGGCCCTTAAGTGGCAAAAAAATTAGAAAAATTAGAGTTAGGCAACTTGACATAAAAATTTGAATAAGTTATCTATATTATTTCAAAAATATGTAACAATAGAAGTTATAGAAAATTGAATTTAGTTTCCAAATTACTAGATTTATTTACAAAATAAAAAAATCTACTTGGTGAAAATTTGAAATTTCAATACAGTAGTACTTAAATTTTAGGAAAAAAATAAGAAGTAGGTGTTTGTCTGACCACCCTAACCACATTAAAATGATAATATTTTTTAATAAGATTTTAGATATCAGTAGACGACTCATGTCCCAATCCAATGCATATTTTTTTGTAATTTTTTTCCAAGTAAATAATTAATTAGAATTTTTTCATGACAACTTTTAAAAAATATAAAGACTCGTATGTCTGACCACCTTAATTTGGTCAAAACTTCATGAAGTTAATTTTTTTCTTTTCTAATTTTATAGTATGTGAAGCATAAAATGTGACGCATATTTTGGATTCAAAAAATATGATATTGTTTGAAAGCTATAGATGTTTTTCAATCAGCCTAAAAATCAAGACTTTAGTCATAATTCAATAGAAAATGAATAATAATTATTTATTAAATTCAAAAGTAAAGCATAATTTATATTGGTAGAAATCTGAGAATCTCCTTTAAAAACCCTTTTCATTTATCAATTTTGGGTAAAAAAAAGTTGCCAGCCACATACCCATCATATTGCCACTTTTTGGCCCATCATGATCCTGCACATACCCATGGCCAAAAATTGACAAAAGAAGGTGAATGATGAATTAGGGTCTTAAAAAGGGCTTTTCCCTAAGGGTTTCCTGGGTGAGATTTTGATAGCAAAATCCCGAGGCAATATAGATGAACAAAACCCTAAGTCTAAACCTTTTAAACTAACTAAAATTGGCAAAGACAAGAATGCAAACATTAATTTTGTAGGGGTCCCATCACACTCATGTAATTGAAACAAAGAAAAAGGGGAGATGAATGATGATGAACTAAAAAATAAGGTTAATCAAATTATTTCACCTACCTTTTTCAATATATGATTCACTTAATTATGAGAGGTAAAATGCATAAATAATAATAAAAAAATAAACCTATATTTTATAACAATAAATAGGAAAGTTTCTTGATGCTGAAATGATATGCACCTTGTTGAAAAAGTGTTGCTTCAAGCCTCCCAGAGAACTCATTTTCTCAGTGGTGAATAGTTCCATGTTAGGGTTCCAGAAAATCAATTTCGGGATCCTCTTCTTTAATATTTGTATTCCTAGCTCCCAAAAGTTAGAAATAAATTTTGTTGCTTAGCTCTCGTGATCTTGCAACAAAGATGAAAAATTTTACAACTTTGCAACTTTGACAACTTTTTTTCTCCACTTTATCTTCAATCTAAAACCTGCAATCACAAATGAAAGATGAGAAAAAAAAAATTGTTAGGGAATAGGGGTTTTCCTTTGTTAAGCACCATTTTGGTAATTAAACCTTATGATTAAACAATGAAACATGAAACATGACATAATGAGACCTTGGATGAAGTCTTGGATCATAAATTAGCAATCTAGCATACCAAGCATCTCTAAGGAATGTAGATCTTGATCTTGAATTTGGATGTGAAACAATGTTTGAATTGTATCTTTAATGCTACATCAATACATTAGCTCAACAATATGCATGATGCACGATGCCTTTGACATGATGAAATGACCTTTCATTGTTGTAATAAAACATAAATAAAAAACCCTTGAATGCCTTTTGAATTCTCTCGAAATGCTCTCTTCATTATAAGTTTTCTATAATGCTTGAATACTTGAAAGCTTAGATGAAACTATGTGAATTAACCTTGTATTTATACTAAAGATTTAATCTTGAAATTAAAATAACACAAGCCATCATAACATTTGGGATTTGAAATTAATAAAATCTCCCCAAGAATATGGTAAAAAAGGGGTGTCCTAAGTTTAGAAGGACTCATTCACCATTGGGTGAATGGTTCCTAGCACACTCAACTAGGACATGCTTTGGGGATATGAAATAATATGCCAAAAGGGTATCCTAGGACCTAGCGAGAACCCATTCACCAATTGGTGAATGGGTCCCATGTCACTATCCTATGACTCAAACCTTACAAAATTAAGTGTTGTGAAATATTATTATTGAGTGTCAGGAATTATCCCTTAGAAAATACAATAAATTGGGCTCGGATTTGAATATGAGAGGCTAATTAAGCTCAATTCATCTCAATTAATTAATAAAATCCCTAAATTAGTGTGAAATTGTAAAGAAGCACTTTACAACACCCTAAATAAGGAATCATTAAGTCCATTTTATTAAAAAAGGTCCTAGACCTAATATGTGTGTAAAGCACATTACAACACTAAATCAAGGTAACATTAGGATCATTTACTATTACTTATTCATTCCTAAAATAAGGAAAAAGGGATACTTTTTTTGTTACTACCTTAATGTTTTGTATCTCTTATCTTGATCTACATTTCTTCGAGGTTCATTGATTCTAGAAAACACAAGTTCATCTTTGACAAATTTTACATCTTCAACATTATTTAGTAGTTATTGATAATGATTTTCTTATCATCGTGGGATATCTTTTTAGAAGCTCTCAAATCTTTCTCCTTCTCTCTTTTGGAGGATAGTTTTGTTCCTAGTAGGTTTTCCATATTTCTCCATTCACGAGATATTAGATTTTACACAGGTACCTAACCTGCCCTTATAGCTAGGACCCATTTCATTTGTATCTATTGCACTTTTATGATCTCCCCAAGTATCATTTCAGGGGGGGTGTTAGAGTGAATAATTTATCTATTTATTATACTTAAGTTTATTGAGGTTGATGAGGTTAGACAACATCTTGTCTAACTAAATGTGCAACCTTTTAGACCTATGGAGGTTACAAAGTTATTTGGTAAACCACATGTGCTACCTTTTTTAAGCTGGAAGACATTCCATCTCACCTAAAGGGTCACTCAACACTTGGCATCAAGATTGATGACTTGGTCAAACAAGTTGTCGGTTTGCACATTCCTAGTGATCCTTAGGTTAACACCTGTAGGAAACTTGTCTACCCATTTGTGTCACTTCATCGGGCACTTGTCAATCCACATGATAGGTGGATTTACTCTTCCTTGCCTATATATGTAGGAGTTCTTCATTTGTACATTTAGGTTGGCTAAATATATTTTGTTAATTTTTTAGGTAAAATAAAATATGCCTATATTATTATATTAGATAATCAAATAAATAATGCAATATCAAAATTTTAGATAAGAAAATGGCCATATGAGAACTAAATACAATATTTGTATTGTTTATTATGCATTTTTTCAATCTCCATGATCTCCTAATTCTTATACATATAACCCACCTGGTGAACCAAACTAGTGTTTTTAAGACTACCTTGCATAACATTGGAAACCCTCTAGAATTTGGATAATATCATAGTGAAGATGAATAAAATTAAAAAAGGTAGTAATAAATAAAATAAATGAAACATACAAGTTACCGTGCCTATTACCTTCTCATTTCATTGATTGGGCTAAAGTGAATGAACCCTTCTCCATTTTATTTTTTCTTTTGATGATGTTGGTTGACTGAATGTGGTATGTCAGACCAACAACATGATGGTAGGATGACTGTACATATTAGATAGAATATATGATATCATGTACTTAGGATGATACAAGATAACTAAAATCAGAGCAAATGTCTTCATTTCTACATTTTTCCTAAGTAGAAAATCAATGGCCAAGGTGAATTGGTTAATGGATGGCTATGATTGAATAAGAGTGATTGCATGGATTAAGGGCTTATATTTGGACATGTATCACAATATAAAGGAGTTAGAATGACATATGTCATAGGCGTAAGAGCTAGGTGTTCTCACACATCTACGAGCACACACATAAGGAGGCTCAAAAAGAGATAAGTGAGAGGTATGGCAACTACCTTATGACATATATAAGAGGTAGAGTGGCTTCACATGTGTGAGAGATATGATAACCCATGTGTGAGGAAGGGGAAGGGTACCTATAGTTTAGGACACTTATCACGTGATGACAAGTTTATATCATGATCCATGCAGTTTGATTCAACGGGTAGGATTGAATGAATATTAATTGAGAGTGATGTGGAATTGAACATTAAGGAAAAAAATAAAGAAGGTTAATTAGCATAAATCAGTAAATTAAGTAGGTACTTATTAATTGATTTATTTGGAGGATTTGGGGCATAAAGTTAGACATTATAAAATAAACATAAATGTATTTAGTTAAGGGAGAAAAATGTAGGTTGAGAGTTAACATTAATTAAATATATGCATACTTATTTAATTAAGGTTGGATTAATTAATTAAATAATCGCTATGATAGAGTGAATTTAAGTGTAGTTGGTTATGGTCAAATTTAGGTGTGTACACATAGCGAACAATTTCTATGAACTCTCTTCTTCCCCTTGAAAATAATCAAAATTATTCTCTTAATAGGTTGGGTGTCAATCCTAAACCATAGCACTATAGTAGTTTTGGAATGGATGGTGCAGGAGCACTCCATTCCAAAGTGGAAATCCTAGATTTGAGAGATATTATACAATTAATTGTAGGTAGATGGAGAATGGATACACAATAATGGTTTGCAAGTAAGATGGGTGGATAAAGAACTTGTGCCATTGCATTTGGTGTTCTTCGATAGAAATTGGCTTACACATGTTGCAATTTAAATATTTTATTATCTTCCTTTTTAGTCAATTCCCTTGTAGACCAACATACCTTTACGTTACCAAACCTACCTTTCACAAAACTTTGATGAAGTGTACTCTCACTCTTTATCATCCTTTGCATTTGTCTCATCGATGATATTGAAAAAACATGAACAATTTTGACACTTTAACAAGTGTATGAACATAGAAACTCATCAAAACTTAAAAAACCCATTCTTCCATTCTCTTTCATCTTTTCTCTCTTCCTTTTTCTCTTTATTCTGATTTTTATTTTTTTGTTTCATTTCAATGAAATGGTTAACCTAAGAACCAAAAGAGGCCCATCGACAAGGTCGGGTACTAGAATAAACACCGAAACGAACCTTCACTTTATTCATTGCTCGATCAGCACTTCGAAAGCTTTCAAGTCTATTTAAAATTCTGAAGCACTCTACTTTTCCCTCTTTTGTTGGGGTCTCGGCAGATTCGATGGTTTTCGAACCAAACAAAAGGCTGATAATCACACACACAAAACCTTCAACCTCAACAAAATGACAAACACATGAAATTTAAGTTGTAGGATTCGAATTAAGATGATTTTCAAAGTGACCTAGAATATCGGAGAGAGGCAAAACATGCGACAAAAACTCAAATTTATCAAAATTTTCTAGAGCCCTAACAGAATGTACATCGCGAATTTAAAATAAAGCATAAATTTTGATTAGTTGTATATATTTATTTTGCATAATGTTCTCTATATAATTACTCGAAGAACTGATAGTTTTATGTATCATACGACAATTTACCTATAAAAAAGTGTGTAATAGCAAACAAGGTATGTTGGGATAATGACAAAAACTATCCAACGAGGGAAACAGTGCAGGCTAATTGATGGGGATTAACATTCCATCTTTCTATAATGATTTGAATTTCTTTGAACATTTGTTTATTTCCTTCAGGTTAAATATTGCTTCATTACAGTCTTTTAATTTTAGGAGACTTGAGTGTATGAGGATTTTTTTTTTCCCTTTTAATGCTTCTTAGGGTATTGCTACCTACCCCAATGTTAATTATAGTGGGGTGATGGTATGATAAGGTCCAAGGTGATACATTGACCTTATTATTAACCCTTTTAATTTGGTGAAATGTGAAGGTTTCCTTATTTGCATAAAAGTTATCCAATCTCTAGTAAATCCTTTTGTTGCCATTTTGAGAGGTACACCAAGTGTATCATATGGTTTTATTCTCTTTTTTTGTACCCTCCAAAGGGTCTATGATTTTGAGGTTATTTTTCATTGTGTACAAAAAAAAAAAAAATCATTCCCTTTGTTGGTTATTTTTTATGAACCAAAACTTGATCTCATCTTTCACCTATGAATCTACCAAAATTCAATTGTTAGTAAGGGTAGGGATTGGCCAGCACATAAGTAAGAATTTTAAATCCCTTACTTCTTCACTTCAGGCTCTATGAGACAAAATAGGGTAATCCTAAACATTCTCATGTGATATTCATTTAAATAAGAGGATTTTTATACATAGATGAATTCCTCCAAAGTGAAAATGTAAAAAAATCATCAAAGGTTTGACTGAGCTTTCAATAAACTATCATTCATTACAAGGAATAATGCAACACTTCAGGTTGGGATATTATAATTGAAATTTTTGATAATTTCATTTTGAGCCTCTGGCTAGGTGCGTTACTAACTCAACTTAATCTAAGATACTTGATAATGAAGGGACTAGTGCCTCGTCCATGGGATGATGTAATCACCTTTGCAATTGATCAATAATACCTTAACAATTCAACTCATTAATTTCTAGATTATTGGTATACTACTTTGTAACATTCAATTCATTGCATCTAAAACATAGCTTCTTACCAAATCCTATATCCTTTCCTCACAAACCCATGACCTTACTTCAAAATTAAATGAATCCTTTGAATTAAAGCATAAATAAAATCACTCATTTAGTTTAAACAATAGAAAACAAATGAAACTATCATTAAAAATTTCATTCATAATCTTCAAGGAAATTAAACAATAGAACATATATTTTAGGACTAATAATTTTTTTATTGATGTTACTATAAAACCATTTAAGACCATTACATCATGACTCATACCCTAAACTTGTTTTGTGTATATTCATCAATCTACCTATTTACATTTATGATCCCTTCTAAGATTAGCATGCTCACCTAGACCCTTCTGAAACAAAAAACTTCAACCCTCATAATCAACCCTTAAATCCCTTTTATACAACAAGGGAGTGACAAGCATCTAGCTTATTTACGATTACATTTCATATTTCATTACAAAACCAATTTCAACCACATTTGAGAGATTCCCTTAGATGGTTATATGTAATCATTTGCATAAAACGTGAAAGCAAAAGAAAAAATTCTCCATAAGTTGGTTGAAGAAGATGATCCAACCCTCCATAAGAAACCATTTTTTGATGCAGCATCACCGAAAACCCATGTCCATGTAGACAAAAAAAGATTATCAAATAGTAATGGAGGTGAAAACTCACACTTCCTAGAAAAAGAATATTTGTCATTAAGGATACAGAGTCCAATACTTCTCCATCACAAAAGCCCAAAATACATCCACGTCAATAGCAAGAAAAAAAATAGAGACACATGCTAAAGAAGATGATCCTGATGCAGTGGCAATGGTCTCATCAAAAACAAAAACTAGGTCCAGACATTATTTTGATTCGTCAGCATCAAATTATTCTCACCTTATCCTTGTTTGTGATCCAACCAGAGGAACCATCACTACATCCTCGTCAGAGTCATCATACGAAACTAGAGAGAGAAGGTAATGGTCATATCCCGAGTTAGTGTCACCTCAACCATCTGAAGGTCTATCAGAGATAACGATGGGAGAATTATGTTTTCCCAAGCAAGCCTTGTGACTCTTCTTTCTTTTCTTGGCCTTCCTCATGAGCTCAACTGGCTCCTTATCTTTAAACTTGACTATTTCTTCTAAAATGGTCCTATTTATCAAATTGTAGGTACTTTGGATATTTTTTTCTTATTTTGATGAAGAGCCTTCTTTTTACCCTTTGGAAGCATAGAAGTCCTAAGGACTTCTTTCTCATCCACATAAATATCCTCATGACACTCAAACACACTGAGTTGTCTAGACCTCCTAGTTGGCTTAATTGACTCACCCAACTTACCCATTTAGTAAAACACAGGGTAGAAGCTATACAAAATCTAAATTGAGAAAAGAAAACCAAATTCAAGTCCTGAATTAAAATTATAGGAAAGCACATCCATAGACCTAGATAATCTCAATAAGCCCTATAAATATAAAACTCCCAAATGAACTCAAGCATGAATTGAAATAGAGCTCACACAAAAGACCAACTCACCTAGTATAAAACATCAATATCCTCAGTAATGGAAAACTCAACACTCACACACTCCTTCAATGACCCACACTTCACATTCTCTACAAACTAAAAATGGTGAGATCAAACGGTAGAAACTCTGCATTAAATAGATGATTTGGAGCATGTAGCAATTAGTGATTGAAGAGATCATCATGTGAGTGAGTTGATAATTTATAAACTCAGCTTTTAATCTAGACCATCGATCTTCGAGGATTTAAGACTTCCTCAGTGGCAACCTAGAACACTGTTTCCGGCCTTTTATAACTTGTTCTGAAAAATGGCAATACCACCTCAAAAGCAACCATGTCTTCCCCTAATCTTCATTAGTCACCTATGATCTGAGAATTAGAATACATCGGCAACCCGTTTTATGCCTTTTCATTTATATCAAAAAAGTACATAGAGCTGGCACTTAAAGAGAATATTCCCTGGAATGTCCCATCATGCGTCACAAATTTTCTCCACCCGTACAGGATTCAATGAGCAATGAGGGCATTGGTGCGATGAAATTAAAACTGTTGGATCACTTCTCATGTTGGGAATCTGCATTATACATCATGCATCATTGATTCATATTTCAAAATCTAGACCACATCAGTGACATCTTGAAACCAATGTTGGGGCCATATTATGCCACATATACTTGCATGAAAATCTAAGGCACCAGATATATTGCTCATGAGAACACCTCGGATCAATGAAAGGAAACCCTAAACAAAGCACTTCATCGCTCATCACCAACTTGAATAGAATAATCACACAACCATCCATGATGGGTGATAGAACAAACATCAAAGAGACCTTAGATCATCTCTCATCACCCATTTGAAAACTCAAAAGTTAGAGAAAATCTATGATGAGTGATAAGAAAAGATATAATGAGCTCACAAGGGTCCATCACACATCGATAATTCTCAACATGAGATTCATGAGAAATTAGTGACATGAAAGTAGCTAGTGATAATAACAAAATTCCATATATCATGCATTGTCAATGCAAGCTTTTTGTTATAAAGTGATCCATGATGATCAAAACCAAAGAAACATCGCTCATCACTAATCACCCATTTGAAATTGTATTTCAAAAGCCATTTGCGATGAGCGACAAAGGGAAATAGTGGACATGACTTAGGTAAAGAAAATTTAGCATGTTCCTGTAAGTTGTTTCAAGATGGGGACCATCTAGGACAACGCATAAAAGGCCTCAAAGACTTAAAACATAATATTTCCAAATGATGTAAAGGCCAAATAAGGTTAATTGATAAACCTTATAAAATATAAGAATGTTAGACCTAGGTATGAGGGGTCGGTTACTCCACGAGTGTTAATGACTCAAGATGTTTTAAGATGACCAAAAATGGGCAGCAGAAGGTCAATGAAGATTAGAGTCTTAACAAGGGCTCTTCCCAAAGGGTTTCCTAGGTGATATTTTGATAGCAAAATCCTGAGGCAATATAGATGAACAAAACCCTAAGTCCAAACATTTTAAACTAACTAAAATCAGCAAAGATTGGAGTGGAAAAATGAATTATTTCAGGGGCTCCATCACACTCATGAGGTTGAAACAAACAAAAAGGTGAGATGAATGATGATGAACCCAAAAATGAGGTTAATCAAATGAGTTCAGCTACCTTTTTGAATATATGATTCAATCAATTATGAGAGGTAAAATGCATAAATAATAATAAAACAACAAACCTAACTTTTAGAACAACAAATAGGAAGGTTTTTGAATGCTAAAATTATTTTTACCTTGTTGAGAAAGTGTTGCTTCAAGCCTCACATAGAACTTATTCACCCAGTAGAGAATGGTTCCATGTTAGGGTTCTGGAAAATCAGTTTTAGGATCCTTTTCTTCAATATTTGTATTTCCATCTCCCAAGTGATCAGCTCCCAAAGGTTAGAAATAAATAATGTAACTTAGTTCTCTCAATCTTGCAACAAAGATGGCAACTTTTACAACTTTTCAACTATGACAACTTTTTCTCTCCAGTTTATCTTCAATCTAAAACCTACAATCAGAAATCAAAGACGATAAAAATGTTGTTTGTTAGGGAATAGTGGTTTTCCTTGATCAAAGACCATTCTGGTAGTTAAATATTATGATGAAACAGTGAAACATGAAAAATGAAACAATGATACATTGGATGAAGTCTTGGATCATAATCAACAATCTTGCATGAAGTGGCTCTAAGGAATGTAGATCTTTATCTTGAATATGGATGTGAAACAATGCCTGAATTGGATCTTCAATGCTACATCAATACATTATCTAAACAACATGCATGATGCACTATTCCTTTGACATTATGATATGACCTTTGATTGTTGTAATAAAATATCAATAAAAAACCTTTGAATTCCTTTTAAATGCTTGTGAAATGCTCTGTTTATCATATGTTTCATATAATGCTTGAATACTTGAAAGCTTAGATGAAATTATGTGAGTTAACCTTATATTAATACTAAACTTAACATTTAATCCTAAAATGAAAATAACACAAGCCTTCATCACATCTGGGATTTGAAATTACTATAATCTTACCAAGAATATGCTAAAAAAAGGGTGTCCTAAGTTAAGGAGGACCCATTCACCATTAGGTGAATGATTCCTAGCGCACTCAACTAGGACATGCTTTGGGGATATTAAATAATATGCCAAAAGGGTGTCCTAGGACTAGTGAGGACCCATTTTCCAAGTGGCAAATGGGTCCTAGGTGACTATCCTAGGACTCAAACCTTACAAAATTAAGGGTTGTGAAATATTATTAATGGATGTCAGGATTTATCCCTTAGAAAATACAATAATCAGGCTTGGATTTAAATTTAAGGGGCCAATTAAGCTCAATTAATTTGAATTAGTTAATAAAATACCTAAATTAGTGTGAAATTGTAAAGAAGCAGTTTACAACACCCTAAATAAGGCATCATTTAGTCCATTTTATTAAAAAAGGTCATAGACTTAATATGAATGTGTAAAAAACATTACAACACTAAATCAAGGTAACATTGGGATCATTTACTCTTAATTATTCATTCCCAAAATAAGGAAAAAGGGATACTTTTTTAGTTACTACATCAATGTTTTGTATCTCTTATCTTTATCTACATTTCTTCGAGGTTCATTGATTCTAGCAAACACGAGTTCATCTTCGACAAATTTTACATCTTCAACATTCTTTAGTAGTTATTGATCATGATTTTCTTATCATTGTCGGACATATTTTTAGAAGGTCTCAAATCTTTCTCCTTCTCTCTTTTGGAGGATAGTTTTGTTCCCAGTAGGTTTAACATCTTTCTCCATTTACGAGAGATTACAATTTACATGGGTACCTCAATTGGCCTTGTAGATAGGACCCATTTCATTTATATCTATTGAACTTTTCTAATCTCACCAAGTATCATTTAAGGGGGGGTGTTAGAGTTAACAAGTTATCTATTTATTATACTTATTTTTACTATGGTTGATGAGGTTAGACAACATCTTGTCTAACTAAATGTTCAACCTTTTATACCTATGGAATGTTACCAAGTTATTTGGTAAACCTCATGTGCTACCCTTTTGAAGTTGGGAGACATTCTATCTCACCTAAAGGGTCACTCAACACTTGGCATCAAGGTTGATGACTTGGTCAAAAAAGTTGTTGGTTTGCACATTCCTAGTGATCCTTAGTTTGATACCTAGGCACTTGTAAATCCACATGATATGTGGATTCCCTCTTCCTTTCCTATATATGTAGGACTTCCTCATCTGTACATTTAAGTCGACTAAATATATTTTGTTATTTTTTTAGGTAAAAGAAAAGATGCTTATATTATTATATTAGATAACCAAATAAAGAATGCAATATCAAAATGTCAGATAAGAAATTGGCCACATGAGGACTAAATACAATATTTGCATTGTTCATTGTGATTTTTTTATCTTCATGATCTCCTAATTCTTATACTTATAACCCACCTAGTGAACTAAACTAGTGTTTTATGACTACCTTGCATAACATTGGAAACCCTCTATAATTTGGATAATATCATAGTGAAGATGAATAAAAGCATAAATAACACTAATAAATGAAATGAATGAAACATACAAGTTACCTTACCTATTACCTTCTCATCTCATTGATTGAGCTAAAGTGAATGAACCCTTCTCCATTTATTTCTTTCATTTGATGATGTTGTTGGATTGAATGTGGTATCTTAGACCAACAAAATGATGGTAAAATGAGTGTATATTAAATAGAATAAATGATATCATGTAGTTAGGATGATACAAGATAACTAAAATCAGAGCAAATGTCTTCATTTCTAGATTTTTCCTAAGTAGAAAATCAATGGCCAATATGAATTGTTTAATGGATGGATAGGATTGAATAAGAGTGAGGGCATGAATTAAGGGCTTATGTTTTTGACAAGTGTCACAATATAAAGAAGTTAGAATGAAATATGTCACAGGTATAAGAGCTAGGTGTTCTCACACATCGATGAGCACGCACATAAGGAGGCTCGAAAAGAGATAAGTGAGAGGTATGGAGGCTACCTTATAACATCTATAAGAGGTAGAGTGGCTTCACATGTGTGAGGAAGGTGAAGGGTAGGTAGTTTAGGGCACTTATCATGTGATGACAAATTTATATCATGATATATGTAGATTGATTCAACGGGTAGGATTGAATGAATATTAATTGAGAGTGATGTGGAATTAAATATTAGGGAAAATGGTAATGAAGGTCAATTAGCTTAAATCAATAAATTAGTAGGTATTTATTAATTAATTTAGCTGGAGGATTTGGGGCATAAAGTTAGATATTATAAAATAAATGTAAATGTATTTAGTTAAGGGAGACAAATGTAGGTTGAGGTTTAACCTTAATTAAGTATATGCATATTTATTTAATTAAGGTTGTATTAATTAATTTAATAGTGGCTATGATAGAGTAGATTTAAGTGTAGTTGGTTATGGAAAAATTTAGGTATGTACACATAGTGAACAACTTCTACGAACTTTCTTCTTCCCCTTGAAATTAATCAAAACTACTCTTTTAATAGGTTGGGTATCAATCCTAAAGCATAGCACTATAGTAGTTTTAAAATGGATGGTGTAGGAGAACTCCATTCCAAAGTGGAAATCCTAGATTTTGAGGGAGATGATATAGTTAACTATAGGTAGATGGAGAATGGATACACAATAATGGTGGGCAAGTAAGATGGGTGGATATAGAACTTGTGCCATTGCATTTGGTTTCCTCTGGTAG
Organism: Sequoiadendron giganteum; assembly: GCA_007115665.2. Classification (NCBI taxonomy): domain Eukaryota; kingdom Viridiplantae; phylum Streptophyta; class Pinopsida; order Cupressales; family Cupressaceae; genus Sequoiadendron; species Sequoiadendron giganteum. The sequence continues at coordinate 149,275,467 of CM021108.1, forward strand.
AAATTGGTTTACACATGTTGCAATTTAAATATTTTGTTATCTTCCTTTTTAGTCAATGCCCTTGCAGACCGACATACCTTTATGTTACCAAACCTACCATTCGACAAACCTACCTTTCTCAAAACTTTGATGAAGTCTCCTCTCGCTCTTTAGCATCCTTTGCATTTGTCTCATCGATAATATTGAAAACACATGAACAATTTCTACAGTTTGACAAGTGTATGAATTTGCAAACTCATCGAAATTTAAACTCATTCTTCCATTCTCTTTCATCTTTTCTCTCTTCCTCCTCTTTATTCCCTTTTTTTTTTTTTTTTCATTTCAATGAAATGTGAACCTAAGAACCAAAGGAGGCGCATCGACAAGGTCGGGTACTAGAATAAAACTATTTAAAATTCTGAAGCACACAAAACTTTTAACGTCATCAAACTCGCAAACGCATAAACTTTAAGTTTAGGATTCGATATATAAATATTAAGATTTTCAAAGTGACCTAGGAGATCGTACAGAGGCAAAATATGGGACAAAGACTCAGATTTATCAAAAGAAAATTATAGTCCTCACAGAATGTACATCGAGAATTTAAAATAAAGCATAAAGTTTGATTATTTATATATATTTAGTGTGCATAATGTGCTCTATATAGTTACTCGAAGAAATTATAGATTTATGTATCATACGACAATTTAGCTATTAAAAAGTGTGTAGCAGCAAACAAGGTATGCTGGGATTATGACAAAAACTATCCAACGAGGGAAACAGTGCAGGCTAATTGATGGGCAATATACTTTTAAAAGTGTCGGTCGATTTCTTTCTTTTTTGGAAAGTAGGTAATTGCTGGCGCGAACAGAAAGGGACCTCGTGATGCCATTTCGCCGTTGTATTTTTTAACTTTTCATTCAAACTGTATTTGCACGCGGATTCAGTAGAAATTATTAAATATATGGCCATTTCACGATTCTCTTCTTTAAAAATCGGATGCTGGAGCACCAGAATCCCTGCTACATTCGACTGCGTTATGATGTTCTCATGGGCCCCTCTGAAGGGGAACATATCGTGCTTTCACTTCCTGGTGTGACGAGTGAGTCCCTCTTCCAACACTTTAAGATGCCCTTAGTTTCTTTGGGCTGTTTATTGTTTTTTAAGTAGTATTTAACATATTGTGTTACAAAGGTCAGTTACATATAATGGTTTATGTTTTGAAATCATATGGTTTGTTAATTTTGGTATCAGGTAAATTCATCACCAGCAATTTATTTGGGAAATTCACTTGAAGAAATTCACCGGAAAATTAATCGCAAAATTTTAATGGGATGAATTTTCCGTGGCTGTGATGAATTTTCTCTCAGTGAATTGTTGGCAATGAATTTTCCAATGGTGAATTGCTGGTGGTGAATTTTCCTACTGCCATTAATTTCATACGGCTTAATATTACTGTCATTTAAAATTACAAATTGACAGAGTTTCAAAACTAGAGGTTCATCAAATCATTTTGAAATAAGAAATGTCCATATTGATCAGAATGAAATGACATGAAAAAAGTGTCTACAAAACAGCTAACCTAACACATTAGTTGACTCTAGAATATTGAATACATAAAAAACTTATGAATGGCAACAATTTAAGTTTTAGAAGGGAGGTTTTAATTTTGTATAGTCTATTTTCTCATTCTTATACCAAAAAGAAAACCTTGATGTAAACAAACTTAAAAAAACTATTAACATACACAAATTCGAAGAATCAATAAATTATAAGCTTCATCAATATAAAATTCTAATCTCATAAAATCACGGGAGATTGAATGATATCAGTGTGATGAAGAAATCAAACATAAGTTGTAGATTGAATGATATGAGTGTAATGAAGGAATCAGACATAAGTTGCAACTACTCTAACTCAGTCCCTCAACTTTTTGCATGTAATGTGGATCTTACACAAGCTCTTGAGAATACTTATAATCACTTCTACATATATCTCATCAATTTAGCCCCAACTTTAATTCATAAACACAAAATAATTTATTTTAGAATTTTAGAATACAAATTATCATCATTTTCAATTTTGTACAGGTAATTGTCATTTATATGTTTATCTTTCACTCAAATTCAAAAGTAAGTCAATTTTTTTTATTGAATCTTCTCTAACTAATCTTGGCACTCAAAGTATACATTAAATTTCTTGTTCTATTTCTTAAAAGTATCAAATAATATATTTCAATAATTTTACATATTTTAGTTTGTTTTCTTATAATATAAATTCATTCTTAGCAATGTTATTTATTAAAAATCATTTTCCTCATTCCAAATTTTTATTTTTTTGGTAGGTAAATAGCTAGTATGGCTAGCACCATATATTATCAGACAAAAAATATTACAGACAATGCCTTTTGGATATGTTCAAAGTTTGAGTTGCCCTACAGGCCTAGTATCCACATATTTTAACATTCTTTCTACCAATCTAGCTAATACTATACTACCTACATATCTTTATACACAAACTATACTTCTAGGCTAACCGGTTTCATGGCTTTGTCGCCTTGCTTCCCTTTGGCTTCCGTGGCCCGCGTAGAGTAGTGAAAAGGGGGTTGGATTCGTCACGTCCTGAACCCTGAGCCATCACTTCTTTGTGCATCTGCTTTCCATGTGTAGCATGGGACTTGACTGGACACTCCATTCTGCATCTTTTGTATGCAGGGCCACTTGCAATTTCCTCCATGTCATTTCCGTCATCTTTTATCCAGTCCTCTCCTGAGTCTGGTAATACTAGGGGTGCCATCCCATTGTTATCCTCCTCATCGTTGTCCACATCGAACCCCTCCCTGGCCATGTAATTACCTAGTGCTTCCTTTGTCATTGGCTCTGTGAGCCCTACTGCATGAAGAAGGAAATTGAGATTTTTATCGATGTCTTTGTAGTGTTTCGTCAATTTCTCTAGCTTTACCATTGACAGGATTGGAAATTTTGGAATTGGCTTCCCACTGCATCTCTTTAGCAGGTAGTAATGTTACGACATGGGCATTTTCCCAAGCTCATCAATGTTATCAAGGACTGCATCAATTTCACCCAAGTACTTGTGCTTGAACATGCACTAGCATAAATTCTTTATCCTAGATTTCTCCATTCCCCTATAGAGTGTTGTTGCTAGGAACATTCTAGGGATATCGGTGTTGAGACAGTGCTTGTGGTAAGACCATATAAACTCTCATCCTAGTACCTCCCTCACCACGTGGATGACCAGTTTATCCTTTGCCGAGAGGATCCCTTGCAGGCTTGTGTCTGTCACTTCCCCCTGGAATGACATCATGGTTGTGGTTGTCTCTAGGCACATAGGTGTATCCATTATTCTCTTTGCCAACCCTTGCCAAAAGCTATTACAGTTGTGACATTTACCTTTACACTATCTATTCTTATAGCCAGATGTTTCAGTTTCTGGCCCTACTTTAAATGCACCATCTCTTCGCACAAGTGAGACTTTACTCCAGTCCTACATTCTTGAGGTTGTCTACCTGAGGTGACTATATTTTGATTTGAGCCAATCGACCAAATCCTCAAAGGATGATTTGCTTGCCATTTGTGACGTTTGCTCCTTTCCCCAAAAGTACCCTGCTTACCGATTGCAACTTCTGATGCCACCGCCATTTCTTCACCTTTATTGTTGTCGTGACCCTTCACTCGAAATTGGCTTGGTTGTCTTAACTCAAGCCGTACTCCACCCTTGTTACCACATGTTTGGCCAGGCTATCAGCCATGGTATTACCTTCACAGTATACGTGGCTGACACAAAAATCTTCGAAGGATGATACCAAGGTCCGTATCGGACTTAATCAACACCTCAATATCCAGTTCGAAGTGGAGTTTTTTTTAATAGAATTTATTATGATTAGTGAGTCTCCCTCTACATGCAGTTTCGTTGCTCCAAGGCTCTTCCCTACTTCTACACCACATAGAGTCGCTCTGATTTTTGCCATATTATTTGTTGCTTGCCCAATGCTTTTTGCTTCTTGTGCAATCACCTTACCTTCAGAATCTCTTGCCACACATCTAATGCCAGCTGTTCTAGGGTTCCCCAGAGAGGCACCATCAAAGTTTATTTTGATTCAACCTAGTAGTGGTTTCTACCAATCTGTTCCACGTATGATTTCTTCCTTCTATGATGCCTTCAAAGTGCTTACAATGGGAGGGATGTGTAACCCGTTGAATTTATTAGAAAGTTCTATATCCCTATTGGAAAACACATTCTTTGGAAAGGTTATCTTTTTTGTTGCATTGTTTACTAGTTCCACCACTACCTTCACCAGTCGACCTACTAATTTTTCCCTCCCCATTGATTGCTCCTGAAAAATGCACCTATTTCTTTCCTTCCATATTTCCCCACATATTGTGGATGGAATAATTTTCCATATGTTGTTGAATACCCCTTTGTGAAATTTATTTGGCCATGTGGCTATCTAGTCCCATAAGTTTGGTGACATAGGAGTTGGCTATTCTAGAATCTTAGTATGAATTTCCAACATAATTAGGCATAGGAGAAGATAAGCAAGAGATGGGATGTTGTCTCTGCCTGATTTTTGCACATTACACATCTATTAGGGCCTTTGAAATCCAACTTTGATAACTTATCCTGAGTTGATATCCTACCCTGAGTGGCTAACCATGTGAACACCCTGGCTTTTGGTAGAACATTTTTCCCCCAACAGAGTGTATTTGGACAAGTTTTCCCTTCCACTCTCCTTTCCTTGATCTTGTACCCAATATTTACCTTATAGTCACCATCTTCTGAGGCACTCCATCTCAGGACATCTTCCCCTTCACTGAAAGGGAAGGTTCTAGCTTCCAATATCCTTTTCAAGGCCATTTTTTTGCATTACAAGGGAAATAAGTGTGTTTAGGTCTTTCCATCTCCATTTCTTGACACCATTTTCCCATACAATTTTTCCATAATCACTTACCTTGTGGCCCCATACCCTGATAGTTTCTTTCTTGATGGCCTCTAGGCCCATCATATTGTTTAGCTTAGCGTTTCAATCCCACGAATCTTCCCAAAATGATGTTTTCCTGCCATCATGGACTTCCCATGAGACACACTTATATATGATTTCTTTGCATTCACATATGAAGTTCGAAATTGTCGATCCTTTGGGTAGATTGAGTACCCTGACTATGCTTATTGGCTTATTTGAGTCAAGGTATTCTATTCTCAGGATTCTAACCCATTTTTTGATTGGTAGTGTACATTTTCCAAACCAATTTGGCACCCATGGCTTGGTTCATCTCCTTTAGCTGCCTTATTCCTACTCCACCCACAACCTGTTGTTTACATACCTTATCCCATGCCCGTAGGGGAACCCTATTTGAGTCCTTCGGTCCATTCCAAAATAGTTTCCTCATAATTTGATTACGTTGGTCAACAATGCCCTCAGGGACTTTTAGGAAAGACATTGAATAGATGGGGATCCCTCATTGAACGGTTTTAACCAAGAGGAGCCTGCTAGCAGATGTTAGCCATTTTCCTTTCCAGAGTTCCATTTTATTTCTACATTTTCCTACTAGTTTATCCCAAAAGGTGATGCAGTTAACTCCGACGAATAGTGGCATCCCTAGAAATCTCCCTGGAAGGCTAGCTGTTCTAATGCCCAATATTCTTGTGAGATCATGTCGCAAGCTAGGTTGGGTATTGAGAAAAAAAGGCTTATGATTTTCTCCAATTGATGGCTTTACTAGAGACCTTACTGTAATTGTTCAAGACTTCTTTGATTTTCCTTTCTTCTACTCTTGTAGCTAACCGAAAGAGGATGGTATCATTCATGAATTGCTGATGGGTAATTGCTCCTACCCCTAGTGCTGCCTCTATTGCTTGCCAAGAACCTTCCTCTTTGCATTGACTGATTTTCCTACCCAAAGCTTCTTCCATTATGATGAAGAGAAATGGGGATAACGGATCACCTTGCCTTATCCCCTGGGAAGAATCAATTAATCCCTAAGTGACTCCATTTATTAGGATTGAGAATCTTGGACCACTTATGCAACTTTTAATCCATCCCACTATCTTCCTATCAAATCCAAATCCTAATAGCATATCCAACAAGAACTGCCTATCCACCCGATCATATTCCTTTAGGATATGTAGCTTTAGAATCATGCTCGGCAATCCTATCTTCCTTGTTCAATGGATAATTTCATGCGCTACTATTATCCCTTCCACAATTGACCTACCCAGAATGAAACCACTTTTCTCTTCTCAGATTATTTTATTTATTACCATTTTGAGACTATTGGCGATGATCTTCATGATTATTTTTTATATTGTGTTACAAAGGGAAATTGGCCTATATTCCCCCATGTAGTTTGCCTCTTTCTTTTTCGAGATGAGTGCGATAAAGTATGATTGATTGCCCCTAGCATTGCAGTTATCCTTATTGATTCTTCCGCTGCTTTGACTAATCTTCCTTAATTATTTCCCAATATGCCTAGAAAAAAGGAGGTTGGGAAGCCATCTAGACCTAGGGACTTGTTTGCACCTAGTTGGAATGTTGCCTTTTTGACTTCCACTAAACTGATGGGTTTAGTGAGTTCTTCATTCTCATTCTCTGAGATCAACTTCGGGATTCCACTAATGAACTCCTCCCTTGAGCCTACATCTACTTGATCTTCTTTTTTAAACAATGACTCAAAGTACTTAACTGCTTCCTGATTGATTTCCTGTGTTGTTCTAGCGAGGGACCCATCATCTCTCCGCAACTCCATTATCCTATTCGAATTTCTTTTAATCATGGTTGAATTGTGGAAGAACCTAGTGTTCGTATTGCCTTCTTGGAGCCACTGTTCCTTGGATTTCTGCTTCTAGTGGCATTCCATTATTGGTAAGGACTTGGATCAGGCCTCTAGTAGATCTTTCTCTCTTAAGTATTCCTCTTGGTCCATAACATTCTTGATTATTTTCTCATTTAATATTTTGAGCTCATTTTCTATCTTATCACTCTCTTCAAAAATGTTTTTGAAATGTTATTTATTCCATACTCATAATCTTTTTTTGACATGATAAAGTTTCTTCTGGAAGGAGCAAAGGTGTGAGTGGTTACCAATCCAAACTTCCTTCCACCAAGTCGAGATCTATTCGAAAAGGCTTATTTCCTTCATCCACATTTTTTAAAATCTAAAGGGAGATCCACCTTTGAAAATATCTGGCTGAAGTTTAGGTTGTATTGGAAAATGATATGAGCCACTCCAGGGTAGAATTGAGGCTTCCATCAAGTTCATTCGTTGATTCCATTCCACTGTCACAAGAAATCTATCCAATTTTTTTGCTATTCCGGAGCAACCCGATCTTCTGTTGGTCGAAGTGTATATTCCATTCTTAGTATTTATCTCCCTTAGCATATTCTTGTCTATGAAATCCTAGAAATTTACCTGGGATCTTATCAAGTTTTGCAATCCACCCTGCTTCTCTGAATTGTTTAGAGTGGCATTCAAGTCCCTACCAATTATAATTTTTACATCTTTGAACTATCTCAGAAAGGTGGAGATTTTTCCCAGAGGTGTCTTTTGTCTGCTGGAGCTATAGGGCCATATACATTAATTAGATTGAATTCAAACTTATCCTGATAGAGCCATACTGAGACTGTTGTCCAGTTCTGCTTTGCTTGCATGAGTTTGCAACATATTGAGGCTGGGTTCCATAGTATGCCTAAACCCCCAAATGCCCCTATTGATTCTTTACAGAATCCTTCCCATACTTTGCACCACTTCAGTCTCCTTTGCTATTCCACCTTACTCCATTTTTCCTCCTAGATTAATAGAATATATGGCTAATGACTATCTATTTAATGCCTAAAGTGGCACCATTTACTAGGGGAGTTCAAGCCTCTAGTATTCCAACTTATAATCCTCATGGTTCCCCAGGAAGGGGGAGTCCCTTCCCGTTATTAAGGATTGTTTGGCCTAGTTTTGTTTGGCCTTTTGTTGTGCCTTCTATTTTTAGTTTTTCTTTATTGGGCTTACGACCTCTTTGACTGTTCAATTTTATCCTTGGTGTTTTTCCTACCAAGGGTATTTGTTCGATTCCTCTTTCAACCATTATTCCCTCCTGATATTCTTTGTAGCTCTCATCACCCTCTGATTTTGATTCCATGTTGCCCGACTCCTATTCTTCCTATGGTCCTTCCTTTGATCCTTTGTAGTTATTTAGTGTCTTCATATTTGATATCTCTTTGATGTCCGCCTTCTGGCTTTCCCCTTCCTTTATTGTTACTAACTGATTCTCAAACTTAATGTCTGTGAGATGAGGAAATCCACCTTCCAGCTATGTACCAACTTCTGGGAAGATTACATAATCATCTAGAACTGGCCAACTGGTTGTGTGATTCTCCTCTTGTCTAGTGTTTGAAGGTTTCATCCCTCCAAAAAAAACCTCCTTTGGTCATGTTTTCATTGATTCCACCAATTATTTTTCCAAGAACTCAACTGATGGTATTGTCTCTGATTTATTTATTTTCTCCAACTCCTTATTCTGTTTGGTTTCACCAATTTTATTCTCCTCCCACTTTTCTATATAATCCTTCTTATCATGTTTCAATGATTTGCATTTAGGGAATATTTGTAGGCTATCTTCCCTATTCACCTCCTATCACCAAGATTCTTCATCGGTTATGAGTTCTATCACCTTAGGCATCTCTAACCCCTGGGATTTTGATATACACATTCAAAAGTAAGGTCCTTTTCTCCTATCCTCGTAGATGTTTTCTATACCTTGGAGGTTACCTAAATGTTTACCCATTTCCTTTAGGGTTTCCTCTAACCAGTAATCCGAGGGCAGATTGTATAACCTCACCCAAACTGCACTTTCCTCAATCCAATCTTTCCTTGGGTCAAAACTTGATCTCCACTCTATGGGGTGTACTTGGGCACCATCCAGAAAGTAGGATCCTGATTCTAAAGCCTTATTCCTCCTTTCTTGGTTTAGGAGCTTAATAAAAAATGATTTATTTTACAAGGCTTTTACTGATGTCTCTTCCCCCCAGGTTTCCCTGCACCATTCTTCCATATTTCTCCAATGTTTTTGTCCTTCTCCCCCCCATTTGACAAACATTACTATCTTTTGCAGAGTTTCACGAATATTCCTAATGACTTCATTATTGATGCTTAGGAAGGGTATAGAAGTTGGTGTTGACTTACCTTTGTTTACTATGTCTGGGTTATCTGATGCAGCACCCTTGGTTACCTTGACCATTGATGCTTCATTCAGGATTGCTTGGCGCTAGTTTTTGGTCAAGTCTCTTTTTACTCCATCCTTTTCCCCAAACCACCCTTTCAATTTTGTGGAGTTTTTCCTCCCCCTACTATTGAAATCCTAGTTTCCTTCCCATATTCCATTTGCAAAGCAATTAGGTCTCACCCATGGAGGCCCTTAGGCCTACCGAGCCCCATTTCTCCTTCACTTTTGATTTGCTTCTATTTGATACTGGTGTTGATAGTAAGGGTGGCATTTATCCACCCAGATACCATTTTCCATCACCCAATGAGGCCTATGTTATTTTGGTCCAAATTCCCAAACTATCCTTTCATACATCATCCAACCCTTATTAATTTTGTCCTTGAATTCTTCAAAGGGTATTGTACTATCTAGTTCTTTGCTCCATTTATCCTTGCTTCTTGCCTCCTTTTTTGATGTCGATTTCCATTGCTGACTAATGCTCACCTCTGGTGTGTCATTCCTTTGCTTCTTCTCATGCCTCTGCTTCTAGTCCCCACTTTGTTGTTCAATACCCTTCTCCAGTTCATGGACTTCTATCTGCTCCACCTCGCAAAACTTCGCCACCTCGCTGGTTTTTGCCTCCTCGCACATTTTTTCTTTTTGTACTCGTGATTCCAAATATTAATTTTTGAATATTTAATCTTTTACTTTTAGCTCCTACTCCCTTTCCCATCTACGTGTGTTCATTCTTAACTATAATATCACTTTTTTCCATCAAAATTAATTATAAACAACTCTTATCTTAAAACATATTTCTTTTAATTTCGAAGATAAATAGAAATGAGGTCCTCGTGACTATTTGAGCTTTTAATACATAATTCTATTGCATAAATAAATAATTGTCTAATTCAGCAGCATTAAAGATCTATCCCTTTCATATATTGGTTAAAGTTCCTCTCAAATAATATTTTCTCTATCTAATTTAGTTTTATTATATTTCCAATATGAAAAAAAAAAATTACACATTTGTTGCACATTTGTTTTGCTACTTTGAATAGCTTATTTATTTTCTTATCTAATATTTTAATTAACTTTTGACTATAGAAGGTTAGACATTATATATTTAAGTGACCTTATTCAAATTCTTTAAAATTAATTTTGATTTATGGGTGTTATAAATTGTGAAAACAAACTTATAATTATATACACCATATACTTTATGTAGAATAATTTTGAAAATTTGATTCCAAGGAAATTTATGTGATAAAAATATTCAAGACTATCTGAAATTAATGTTAGGTAAATCAACCTTAGATAAATGGAAAAACAAAATTATATTTTGCAACAAGAACTGACTATGTACAATAATGCACCTACCCCAATAGTAAAAGAATAAAGAACAAATAATTAAGTATAGTAGAAGAAAGATAGATTTACACCAACTAAGTTATGTTGGAGAAAGGTTTATAAATAATAGGATAGACATAGGGATGCCAATAGATATTAGGGAATTCAATTATATTCATGTATGATAGAACATAACAAAGGAGGGAACTATTAAAAATTAGAAAAATAAAATTTCCCAAAAGAAAATCATAGAAAAAATGTTACATCCTAGTTGTGTAGTTACTATTTACTATTACGACATAGGGTAAATATGAGTGTAATGTGAAATTTGAAAATGAATAAATTATTTTTGAACCTTATTTTTGATAAAAGGGTAAAACAAGTTTTACAGGGACCCGAAACCATAAAGTTTACAAAATAGCGAAGAGAACACCAAAGTTCCACCAAAAAAATAACTGCCTGAGAAAAAACTAGTAGCAATCGAGCACAAAGGACCAAAAGGGTCAAGAAAGAAGGGACAGTAGAGAAAGAACACAGAAAGCCTCAAACATTACTTCAGAGACCTAAGGATAGTCTCTGTCTCTGCCTCCATATCCTGCATATCAATAACCTCGTTTTTAAATGTTTGAACCATTTTCGGAGTTAGGGGGGCCTTGTGCTTCAAATTGGCACGGGTTCTTCTAGAAATGCGACCATCTGTGTCCTGGATTTTATCTTCAGCATCTTCCAGGTCAACCACCAGAGATCCCTGCTGGGCTTTGTCAAGCTTTTCAGTCATCGCATTAATAATTATAGCATTATGTCTTGCTATATGGTTGTTTTGTTCCACGATAGTTCTGCTGGTATTCCTTAAGCACTCAACATTAGTATCAATGCTCCTGTTACTATGCCCTACTTCTTTCTTACCCATTTCAGCAATCTTAGCACCCATTTCCTCAATCTTACTTTGCAGGGCCCAGTTTTTAATTTTAAGCTCATTGATTTCAGAGAAGGTCCAATCCAGGAGTTTAGAATGGGACTCAGAATTGGTTTTAGCCAGGTAGAGATAATCAAGGGAGGGCTCTTTTCCAATGTTAACAGGGGAATTTTCAACATTGTGTATGTCCAGTAAAGGGTCCACATAGCGCTCAAAGTTGTTGGTGTCAGCTTCCTCCGACTTAGAGGAATCTTCGGTGTAAGAGACAAGGCTTTTAGTCAGGGTAGTCTTGCCAGTAGGGATGATCTTAGGCGGAGGACAGTCAGGCTCAAGCTCAACTCAGATTTTACCCGGTTCCCTGGAAGGGCCAACATGCAAACTAGGGGCTTTTGGGCCCAGGCTAGGGTTAGGCAAATAATCCGAGCCACTGGGCTCAGTATCATCACTCTCAACATCAAGGTTGGCTTCCAAGATAGTAGGGGCAGGCACATGTAGATGTTCAACAATAAGCCTAATTAACCCTGTATGAAGAATAGTAAATCTTTTGGGGTTTATTTTGTTGTCCTCCAAACTTTTATTCAAAGAGTAGAAGAGATAATAAGGGATATAGACCTTTACCTTGTGATGGAAATGGTTGAGGAGGGCAAAGTGGTACCCATAGACTCTAGTAAAATGCCCGTCCACCGTGATATACTCCATAATGGCCTGAAGGACCTTTCTCCATATAGATTTTATGAAGTCAACATCAAAGTAACTGTTAGCAATTTTGACCAAGCTTTGCTTTTCCTTGTCATTTTTAGGGAATCTGATAATACCTTCATCAGAGAAAGCCCCGTCCCTAAAAAACTTCTTCTCATCAGTGGGTAATCTCGTAACTTTGGCAATAAGATTTTCATTGAGCTCCACATTCCTGTCGAATAGAGTCAAGTTACCATCATGCCAATTTTTGGTGAAAAGATTCGTAGCCTCCAAATCAGAACCATGAAGCTTCTCCAGAAAAGGAATAAGTCCTCCACTTTTAATCTTATTTCAAACCTTTCCATTTTTCATGTGGGTTTCATAGTTGTCTGACTCAGTTCGCTTTCTGTCTCCTCCCATATCGGTCGACACAGTGAGGAAGAAACAAACACAATCCTTTCCAATATTGGCCCCACCAAATCTTAGCACCCACAAAGCATGTGGAGTTATCTTGCAAATTACTCCATAGAGCTCGGTCCCATATAATCTAATGATTATGATGTGAAAGGTCCAACCTGTCCTCATTAAAGGGACAACACGATGCCTTACCATGTGATTTATCATAGTTTAATAGGACACAAACTTTAATATTTAGATCACTATTATTATGCTAGGTAAACACTTCTTTACTCTTAACTCCTTCATTAGCGAAAAAGTTCGCAACAACATTGGCTTCTCTATAGGCGTGTGTTATTTTAACTTTTTCAAACTTGACCAGTTTCAATTAAGCTTCATCAATCCATGATTTGATGGTCCATGAGGGAGGAGACTTGCCACGGAGGCAATCAATTATGTTTTTGGAGTCTCCTTCAAGCCATAAGTTTTTAATATTGAGACTTTGGGCTAAATTTATGATATGGTAAGCACCAGTCACCTCCGCTAGGTGATTAGTTTGAGAGCCAAGAGGAGAGGCAATTGCACCTATGAAGTTGCCATTGTAATCCCTTATAACTCCTCCATAGCCCACCGCCCTCGGATTGCCTTTAGTCATGCCATCAAAGTTAGCTTTGATCCACCCGTTAGGCAGAAAAGTCCAACAAACTCCCTCTCTGTCCTTTTTAGCCTTCATAGTAAAGCTAGACAGAATACGATTTATGTTCCAGTCCTTAGCAACACAAAGATCATAGTTCAAAAAATTCGCATTCAAGGTCTTCCTATCCTTTTGGGCCACGACACTGAAGTTTTCCTTCAGAGATCTGACAATTTTGTCAAAGACATAATCCACAGAGGCTTCTTTGCCCCTAAAAATTCTGTTGTTGCATTCTTTCCAGATGCCCCAAGCAATATGAGGGAAGGATAACTCCCAAAAAAATCTAAGTAAAGGATTCCTTGTCGGGGCTTTCCATTGAGAAAAGAGATCTTCAATGAGCATCAGGAAAACCCAAGAAAGGTTCCATAACCTAATAAAATTTTCCCAAAGAGAAGCAGCAAAAGAGCAATGAAGGAATAAATGATTAATAGATTCAACATTCATCTTACAAAGACAACATCTATTAGGGATTTGAAATCCCTGTTTACACAGGTTGTCAATAGTAAGCAACTTATTTTGAAGCAAGATCTAAAAGAAGATGTTAATTTTAGGTATTAGATTAGTGCACCAAGCTTTAGACCAAAAGGGAGGATGATCCAGAGAAGTAGCAAAAGCAGAAGACACAGAAAAATTACTAGAGGGATCATCAATCCAGACCGCACGGTCCTCCAATTGCTCCGAGCTAAGTCTAATTGCTAGCAACATAGTCTGGATGGGGACCAAAGCCTAACTAACTTTGTCCAAGTCCACCCAATTACCATTCACTCTGTAATCTTTAACATAAGTACCAAACCTAGCCTTGCAATTCTCAGCCCAATATCTGAAGGGATTGATATTTATCAAGGGTTCCTTAAAAAGCCATATGTCTTCCTAGAATTTGGTACTATTACCATTTCTCACTTGCCAACCAATGCCTTCCTCCACAATCTTTTTTCCAATAATTAAATTGTTCCAGCAAATAGATCCTCTCGGAAGAAGGTGGGGGTCCTTCTTAATAATAGAAGAGCAATTTTTATCTAAATATTTGCTAGCCAGAATATCTATCCACTCCCCGGAGGAGGAGAAGATTCTCCAAATTTGCTTAGCCAAAAGGATTTTATTAATAGATTTGATTCTTCTTAACCCTAGTCCTCTGTTCTTTTTAGGTCTATAGACCAGATTCTAGTCAATTAAGGGGATTCTTTTATTTTCCTCAACACCCGACCAAAGAAATCTTTTTTGAATTTTTTCAATTGTATCAGCATATTTGGCAAGGATCTTAAAGAGGCTCAGGGTGTAGATAGGGAGATTCTAAAGGGAGGCTTTGAGGAGCTAAAGCTTTCCAGCTTAGCTAAGTAGAGCACCTTTCCAATGTGCAAGCTTCTTACTAAATCTATCCACCAATGAAATCCAGAAGGCATCAGGAGGTTTCATACTTAAAGGAAGACCTAGGTAGGTGGCAGGAAGGGATTCTACCTTACAATCTAGAATTCTGGCAATTTTGGTTTGTCGGTGAGTCGGAGTATTGAAAAAGAACAACGAGTTTTTTTTATTGTTGATCAGCTGTCCTGAAGCTCTCCCATACTTGTCAAGCAGTTGTTTTATAGATTTAGCTTCAGACACAAAAGCTTGACCCATGAGCATAGTATCATCAACGAATTGTTGATGAGAACACACCAAGTTGCCCGAGGAAGGTCTGAGCCCAGAGATAACTTTAAATTCAACCAGTTTTTTTAGGTTCCTACCTAAGCTTTTAGCCATAATAGTGAATAAAATAGGAGAAATAGGATCACCTTGCCTGAGACCTCTGGTACTCTGGAAAAAGGAGGTCAGGGAACCATTGACCATAATCGATATGGAAGCTGTGGACACAAGTTGTTCCACCATTTGAACCACCCTATTATTAAAGCCAAAGGCCTTCAGAATTTTAAATAAAAAAATCCAGTCAACTCTGTCATAGGCTTTTGATATGTCATAGTCAACCTTGTTATCCATATGAATTTTATCTCATTTGATGTTGTCTCATTTTATATTACCTCAGTTGATGTTATTCAAGGTGAAAAACTACATATATGTGAATGAAAGGTTATTGAATTTTTATTATTCCAACTTTGGAGATGTTTACATATACTGCATATGTGATGAACAATTGACTGTTGCGTGCATGTGTTAGTTGATGTAAGTATGTGTTCCATTCCTTTAGGTGGAGGGGTGGTATCATTCGAGAGAATATCTTAGTTGGGTAACTGGTAAAAGTAAAATATTTGAGCATATACACACACCAAATTAGAATGATTGAGTTGAGTCAGTTTGTGCGTAATAGGTAAGTCATCGCTAGCCATATGTCTACATTTGAGAGTATTGTTTACAACTCCATGCATTATTGGGTGATGTTTATCTATTTGAGCTTTTGAGATCTTTTTTGTGCTATTATGATTATATTGACAAGTGGGATGTATGTCGAAGTATGTTTATATATATGCACATGCATGTCAATAGGATCTAACAACAACATATATGCATATTGATAGATGTACCACACATAAAAACTTATCAATATGATGGTAATCGTGATTGGCTATATGTGAAATGGATATGAACATGGGTGAAGCCACAATAGTGGTTTAAAATTCAAGTGAAGAACAAGAACTTCCAAAAAACTTACCCATGCAAAAAAAAATGTTTCAAGGGGTTCGAGCGAACTAAATGTTTGAAAGAACCCCAAAGGGTTTTGGGGTTCAATTGAACTAGGGTTCGAGCGAACCCCTTTACATGTGGAACCCGCATTTCTACATTGTGGAAAGGGGGTTCGATCGAACCCTTAGGTATTTGAGAAAACCCTCGGGGGTTTGAGAGAACCCTTAGGGCTTCAAATGAACTCCAAGTGAACTCCTGAGGTTCACCTGAACCCCCCTTTTCCCACCTTCTGACCCTCCGACACAAAAAGACTCTAGATTTTTTCACTTTGAAGCTTGATTTGAACATGAAAATAGTATAATCTTCACAAACCCAACTAGAATCAGGTAGTCGTCAGAATGAGCTATCCAACGAATATAATTTTGATATGTTTTGGTTTTTTTATATATTTATTTTTTTAGTTTTATTAAACATAGGTTTTTCACCAAAAATGAAGGTCTCTATTTTGCACATGTGGAAAAATTGCAGATTATCAAATTTTTTCAAAAAATATGAGTGCACCAGATATTGAAGTCCTTGATCCAACAAAAAAATAAATTCAATTTTGATATATACAAAAAAAATTACACGTTATTCGGTCGCGCTATGTCTGAGTTGTAATTGGTTTCACTTTGAAACTTGATTAAAGAAAAAATATTTAATAAAAAACTATCTAACCAAGTAGCAGCACTAGATATCAGAGTTAAAAATCTAAATTCAAAAGAATTAGAATTTTATCCTTCATGGAAAAAAAGTTATGCATTATACGGTGTGTGTCACTTTTAAAAAATGTTGTTTTCTGTAAAAAACCAATTTTCATGGGAGATGGAAAAAGAAGTGCAATCTGATTCCAAAACAATTGAAAAAAATATTTTTAGAATTGACAGACAAAATTTGATAAGAATCTAGTTTGCATCATCTTCAAATTCCTCATGGTTTAGTTGCTATAGGTGCCCGAATGTGAAGATTTAGTTAAAAATAATAATTTCAGTGTCTAGTTTGACCAAAAATTGTAAACCAATATTATGGGATCACCCACATATATGTGTGTGTGTATGTGTCTGTGTGTGTGTTTGTGTGTATGTGTTTGTGTATGTATGCATGTATAGTATATACATGTTTCCATATTTATATGGATATCAATACATGCGTACATTGGCGAATGGACACGCTCATATAGATGCATCAACATATATATACCTACACATATGTCTACATAGAGACATATTAATTAATATATTTATACATAAATACACACACATATATATATATGCATACAATCAATATAATGTGTTTATTATATATTATCTTGCTTGTACTCCATTGAAACCTTTCAATGATTATGATGGGTCTCAAATCTAATAAGATTCAAATAATTAAAAATCAACATAAAGAAAATGCTACTTAATAGTGTATAAAGGTAAAGATAAGTTGATCTAAAATGTGAGGAATCTTGATAAATTTATAGATATTTTACAAGTATTCAATAAATTAAGTGAGGGAACATAGTAGGTAGGTAATTAAAGTGTTATAAACAAGTATTTAGTTATTTTCTTTCTTATGGAATCAACAAACCCCTAATAAATGCATGAGAGATCAAATTTTATGGTATGTAGGTGGAATTCAATGTCTAGAGCTCAAAATTATCTCAAGGAAGAATGATAAATAGTATATAAGGTTTTTTAAAGTGGTTACAAGTTAATTAGATATCTAAAACATGAGAAACAAGGATAATATATTAAAAAGGGAAGGCATGTACACGAGTGAGAACAAAATATTCCAGGTGGGTAGGATAAACATCACATGCAAAATAATGAATATGTACTACACAAATGGTTAAAAAATATGTAACTGGTGACACATAAGAAAATATGTATAAATATAATGGAATAAGACAAGGCTAAGTGTGAACAAGGGCTTAAAAAAAGTGCGTAATATTACACAAGGTGTGTAAGACTAAAAACAAGTGACCAAAGTGAGTACAAAGAAAGATAAAATATGTTGTAAAGTATAAAATTTATATTATTAGTACATGAATAAAATTAATATTTAAATATTTGTCATTTTCTTGATAATAATACTAGGGGCATGGTCAATTCCTTTTCTCCATGAATTTACATGTTAAAACTTATGTATTATATTTATTGATAGTGAAAATATATATCACTTATTATTTTAGAGTTTTCTCATGATTATATCCTAAATTGCATTTGTATGATCTCCTCTCCTCCAATACCTTAAAACATTTCTATGAAACCAATTGGTTGGGGCATATTATATTAGAAATTAAATTTAATGACTATTTTCATAGTGATTCTTTATGAGTTATGTGCTATGTGGTTATCATGGATTGATGCATGTCATAGAATAATCATGCTTGGTTATTGTAACTTTTTAGGAGTCGTATACCATATTTTTATACTAGAGTATATTTTCTATGGTTCTTTTCCTTAAACTCTCCTTCATTGATTACATTAGAAATACTCGTACATCCATGATTCATTTTGTTTAACCATCATGAATTCTTATAATTGCATGAAAACCTTTTTCCATTTACTTTTGCACTTACTTTTTGATTCTAGAAGTTATAAGAAATTATGTTAGTACCTATATTTAAATTGATTCTGCTTACTAAATTATTTATTATATATAATTTTTGAGATGAAAAGTTCATTGTAAAGAAAATATATTAAAGATCCAACATCCTTATCCAAATCCCTTTCATAATTTTGAGGAATAATTTGTGTTGATGTTGGATGCTTGTTTACTTTGACATCCATCTTTTTATAGTAGCTCATATGTGTCATGTCCATAATTTTACACTAGAAAAAAAAATATATATATTATTTATTTATTTTTCCTTCTTGTCTAGACTCGACTTTGACAATTATTATTATTATATTAACTTTTAACTCCTCATGTTAGTGTTATTATTTTAAAACAATGACAAGTAAAATGTTTACCTTTTTCCTCCAACATTCCTAAGAAAGTAACATTCGTTTAATTGTTTATTTCTCTCACTAAAAGGGTTTGAACCTCATAACATTATCAATATCTTTCTTCATATGATAAATACCCTAATGGTGTGTTAATCTCTCACTTCCTATTTCTTTTCTCTTCCTTACAAATGGTAGTATTAGCATTACTTTACTTATCACTATTTAGCTGAGGAATAATTTCATTATTTATTGACAAATCTAAGATGATGATACTTCTTATTTCTATTGTCTTATGTTATTACTAATTTCCTTCTAAATTTCCTTGAATATGTCATATTATTTACTTCCAATAATATTATTATTTGTATATTAGTAATAAGAGTATTATTAATTATTTAACACATTAGATTAATAAAATTATTTTCTTAGAGGATATGTAATCCTTAATTCATTGGTATTGGTCAAATTATTTAATCTTCAAATAACAATTTTTTTGAAAAGAAAACATTAGCCACTCGCTACATGTTATAATGAGTTAATAAGCTATATTCATCGAATGATGGTACTCAAGCAATAACATCAATAGAACGAAGCACGATGATGGAGAGTGGATATCTAAACGAGAGGATGAGGGTGGAGACCATCACACACTATTACAAATTGACAACTACAAAGTATATAGAATCAATATTAACATCAAATTCAAATTTCAAATGCATAATATTTCTAATCTATTCTAATTATAAAACTTTAACATTTATTTATTATATATACAAATATATCCTAAAAATAAATTTAATAATTATAAACGTGAGAGATAGCTTATTCAATAAATATACATTAAGTTCTTCTGCATATTACCTATTATTATTTTCCAATAAAAAGAAACTCCCTAATATTAGGTGATCCTCATTCTTTACATATATTCTTATTTAAAACTATTAAGTTCATTTTCTTAAGAATGTGGGAATATATCCCCCCACTTTTCTTTTAAAGAGTATTATCAAAACTTATGACAACCCATTTTTATCACTCTTATTGTAAAAGCCAATATACCTCTCCTCTTTTCAAGGGGGAGTAGGATTATTTAAATGTTTATAAGAACAATTAAATTAAGTGATTTGTGCTAAAAATCTATTGAGCTATTAATTTAATTCTAGATGTAATGGCTTGCATGAAATCTGATCCACTTTAAATAATTACAGTTTAACTGTGAGGAGATGTAGCTACTAATTTCATGGCTGTCGATTCTCTTTAAATTTTATTTTTTTGCTATATTTTTTTTTTAGAGAGAATTTGGTAAGGATTTTATCGACTTCCGATTCCAAGCAATTACCATTCTTTCAAAAACTTTCTTTGCCAACAATCTTGTCTAGAACATATTTTATTTAAACCTTTTTGAAATCCTTGGAAATTTTTTTCCTGATATCTTCATGGCTAATGGTTTCTGGTATGCGCATAAGTTTAATGGGCATGGTCAAGGAATGCCATTCTCATTTTTTCATCTGTTTGATTTTTGCTTATTTTCTAAGTACGAATAGCCTATGATTTTTTTTATTATTTTAGTTTCTTCTACGGAAGAACTATACCAATCTATTGTAATGGTGTGGCATGAGGATTATTACAATGGTGTAGTTTTGCAATAAAATGGTTTATTTCCATCGTCATATGAAGTTCAATAAGTTCACAGGAAGTCTACTAGTAACTTCCTATTTGACTATTGTTCATTCAATACTATGTGCAATGCATTCATATGTCTAGTAACGAAGCCAAAGGCATTTATTTAATACAATCATCCCCACTAACAAGACAAGACATCTTGACAGTCGATGGAACTGACTGAAACATCTATTATGGTCTACCTAGTAAGAGCTCAGATAATCGTGGAGAACTATAACTGATAGACCTGGTAAAAACTTAATAGACAACCAAAAAAAGATGTGTCATCCACTGACAAAGGCATAGTGAATGAGCACTGACTTACTAGGGACATCTTGCATCGATCCATCACCTCTCACCACTGATTTCTATTTAAGAAGTTGTTAATAAAATATTGCACTGGCAACAAAACTTATGAGCTGACTGCAATTTGATGCAAAGAGGATGGTTGATTGGGTATAATTTCTATGAGCATCCTTTGCACCATTAAACACTGCAATAGTGGAAGTGATTTCACGACTAGAATTAATTCTGAGGCTACCCCATGACTAACTTTATTTCCTAACCTATCATGCTATACCTCCTAGGCAATACATATAGAGGTGCGAATTAGTTGAAAGGGTTGGCATAGTGCACGGTAGAGAATAACTAAAGACTTGCATTGATAAAGATTGATGATAAGCCAAAACTTTTGCTTGCAGTTTTTAATTCACACATCATCCTTTGCCATCGTGTGAGGGAGGGCGAAATAAAGATGGAGTGACCCCCTAAGGTATGGCGACCAAAGTAACAGTGGGTCAGACACCTAGCAACCCTGGAACAATTTTTTTTTTCCTCTGGGTTCCATTTTCATTTCATTTTGGTCCTATTTATTTATTTTATTAGAACTTTGCATAATATTTTTTTTAGATAGACAACAAAATACGTAGTTTAGGATATACAAAGTTAAAAAAAATTCTCAATAGGTAACTTGTGGGTTGATAGTGATGTGGGCTCCCAGTATTTTCCAACACTGACAAAATTTGTTATCAACACTACAAAACCCTTTTTTTCTCCCCAATATTGTGCCATATATCTGTAATGTTTTAGTTATTATTATATTTTTCTTGAGGTTTCCCTTGACCTACGTCAACCCCCAAATTTTGTTGTCCAGCATTTGCATGGCTTCGTTCACCAACTGTAGCTTTATACTCACACACCATTCTACAGGTGAGGGAAGATTATCGATATGAAGGGGGAAGCATCTCTCAACCCTTCAATGTATAAAATGAGCATCTTGGGCCCAACAATGGACCCAAAATGATTTATAATTCCTTTCCTGTGAATGTTTTCCTTGTGTTGACCTTTAAACTCTCTCTAATCCACAAGCATTGTTTTTTTTTTCTTTATTCATTATTATTATTTATTATCTTATTTTATTTCTTCCTCCTATATATGTTGTTCACAGAAGTAGATCAATGTTTTATTTTTCTTGGAAAGGATTAGCCTATAATGTTATTCTATTCTGTGGAATTTCAAGTAGAAAATAGACAAATGATAAATTGCTAATTTCTTAGGTTCTGAACCTTCCTTCCCTATAGCTGATATATTAACATTCATCCTTTACCCTATATTAAATAATGATTAAATATTTACTTTTGCATATTAGCCATCCCTGTTGAAAGATTAATATGGGGTTAAGTGTATATACAACTAACATATCGATTAATAGTCTCGTTCATTTTCAAAATCAAGGGTAAGAAACATTAAGTTTTACATTTATTCATTTTCATATATATGTATTTCCCCCATACCCCTCTGAAGCTATCCTTCTTTTTCCTTGTTTAAGTTTAAGAGTTAAACCATATATATATTAAAGTAAACTAGTAGTACTTTAAGGGATATCAAAAAATAATCAATTTAGCTCACAATACTTTCATCTTCTTTCTTGCAATTCAATGAACATTCGGTTATCTATGCCAACAAAACAAAGAATATCTATATATTTTGAACACATGAAGGTACCTCTATTTTCTTCTTGCTACTTTACTATAGCTCATACAATATTTTATCTCCCCTAATGCAATAAGGTACAAATTCCTTAAATTTTCCATAATACATGTAGAAAAGATCAAATAGTGTGGTAATGAATGCAAGCCTACTCTTTCTCCATCTTTTTTTTTAATGTTACAACACTTACTACCTTTCCCTAGTATGATTAGTTTTAAGAAATACAATAAATGGTAGATCATTGAATAAGGCTTGCTCTCCACCCTACCATAATGGCATCATGGAGCCTCGTGGACTCTAGCCATACCCCCGAGCAAGAAATACATTATACACCATGGTAATCATTGGTGAGAGCTTAATGCTATAACAAGCTTGCTCATTAAACAACACATCACTCAAATATATCCCTTAAAAAATCTTACTTGTGATTCAATGCATAAACCAAGTTGTATCTACCAATACTAAGAATAAGAAATGGATAATCAATGACTTATCTCTCTACAAGATGCTTTCCTTTGATCTCCTATTCTTTCATCCAGCTCTCTCCTTCTTCTTTTCTTCACTTCACAAGTTCTCCGAAAGGAGAAGTGCGCAATGCCCAAATTTTCCATCTTCTTGAGTTATATAGGAACCTGCAAAACCTGGACTCTTTCTCATAAGTTCTCACACATGTGTGAGTCTTGTGCCAATTCCAAGAACTTTTGGGGAGTGGGAGGTTGAGAGTGACAAGTCACTCTTCCCAAGCCCCAATATTTTTTTGAATTCGTCACATTCATGAATGTGGACTTTTGAGGGGTCTTTTCACACTCCAAGGACAAGCTCACATGTCAAAAAGGTTCCAAACCCATAGGTATAGGTCCTAGGGGTCTATTCTTGTTCAAAAACCAAGGAAATTGACTCAATAATCCCTTTTTAAAACCCACACAAGAATCCATACGAATTTTCATCCTAACCAAGGGTTTCAACCCCAACCAAACTCACATCGCATGTCCTACAATTGGATTCTACTCAAACATAATCACCCAATCAATAATAAAACCTCAAACCCTTCTAAGTCAAAGAGGGTTACACATAGAACTTCCCAAAGATGCATTTGAATTGATTCCAATATTTATCCATCCTCCTATTTGCATATTCGATTCCTTCACATTACCAACATCAATATGATTAGATCAATATCTCTTCCTATTATTATCTAATCCAATTCACTTAATTTTCACTCATGAATTATTTACTCATTAATACATCAAATGAACCTAACGATTCAATTTTCATTATAATCAAAGGAAATACACACATACTCCAATACAAGAATATAGTCAATGAAATAGTCACTCCATCATTTTGTTTACCACCCTAGTAATTCATATCAAACTCCTATAAAATTAATGATGAACCATTTACCAAAATTTAATATGCCAAATAACCCATCTCTTTCAAGTTATATCCAGAAATTCACATGTGCATCTATCATAATTAAATCAAGGTTAATGCCCATGAATCCTAAAAAGAGGTTTATCATTCATTTTATCATAATTATCATCTGACTACATGTTTGATTGAAATAAAGTGGGGGTTACGAAATGGGTTCTTACATTCATGGTAGCATAAGTAAAATGTCAAAAATGAAAAGAAAGAATATTATCAAATAATCACACTATTTTTCATCCATAATACATCTTACCATCTATTTAGGATCACATAAAACATATTAGAGCTTTACTAATCACATGCAAGGTGGGGCCTTACAATATGCAAATTAAAGTTGGGGTAAATTTTAGCTATAAAAACTACATTAAAAACTACATACCTTGTAGTTTCCCACTTTATTTTTTTACTAAGTTTGAATGATGCATCATTTAGCAAGGGTAAGTGCAATAATTTTGGGTCATTTCTAGAGAAAAGTTAAAAATATAAGAATGAACAAATTTTCGAAATATGGTTTATGATATTTAAAAAAAAAAATTAGATGAGATTAAAATCCATTGTAGATGACTATGGATAGTTTTTAAATATTTACTTATTTCAAATCTAGATATATGTTTAGAAGCAATGGACTTTAACAATATGGTAGATAATTTTTTTAGATTTTTTGGAGGAAATTAAAATCAATTACGAATGACGTCTAGCTTTTAAACATGTATTTTTAAGAGCAATAAACATATCTTTGTATCTATAATTTTTTTTTTTAAATGATAAACTTGAAATGATATATACTGCAATATTTTTAATAACTTTTGATTTTTGATTTTTTGTTGAAAAATATTTATGTTTGATTAATCGAGACATCATTATCTACAAGATGAAAAAATTTATATTACAATTACTTAGGTCATATTATATTTTCCATGCACTAGTGATTTAAAAAATCCATTAATATCCATAAAAAAATTAATATGGAAAACATTACGAAAAAAATATTTATTTTTTCACCAAACTTTAGCATCATATGCATATTTCCACAAAAGTATATTGACAAACAACATTCTTTACTAATTATGTTTTGGTCATTCTTTCATGTTTAGGCCTTCAACATACTTTTCAAAAGACCACTTATGTACATTCTATAGAATTTTTGTTTTGTTATCTAAGTATTATAATGAATTATATATTTGGAAACTAGAAATAAAATTTTATTTTTATTTTTCTATCCCATTTTAATGTTTTTTGTATTTTTTTTTCAAATTACTACCTCAATCTTGATAAATTCTAATTCCCAAGAAAAATGCTTGCATTTTTGGCCTAAAAAGTGCACATGACTTCATATACTTACCCACAATCACAAGTGTATAGGTAAAAAAATTACGCATAAATTCAACATTGTTGAACCTTGGTTGATGCCAAATTATCACATCATAAGGAATTATATATACCACACTTCCCACCTTAGTTTGAAATCATGTCATGAAATCAAGCCTTCCTACTAATTGTTTCTCACTAACTTTATCTTGAGATATTGGAAATTGTACTCTAGTGTAATACCCCTCCGTTTTGATTCTTGTTCAAGTTGCTTTATGCTATGTTTGGTTGCAATTACTTTGATACTAGATACATTTTGTTATGATGTTTTGATCGTTACTATTGAGTGACAAATATTATTGTGGGATGTAGTTATTTGATTATTGTTTCACTTGCATTATGGATTAATGATGTCGTAGAGTTGACATGAGATGTTATTATGAGATTATTGGAATTATGATGGAAGTGTCAGCTTTGATGAATGTATTGGTGAAAAGGACAGTTTTGCATCACTCACTTGCGAGTGCCCTACGAATCCGTAATTTCTTCTTCACGGTGTGTATTATATGCTGGATATATCGTATGATGTTGTTTACTTGGTTGTAGGATTGCAGGTACATGACATCGACTCCACCTGGTTTCAAAGGTTTGAGCGTGTCAATCTAACGGTTAAGTTGAATGGGAGATAGTAACTAGGTAACATGTGTCAAGTTTACACCCTAGCCTTAGTGTGTCATCAGTTGTGTGTGTCGAGTCATTGTCTGTCTTGCTTTGATGTTATTTAATTCTAAAGCATTCTTGATTTGGAAATAGATATTTAGAATCATTGCATTTAAATCATGTTGATGGTTATTTAATTTAAATAATGCAATGTGGATAAAAGTTTATACTTAAATTAATTAATTATATTTAATTTATTTAATTAATTAAATTTGATCCAAGGGGTTGAATTTAGTTATTAAATAATTAAATTAATTAATTAAACGTGATGCAAGAGAATGAAAGGAAATAAAAGAATTAGAATTAATTTTGGAATTTAATTCCAACGTGTGGGAATTAAATTAGAAATTGTAATTAAATGTTTATTTGGGAAATTGGTTGCAACTTTGGAAATTAATTTATTATTTGAAATTTCATTTTAAATTGAAAGTGGGTTTTGAAAAGTGAAATTGAAATTGAAATTAAAATTGAAATTGAAATTGAAATATCTAATTTGCATGTAATGTGAATTAGGGTTGTAAATATTGAAATTGAAATTGAAATTGAAATATCTAATTTGCATGTAATGTGAATTAGGGTTGTATTAGGTATTTTTGATTTATAAGAATATATGTTTTAATTTTAGGGCAGAAAGTTTTTAGGAAAATTCATTTTTACAGCAGGGAAGAAATTTTGGAAAATTTGCACAGGGGTTTGAAGAAAGTTTGATTGTAGAATTGATTGAAGGAAAGATTGTTTGCATTTGTTGAATTTTGGATTGGATTCTTTGGAGGATTGAAGAAAATTCAGGAAATCTTTGGAGGAGACTTGCATCAAAAATTCATCTCTTCCTGTAGCTTCTTGTACCAGGTTTTCCTCTTTGTGTTTTATTGTTTTTGATTGTTTTCTTTAAAATAGTAATGATTAAAGATTTGTTTGTTAAATCTATTTTAGAAAACAAACTTGATATTAGAAGAAAAGAATTAAATAAAGTTATAGCCTTTGCTTGTGAAAATTCTTGAGTGAAAATTGTGAAAACCTTAGTTGAATTTAAATTATTTGGAGAAATTGATTTTATTGTTATTGAAATCAAACATAGAGATTGAACAATGCATTTAGAATGATTTTAGAAAATAAAACCCTCTATTTGTTATTAAAAATCGGATTTTAAAATCTGCATATAGTTATATTTTCATGGTAAAATGGTCTGATTGCGTCGCCTATAACTTTATTTTTGCAAACTGGGTTTTCAAGACATTTAAAGGGTTTTTGCATTTTGAAATTTTCTTATTCCTATCCAAAAATCGTAAATACCCAGATTGTATTTCTTGAGTTATGCTTAAAACATGAGACTACTGTTAAGTTATTTTTCCCATGGCTGTTCTGAAAATAAAATAATAATAAATTGATATTTATAAATATTAATATTTTATGTATTGTTATTATAATATTAAAATATTATTTAATAATATTTTATATTATAATTTATAATACTAAAGTATTATATTTATTTATATTATTTTAAATAAAATTTGTATATTAGATTAGTGGAATTAAAATTATAAACATATGGGAAATTATTGTTATTTTAAAATGGCTTGTTAAAGTTTAATTGAAAGAGTTAAATATTTGATTTAAAGAATGCAATATATTATTGAATAGAGATTTAAAATTGGATTGATTAGTGTATATGAAAAATGGATAGAGAAACAATATGTTATTATATTAAAGTGATTGAATGTGTTAAATAGAAAATTGAATGAGATGTAAGATTTGGTTAGGAAATGAAAAGAGTTTACTTGCATGGATTTGTGTCGATTTAAAAGTAAATTAAGAAGTCATTTTATTGATGAAGCAATCAATTATGTTATTTATTAATTTCTATTTAGATTAATTGAATCATTGTGATTGGATTATGAAAGAGATATGGATTTAGTATATCCAAAAGTAGTATCTTCCTCATGCTTATCTTAAAGGATTTAATTCTCTGTATTCAAAAAAGGGAAGTAAGTTTAAGTGTTTTAGATTTTCAATAATGAAAAGGGAAATAGGGGTTATGATTATTTTAGATGATCTACTTATCATGTCTTTGACTTTGTCAACACTACCTATTGAATGAGTATGGATTTAGGAAATCCAAATATTAGATTTGATTGATGACTTGAATGCTTTTGTTGCTATGTCGTCAAGTTGCATTGTTGGTTTTGGGATTTAGTGTCAGTCCTAAATTATAAGTCTTCCAGAAGAACTTAGAGGATAAGAGTTGTTGAATCTTTGTGCCATCCAGTTGTTTTCCCTTGGGTAGTGCATGGTCGTCTTTTCAGTTTTACCCGGTTTTCACGAACGGGAATGTTTGCACCTCCTTGGTTTAGGAGCGGATTATGGGATCCGTGTCTCCTTGTATGGAGTGACCTTGTTATGTGGTTTCATCTTGTTGCCTCCTGTGAAAGGAGTGGACTATGTGTTGTTGCCTCCAAGATGTTTGGAGTGAGATATTTTGTACCTCCTATGAAAGGAGTGGACTATGTGTTGTTTCCTCCAAGATGTTTGGAGTGAGTTTCTATTATTTGTATCCTCCTTGTGTTGGAGTGGATTATGATGCCTAGTTGGTATGCACTTATGGTTCCCTTGGTGGATTGTTTGGATGTGTGTTGTCGAATAGAAGAGTGGCTTCTGTTAGGCGCCAGAGCCCAAAGAGGTAAACTGGATAACCTTCAGGAGTGATTTAAACAAGTGATAATTAAAATAATGTACTTAGAAGATTAGGACTAACTTCTCACATTAATCAAGATAATTTAATCCTCACTCATAGACACAAGGGCTCGTTTAGACTTGGGATGAGTGAGAAGGCCTGGAATGGCAAGATCAACTATCTTGTTCTTGCGAGAGGTAGTTGATTCCGCATGAGTGAGTATGAGTGCCGGGATTCGGTTGAGGCCACCAGGATTACTTGTGCCGGAGCCTATGAAGAATGCCCAGAGGAGATCTCATGACAAACCTTGCGATGACACTCTATCTATGACAACTGTTGTTAATTATTTTATGTGTATGGTTATTTGAACATACTTGATCTACTTTATATCTGGAAGCAATGTGACCTATGTCAGTGATGTTGGAGTTGTACTTGTATTATACTTGATTTGTACTTATGTTGTACTTGAATTGTACTTGATTCGTACTTGTATGGTGAATGAGTTGTACTTATTAATTCATTTGGTTGGTTATGTCAGTTTGAGTGAGTATGAGTCTGCCTTTGGTTAGAGGTAGTAGATCTTTATCCATGTTACTTTGTTACTATCTCATAGCATGGAGGGTGGGCCTTCAGGTACCACATTGGTAGGGTGGAACATGCACCAAAACCATTGGGTCCCCATCGATCTTTAGTACTTGGTGGCGAGACATCTAGATGGACAGCTCGCGGTTCTTGTTGTAATTTCTTGCATTGTAATATTTTAGCTTGTATAAGTTATTTTATCCCTCTTATGTTTATGAGGTGGAAGTTTGTAATTGGAACCTTGAGTACTATTGCCTCATTCTGGGAATGAGTGATGTATCTATTGGATTAAGATAATGTTTTTGAGATTGTATCTTGGTTGTTTATCTTATTATGTTATGTGGTATTCTTATGATGTATGATGTTTATTTCATAAAGTTCATAAGGCTATGGTTATATGTAATATGTATGTGTGGGTTTAAGTAATCCTAACCTTGTAGCCTTAGAGGTTGTTGTTAACTAGTAAGTGAATGTGTATGTTAAGTGCACTTTATAAAAAAAAAATTAGTTCGCTTAAGATGTTAATTGCAACTTCCTTTAAGGTTACTTGGCGGGGCATTACATCTAGAATGCTATATGAATTGAAAAGCCTCAATTCATTTAAACATGTAATCTAGAAATGAGGAATCTAGAATTTATTCAAACAATTCGGTATTTACAAAGCATTTCATTACCATTTATAGTAACACATGACTAGTTATATTTCATGATTTCTTGTCATGTCTTCAATATTTATTCATAATCCATGAAAATGATATAACTAGGGGCTTAAATGAGGATAACATGATACTTACTTACTAGGTTCTCTAAAGGTATTTGTAAACATCATTAATTATTTATTATAATTTTAGATACCCAAAAACAAGGTAAATGAATTTCTAGATTTTAATACTTCCTAGACTGATTTTGCAACTTGATTATACATTTTTTTTATTTCATCACTAGATCAAGCTAGATGAATTTCACACTAATTTCACCCCTATTTAAAATTGTGTTTATCTCAAGGCTAGATCTGATATAGGAGTGTCATATTCTATCATTGAGTGATAGTTTGTGGTCAATATCTATCAATTCAAACCTCGACCTAAGTAACTCTAATATTCATCTTTTCATCTCATATATTAAACTTGTTTTTGTTTAATTTATCATCTCAACTCATCATACTCGATTATTATTAACATTTAATTATAATATTTAATTGAATAACCTTCATATAGAAAATGGTATTTATTTTATTTTTCAAATTTAAATAAATTATTCAATTCTTTGAAAAATAACTCAAGTACGAACATTTATCTTTGTGAAGATGGTCATACCCATATCTTTAAGTGTTCTCAAAGTCAACATTATTAGTTTAGTAGGCTTCCATTAATTAACTAGGTAAACCCTTTATAGTCAAGGTAAACTGAATCACCTTTCATTTCTAAGGAAATGGTTTGGGCATACAAGGAGTTGGAAAATATATGATTGTGTTGCAATAGGTTGATAATAAGAGTAAGAAACTATAAAAAGATAAATTAGGATCTTACTCTCAAAATACAAGTCATTAATTTTTTACCACTTATTATTGACAATGATATTTTTAGTGGGATTTTAAATTTCTCCCACCAATTTAAAGAATAGTTTTTGATAAAAGGGTAAAACGGGTTTTACAAGGACCCGAAACCACCAATTTAAAGAATAGTTACTAATATAAAAACATTATCCAATAATTTATTTACTAAATTTTGAAAATATTTTTTTTATATGTATTTTATGATATTAAGATGGAATATTATAATTTTTTAACATTTATGATATATTAAGATGGAATATTTTTGTTACAGTTTCCTAGATTACATATCATAGAAAACTCATGATACCATCTAAACGTAAAAATTCCTAAATTTTAAACACCTAATTAAAAATAAATATCCCTTCAAAAATTAATAGGAAAAGAATGACATGTTTACTCCAAATCCAAATGATTGGAATCCAGAATCTTCACATTCTAGGTTCTCACTTCATGTTAGAGACCTAGTAATTGGAATCTACAATCTTAATATTCTAGGTTCCCATATGATGCTACTCAGTAGTTAGGACACGTACTTGTGTCGAAATAACATTTTAAAGCACCATTGCTGCATGAATTAGTATCTTCATCTCCCAAGAGTGTACAAAATTTAACATCAAACTTAAGCCATTGTATAGAAACATTTCTCATCAATTTGTTATGCCAAAAGAATAGGAGACGAGTCACTGTCTTTCAAGGATGTGTCACCATTTGCTAGAGTTGTGTGCTTGTCATAGTGTTGGAGTTTCATGGATGGAAAGGAAGTGAGTCATCATTGTTAATGAGAGATTTAATTTTATATAGAATTTGCTTATTCACCTAACAGATTACGACTTTGACTCCTTCAAATGCAAATCCATTTGGGTATTATGTAAGCTCTTAATTCAATAAAAAAACTACAAAAGTAGTTGTTAATTTTAATATTTGTAGTTGGTATGTGATGTTTTAGAAATAATATATTTATTTAGAGAAGAAGATTTAATTGGTTTCATCAATATAGTTATTTTGAAGTATATTAATTATAAAAAATTAAAAATTAAAATTGGATAAAAAGATTTATGAAATGATATTTTAAATTAAAGAATAAAATTTGGTTTATAATTTTGTATTAGTGAAATTCATTTTTTATATAATTTCATATTTAGTTTTATATTTATTTTGGTGAGAGATTCTTAAAATATAGGTATCTTGATGTCAATCAAATCGTGTTTAAATGAGAATATTTTGAAGTTCTGAAGATGGAGATCCATGTTCAAATCTTCAAAGTTACATCTTATGTTGAAATTTCATGTGTTGATTCCTAGACTTCAATTGTGTGGGATTTTAGTTGGATAAAGTGAATTAAGTTGAATATGATGATAGGGAGGAGGTTCCCCTTGTAGCCTCCAATGGTTTGGGGCCAACCTAAATAATCTCTCCTTATATATCATTTTCTTAAATATACATATTGAAAAATGACATAATTTTGTGTAATGTTAAGTTCACTGTCTTGTCCCACATACTTATCCACTATATACATGCATATACACCTTTCCTTTATCTCATTCATATGTTTAAAAAAATTCATGCATTCATTTTATTAATGCATATCTATTACACCTATCAAGTATACATACTTTAATGTATATTATACTCGTCTTGATTTAACCCCTCTTAATGTCGTAGATCATTTTTGTAGTTGTAAGGTCAATCTTTCAAAATTCAAAATTTAACATTGGAACTCAACCAACTCCTATGTATACTCCTCCTTCCCCTCCTTCCTAGGGCTAATTAAATACAAAATTTAATAATATATTTCTATGCTTATCTATTTAAATACATTTAATGCATTAATTCTAATTATCCCTATGTATCTAATCATTCTTATTACCACAATTATATTTTTATAGGTATAAGTAATCAATATTTGTATGATCATTCTAAAAGAGTGTCCATAGATTAAGAGTGTTAATTTAAATCTCAAAAAAATCTCCTCAAGTTGGCATTGGATGATGTGCCTTTTAGTGACACAAAAAATATTCACATAATGGTTTTTATAATACATGTAATCATCAAATATCAAGAGGAACAAAGATAGAAACATGCATTAGTGAAAGTGAAGAAAATAAGTATGTAGATTTCATAGTAGAATTTTGCAAGAGAAACACATATTCATGATTGAAGACTTATCCTTGATCATTACAAAAATATTTTTGCAAGAGTGATGAAAATATTTTCATTCTAAAGTAAATGCCAAACTATTAAACGTTCATGGTCTTAAGTCTTTTCAAGTTTGTAGAAATTTACATAGATCATTTATTCTTCAATAATAGAAATTAATATTATAATAATTTATTAGAAAATTTATATTTCCTAAACTATAGATTATAAATTAGAAGGTTATCACTCTCAACTAACATTATCAAGCAATGTATGTTAGTTATACTTATATGTGTAATTTGTAATATTATAGTCCTAACCATATGTAAGGTGAGCTTATTTTCCTTCACATTTTTTTACTTTTCAAATCATATTTCAGTACCCTTTATTATTATTGTATAGTTTGTTTATTTTTTTATAGTTGAAATGAAGGGCAAAGGCCATCTCCCATTATACTAAAATTCCAAAATATTTATATAGAAAAGGTTTCCTATTCAACTAGATGGGAAGGGTGAAATATTACAAAATGATATTCTTGAGTGCCTAATGAATGTAATTCCAAGTGAAAATATTCCAAAGTGTTATCCTTCTTATTAACTCGGTATAGGTATGGATGTATAGAATATACTAGAATGACAAAAATACTATATAAATGAAAAGTTGAGACATATATTAATCTAGATACTATTGTTATAGTCATGACCATAGGAGCCATATTTTATATATACGAGTGTTGCACCCCTAATAAGGAATTTATTTTCCTTCTCTACTTTTACTATACTGAAATGTTCTTAGAAGATGAGAATTTATTTTAGCATTCATAGGTCAATGACATCTAGTGTCACCTAGTATGATTTGATGTGACTACCACTAAAGATAACGCATTGAGTAGCTACAAATTTCTCTATATTACATCCTCTTATATTTTCTTTGTACCTCTAATAATGTTCACCAAATCCACTACCATAAATTCATAACATGTGACCAAGATATATGAGATCTTCTTTAGAGTAGCATAGTCTATGGCTTTCATAATAGCCACCAAAAATTTCTCCTAAACATTATATTTACTGAGGGATTTTTCTTAGGAATATTTTACAAAAAAATATGGAAGAGATTTGTCAGTTTATTATGTGTATTTGTGGTTCCTTCAAGGAAATCATTACCTAATTTTTTTTGTATCACATCTAATACACTATGTTCCTAGAAGAATAATACCTTTCTTATTCTAACATTTGAGATTCCACCTATGAGTTCCATTTTAGAGAAAGTTGAGCCTGACTATAGAGAGGTTGTATATTGATTACATATGATAAAGAAGAATTTAATGAAAAGTTCCTTTAACTGATGATAATAAGGATCCAAACTAGTGATAGTTATTATCAATACTCAATGTGGTAACACAAAAAGTATTCCTCTATTTTTTCTTCCTTGTTTGGGCCCTCGTTAAATTAAGCATAATGTTGCCTTGATTTAGTGTTGAAATTTTTTTAACACATTCACATTAGGTCTTGGTCCCTTGTGAACTAAATGAACCTAATTGTACCTTATTTAAGGTTTTGTAAAGTTTTGTTCCACACTTTCACACTAATCTAGGGTTTCATTAATTAATGGGGCTTCCTTATGCCTTATTTGGCTTTATTTTGCATCCACAAGCCTTAGCTAATGCATCTTTCCAAGGATAATCTTGACTTAAACCAACATCCAATCATAATTCATGTCTTTTTAGGTTATGTGGCCTAGACTTAGTGATCTGGGACTCATACACCACCTTGAGTGTATGGGTCCCACCTAAGTTTTGGGGCCCCAATTTTGATTTCACATCGATCTAAGCATTTTTTTGAAATGTGTCTCATAGTTAAGCCTAATGGGACTCATACGCCACTTTTATCATATGAGTCCCATGTGGCCCAAAATTAAATTTAATTCAAATTCTTAGGAGGATGTTATCCTCTTAGATTTGATGTTGGCTTGTAGTGTTGTAATTTTAGGAAATTATGCATAAATAAGTATAAATACAAGGATTTTTAACTTATTTTTATCCTAACAAGCAATCAAGTGACCTAGCAACTTGAGTATTAATGCATTATAGAAAATTGAAGTTCACAAGAGAATTCAAGTGTTTACAAGACCATTCAAGAGTCTTCGAGAGCTGATTATCAAGTGTTTTGGAGCATTATTCAAGTATCAAGCAAAATGTCAAAGTCATCATCCATCATTTTTATTTTTGAGCTAACAATTTTTATTTAGGGTTTCATGATTCAAGCTAGCATTCAAGTTAAGATCTATCACATTTAAGCAAGAGTCAAGATCTAAATTCCATTGGAGCCATTTCATACATATTTTCTGCACTTTATTGTTAAGGTTTGGTGAGTTGCAACATGACATTTTGGTCATTCATCATTCCTTTATCTCATTTGATTTTATTACAAGGTTTGATTACCAAAACGGGGTTTGACCCAAGCAAAACCCCTTTCCACTAACAAAACAACATTTTCCCCTCTCTTTAGTGTCTGATTTGCAGATCTAGGTTGAAGACTTTCTAAGGAGCAAGATTGGAAAGAATTTGTAAATTCTACAAAGTTTTCCAAGTTGTCACCTTTTTTTGAAGAGCATTAAAAGACTTATACATAGTGGAATTTAGCAATTCAGACCCAGAAATCAAGTTGAACAAGTAGAGCAAATGTTGAAGAGTGGATTCAGATCAAAATTCTCTAAAAAATCCAAACTAAAGTGATACGCCACTTTTGGGGTATGAGTCCCATAATAGTTAAATTTATAGTTTTCAAGAGTTCCAGACTTGTCTTTACCAGTTTTTTGTTCCTCCCCAGAAACCTTAATCTAGGCCTAAATTGCCGAATTTGGCGTATGAGTCTCAATCTAAATTAATTTCAATACTTTTACCATTTCCAATCTCCATTCAAACCACTACAGGTTTCTAGGTGCCCCTCTATATGTTTCTAGTTTTCTATTCTATTTTGCATTCATTTTTCGTGTCCCCAATATTATTACCTATTGAAATACAAACACTAAATAAAATAAATATCAAAATTATAAAATTGCAATTTAAACATTATTATAATAATATTATATCACCAATCTTATTAAATAGATAAGATAAAAATAAAATGCATATTAAAATTTATAATATTACATTTGATAATTTAATTATAATATTGTCTTGTGATAATTATAATTTAAATTACTAATATTATAAATATAAAATAATTTAAATATTGTAATCATAATAGATGATAAAATTAATATAAAATAAAAACTATAAAGATTAAACAATTATCATTATAATGGAAAAAAAAGATGTATAATATTGTAATATAAATGATATAAGGAATATTACAAGAAAAAAACACATGTCTAGATGCAAGAGTAGTGCCTCAGTCCTTGACCCCCTGTTGACGAGTAAGGCTGAACCAAAGGAGATTAAATGTACCAAACGCCTGAACTATCCTCTGCTAAAAATCCACTTCTCCATAAGCCTTCTCTACTAGGCAAATTCTATGGGCATAATTCTTCGCTTGACCTGGAGCTATCAATCTGAGAATTTAGATTAACATAATATCATCATATGAATTAAGAAAGCCACAAAATCTTAGTGGTGGGTAGCGACAATAAAGGATTTGAAATTTAGGGTTAGGAATCAAAAAAGAGTGACATCTATCTCAGGAAAGGAAAAGTTACGTATATCTGAGGGCCACTCTTCCTGAGGAACAAGCTTAATATATGTTAAAGTCAATTAGGAGTGGTTAAAGGTAGTGATGGGAATGATATAATATAAGACATCAGTTTGTCTTGGAAACCACTAGTTATTATGAAATATAATCAACGACAGTAATGAAAGTTGTTAGAAAATGACATGTTCTTATGAAATGAGAGACACCTCCTCTCATATTAAGGCATATGAATATAAAAGAATAAAAGGATTGAGAGGGGAGGATAAGGAATAGTCTTTCTATAGAAATATACCTTTTATATACAATAGACCCACATACCCTAAGGATACACGTACAATCATATAAGATACATGAATAACTTACTAAAATAGAATCAAAGAAATTGATGGAGAGTAAGGAATTAGGAGATGAGGAGACACAAAAAACCAAGGTGATGAATTCACTTAGCCTTAATATTTAGCAATATCCTTATATAAGAATATAGCTCATTCAATTATAGATGCCTAAATATTCAATGGATTAGTTCTAGGTTCTGCATTCTATGTAATATGACCAACATGCCTGCCCTTAAGGGACCGATCAGATTTATTTCATGTTGTGTCTAACCCTTGAATGTCTCTATGCTTATAAGTTTGAACTTGAATAGGCAAGCCTCGTTTACAGTCGACATAATCTAGTTATTGAGGCTATTGCACTTTCTGAGATAGTAATTCTAACTTTTATATTGATCATAATCTTTTAGTGTATATATATATATATTCATGATGTTATGTATGAGTAAAAATAAATATGGTTAGGATTGACAATAGACTAATATATATTATTTCTTCATTGATTTAGAATTTCATATACATAATAGATATTGTTAATCTAATTATTTATGTAATGCTTTCTTTAGTATTATCATAATGATGATTATTTTAGAAAATGATGTAATATGGACTTAAAGAATCAATTATAAATGAAAATGTATTTGATTGCTTAAAATATTTTCTTTTGAGTGTTTGCAAGTTACTGGGGAGGAAGGGCTTGAGGAAAGTACTGCCTAAAAACTCCACTTAAGATTCTGCCCCTGGAACCGAAGGCAAGGATGGGCCATGGAGGGGTGGAAGTTCTACTTCAAGTTCTTCCCAGCCCGAACGCATGGGTGGGCCATGGAGGAGTGGGGGTCCCGCTTAAGAATCTGTTGAGGCCATGGATGGGTGGTAGGCCTAGACCACTTATATGCTCCCTTGACTTTCCCCAGTAGGTTAAGTGTCTTCCGAGGTGATGACATGGGCGGAGAATGCAGGTACTAAGATGCTAAGAAGAGAGGGTTGTGGTATACAACCTCTTGGGATTGGTGAAGGCCTTTAGGGTAGATCCACCCAAGCTACTTCTCATATGTCTTCATAGTTTCATTTATGATTATGTTTATATTTTGGATATCTAGATATTAATGCTAATAGACATATAATTATGTATATGTGGAAATGTTGTTAATATGGTGAATGTAGATTACAATCCAAGATTAGTTCATTAGAGAAAAAATTCCTTTGAAAGCAAGAAACCCTAAACCTAATCAACCAGTGAATTCTAGGGAAAAATAGGATAAGGGACATTACAGTGGTATTAGAGCATAATCGTGCCATCATGTGAAAACTATAGGTAATGCAAACATACCAAAGAATAAACTCTAGAAAAAAAAAACCACCACAAACAACACCATAGACACATTCATGAATAATGAGTTAAGGACATTCATGGGACAAAACACCCAAGCATCTGATTCTAATAAATTAACACCATTTTCTCCTAAATCACTTTGAATTAACCAATTAATGGAATAATCAATATTATATAATTAAATTAACAAATTCAACTATTAATCAAATAACTAAATTTATTGATTAATTCATCCTTATTGTAACTATTTTTCATCATATTTAATTAAATGAAATCATTTAATTAAATTCTATTTAGGTCTTCTTATTTGATTAAAATCAATTCAATCAAATGTCACAATCTCCTAGTTCATCCCAAATTAATTAATCCTAAATCACTTTCTAATCATCATTAATTAAATCCTCCAACTTTTAACTCTTCAAGAGTTAAATCAACCATGGTCAACTAACTAGGTTGCACATGAAATTAATTTGTTCTATTTATCTAATTCCTCTAATTATCCTCACAAAGGAATATTCTGAGGAATATTCCTCTCAACCACCTCTCATTTAATTTCAATCCAAAGCTTTTCAAAAACCTATCACATCCTCTTATAAATGCAATAAATTCTCTTTCATCCTCTCAAATCTAAACCAATTTCATTCAATTCCTCTTACACCATTTTTAAATTCTCAACCATCTACATTTACTTCTCTTCCATCCTCCTCCACTCACACATTTGACAAAATGTGATTCATCCTCATCCAGTAGAATTCTAACACTTGGCACATTCTCATTGGCTCTCAATTTATCCCACATTCATCAAATCCCCTCATTCTTCAACCCTTGAATTCCATAAATAAAAGCATCATTTTCACAACATGGATCCACAACTTCATGCATCATTACTATAGGCATTTCACTTCATAGCTTTCAACATTTCCATCATTCTCAAGCATAGTTCCATCACTTAGTGTCAATTTTACACTTGGATCATCAACAAATAATCAATCTTATCAAAGGGATTCGGAAAGGGCTTCTTTCACAATCAAAGGAGCACCACTCCCCTATGGGATGGAGGTTTAGCTAGTTCAATTTAGATTACATATTGTATTTTGTTAGTTTCTTGTTATTTTCATGTTTTCTCTTGAATTTGGCTAAAGAATGTCATAGGGAACACTAGATTGATCTTTCTAACATGTTTAACAATCATTTGTTGATATTATGTTAGTTTGTGTAGGTTTTGTGTTCACAATCATAATAGAAGATAAAATTAATATAACATACAAACTATAAGTTTTAAATTATTATCATTTTAATGGACAAAGGAGACATAATATTGTAATATATAAGATATAAGGAACATTACAAGAAAAAATCATATCCCTGAACACAAGAGCAATGTCTCAGTCCTTGACTCCCTGTTGATGACTAAAAGCTAAATGGAAGGAGATTCAATGTACCAAATGCCTGAACTATCCTCTACTTGTGATTCACTTCTCCATAAGCCTTCTCTACTAGATAAAGTCTATGGGCATAATTCTTTGCTTGACCTAGAGCTATCAATCTGAGAACTTAGATTAATATATAATACCATCGTATGAATTAAGGAAGCCACATAAAGCTTACTGGTGGGTAGTGAAAGTAAAGGACTTGAAATTTAGGGTTAGGAAGCAAACAAGAGTGACGTCTATCTCAAGAAAGGAATAGGTACGTATATCTGAGGAATAGTATTATTGAGTAAAAGGATTAATATATGTTAAATTCAATTAGGAGTGGTTAAAGGTAGCGATGAGAATGATATAATATAAGACATAAGTTTGTCTTGGAAACTACAAGTTATTATGAAATATAATCAATGAAAGAAATGGAAGTTGTTAGGAAATGGCATGTCCTTCCAAAATGAGAGACATCTCCTCTCATATTGAGGCATATGAATATGAAAGAATAAAAGTATTGAGAGGGGGGATAGGAAATTGTCTTTCTACATAAATAAACCTCGTATATACAACAAACCCACATACCCCAAGGAGCCATGTACATACATATAAGATACATAAATAACTTACCAAAATAGAATCAAACAAATCGTTGGGGAGTAAGGCATGAGCACATGGGGGAAGACAAAAAAAAACAAGGTGATGTATTCACTTAACCTTAATATTTAGGAATATTTGAATATCAAAATAGAACTCATTCAATGATATATGCCTGAAAATGCAATGCATTAGTTCTAGATTTTGCATTTTATGTAATATGACCAATATGTCTAACCTTAAGGGATCGATCAAATTTCTTTCATGTTGCATCTAACACATGAACATTTCTATGCTTATAAGTCTGAACTTGAATAGGAAAGCCTTGTTTACACTCAACACAAACTGGTTATTCATTTTATTGCACTTTCTAAGATAGTAATTCTAACTTCTATATTGATCATTCTTTTTTAGAAAATATATATATTCATGATGTTATGTATCAATAGAAATAAATATGGTTAGGACTGATAGTAGGCTGATATATATTATTTCTTCATTAATTTAGAATTGCATATACATAATAGATATTGCTCATATTATTATTGATGCGATGCTTTGTTTAGTATTGTCATAATGATGATTGTTCTAGAAAATCATGTAATACGAACTTAAAGAATCATTGATAAATGAAAATGTATATGATTACTTAAAATATTATCTTATGAGTGTTTGCAACTTATTGGGTAGGAAGGGCTTGAGGAAAGTGGTGCCTAAAAATGCCACTTAAGATTCTGCCCCCAAAACCCAAGGTAAGGATGGGCTATGGAGGGGTGGAAGTTTCACTTAAGGTTCCACCCAGTCTGATGGCATGGGTGGGCCATGGAGGGGTGGGGGTCCCACATAAGAATCCATTGAGGCCATGGAGGGGTGGTAGGCCTAGACCACTTATACGCTCTCTTGACTTTCGCTAGTAGATTAAGTGTCTTATCAGGTGATGACACATGTGGAGAAAGCAGGTACTAAGCCACCGAGAAGAAAGGGTTATGGTATACAACCTCTTGGGCTTGGAAAAGGTCTTCAGGGAAGATCCACCCATGACACTCCTCATATGTCTTCATAGTTGCATTTATGATTATGTTTATATTTTGGATATCTAGATATTAATGCTAAAAATATATGTATATGTAGAAATGTTGTTAATACGGTGAATGCAGATTACAATCCAAGATTACTTCATTAGAGAAAAAATTCCTTTGAAATGAAGAAACCCTAAACCTAATCAACAAGTGAATTCTAGGGAAAAGCATTGTAAGGAACATTACACATTTCTAGGTCATTTAGTGAAGTATTGCATACCATTAGATTCAATGATTAGATCTTCCATATCATTTGGCTTTCAAAGACCTAGCCTAGTGGTGAACCCCCTTTTAGTCTCTAATCATATCCTACGACATCCCTATTGTAGATCTCTTTCCCCTACTTCATCCTTGGATTGAGATCTCTAGGATTTTCTTGAATGAGAGTGAAAATATTGTTGTTTTATGTCCTAAACCATAAGCAATGATAATTTTCTTACTTTCACTTACCACAATGAAAAAATAATTTCGTCATTTATAATGCCATCCTATTGACAACAATCAAAATTACTTGATGTTAAGCTAGGTTTGCTTCACAATCATTTTTTCATAGTCTTAAAAGATTAGATCACTTGTCAATACTATCAGTGATAATCATTTCCTCTAATTTCCTAATATCATAATTACAGACATGATCAAAAATTATGTTTCCTTCCCTATAATAATTATTTTGTGGATAATGTAGAGAGATTACTTAATATAGTCCAAGCTTCATTTAATATATCTTTGATACCCCAATTCAATGAATGTCTATTTCTTTACATAGTGTGATAACCATTGAATCACCTTTAATAGTGATAATTTCAAGGCAGCAAGTAATTAACAATTGTAATTCGAGGAGTGGAGCTTCATCTTCTACTTCATTATGTATTTCTAGTCTGAATTTTGTGAGGCAACATTGATCAAGTTGTTAGAAGAATCATGCACAAAATATCCCACACTAGGGGAGACTTGAATTTCCATGGTAAGATCCATCAAAATTTAGTTTTTCGTGAGCCATTCTATAGGAGGTTTCACTTAATCTTTGAGCAGTCTACTAAATAAATGGGAGGATAAGAGACCCATGAGTGGGATATATAATTTTTTATTTTAATATGACTTTTTCTAATACTTTTAATTTAAAAAATAATTTTAAAACTTATATCTAATAAATTTTATTAAAAATATATATCCTTTGAATGAATAAGTGTCTTATATTACTTTAAATGAAGATTATATTAAACATCTTAAAAAGAGTGTGAAAAATAGACAAAACATATATTAAACATTATTCAACCTATTTTTTATATAAGCATTATCTAAATGTATCCATCAATATCATAAAAGGATAATTATAATAAAATTACACGATAAAAATACATATTTTATTTTTCATGAATATTCTTACTATACTTTACATTAAAAGAAAAATAGAACAATATTCACAAAACTGGTAGGGTGGTAGAAAGGTATACCCACAATCCAGTGGGACATAACTAAAACAAAAATGGAAACAACATTAAGTAATTATAGGTACACCAATATTAGGTGGATCTTTATCATCGGTTTTAAATCCCTATACATTGGTGAGGGTAGTATCATCAAGAGGGTCCTAGCAAGTGATAGCGCCTCTCCCCTCAAAAATGTCCTTGATAGGTTGTTGTGGAGAAGTAGGAAATATGGCAAGTTACAAATGAAGGAACTTGTTAGAACTCAACCAACCAACCTTCCCATGTCTCTACATCACTTTCTTTGATAAACATTTTAAATATAATATTGAATTAAAAAAATCCAGCATACCAAATAAATTTCCTTCAAAGGAGATATATCTATAAATATACATCTTAAAATAAAGTTTTAGAAATCTTCTTACCAAACCCTATCCTTAACCACTAAGCTTTACTATGCACCAACGACTGCATTGCCCCAATTTAATATTTAATAATTGGAAAACACTATTTTATTTTTGACCGCCTGCTGGAAGTAAACTCGATGTTAGCCCATTGGACTCTACCTGCTGACAATTTCAAATATTCCCATACAGATTGTCGGCTTCTGGAATATAGTTTTTTAATAATAATGAGAATATTATTCAAGGGCGGTTGATCGCATAGAAAGTTGTCTTATGACTTGTTGGCCTTGCAAAATCCTTTCCTTTTCTTAAGCCGTCGGAATTGGGCGCGTCCAAACTTATTGACTATAGTTCACTGTATTTGGCGGTGGAGGGTGACCTCTCGCAAAAGCATTTTAATATCATCGTCGAAAACATGCGACCTGGACTATCTGCATGCCCACTATAAATCACTCAGGCTCGCCGAAGCCTTTAGAAGTGTAATGTTTTATGAATTATTGTTAAACACGCAGTCTTAATGAAAACTAGTGTATTTAATTTATATATTTTATAATATATAAAATGTATATATACTATGTATTATAAAAAAGGGGTGAAAAAAGTCACATCCTAAAAGTTTATGCAAGATTAAGTTTTCAATTGAATTTTCATAGGCATAAGGTTTAAGCTCTTTGTCAATAATCATTCATTCTTCATTTTCTCCTTGCGCAGGAGGCTACGTACTATGAATAGGAAAATTAGCCAAAGCAAGACAATGGATCTTTTTTGTAAATACATAATTGTGTGTTGTCGATCATTGTTGTTCATTATATGGTCAACAAGATACTTCCAAGCAGCTTTTCTAATTTTTTTCCTACAACTGAAGCTGCTTGGAATTGGATTCTTGACTTCATTAAGCATTTCAAGTCTGAGCACTTTTCTTGGCATATGATCCTTCCTAATAATTGGGTCGAGATTCTTACTAAAACGGCTTAAATTTGGTAAGTTTCTAGGCTAAATATTCTTGTTAGCATTTGGAAAGATAGAGATTTCACGATAATCTTGGTTGTTTAGTTGATATGAATTTATCTTTTTATGCGAAGGCTATGCCTTGTTCTAATATTTTCTTGCATATTTAAATATAGTCAAATAAATTTGTTCTTAAAGTGGGCTGCCTTTAAGTGTGTTTCTATCATTGGGGTAATGCCCCATGTATGGCTACTATAGTTCCATAAACTCAACATTCTAGTAATGGTTACTCCCCTACTTGCGGACATCAACACAAATGAAATTAGAATGCTTATGATTGAACCGAATCTTTATCACATGCCTCTTAACAATTATGTTAACTCGGTATGAATAAAGAATGCCTTGGTAGAGAATACACCAAGGAAATCGGGTGAGTTTCAACTCATGATAGTTGACCAAATAGTATGAAATTTATATTTCCAAGTGCCAAGAGAAGACTATAGAATCGATTATTGAATTATATTTGTATCCATTTGTAGGTGTGAAAAGAGAAAAATATATAATTAATGTAGTTTGAAATTGTAAGTTGTTTATTTGGATACCATTTCCAATCTTACCACCAAGGTTTGAACCT
Source organism: Sequoiadendron giganteum (assembly GCA_007115665.2). NCBI lineage: Eukaryota > Viridiplantae > Streptophyta > Pinopsida > Cupressales > Cupressaceae > Sequoiadendron > Sequoiadendron giganteum. Next base: position 149,320,196 of record CM021108.1, read on the forward strand.
TATCACCCCGATTCTATGAATCTTATAAGAAGCATAATCAACAATAGTTTGAAACAACTAAAAATCTTGATTCTTTAAATCCTATATTTAATTTATATCTTTGGAAAAGACAGAAAATTCTTAGTAGTCTTATGAAAACTATTAAGAATAATTTTGATAGCTTTGACATGAATTATAGGAGTGTTAAAAAGGACTTGATCTTGGAAAGAAAAGGTAGAATACAATCAAATAAAACATACCTTTGTGAATTCATTCGCATCTAAAAAATTCATGAATTTATGTATTCCCAGTATTTCCTTTTTTCTTTAATAAAAACTGTGATACTTGAATAGTTAAAATTAAGAACCTTCTAAGCTTAACCACCATGGAGAATTGACCTTGTACATATGAGATATCAAATCAAAACATTCTAAGCTTGATTTCCCTCCACGGATAGATAATATCACAGATGGCACATAATTCTTATATTGATATTCAACTAAGATTAAACCAAGTCCACTACAATCATAAGGGGGGCAACAAAGTTAGCAAGCATCTTTATCTAAACCTCTGCCTTGGTCAAACGAATACCATGAACAATCCTTTAGAATATTTTCAATTTTATGACATGAGGATTTTAATGACACCTGCAAAGAAGAAGAATAGCCATGAGTACTAGATTAAACTTTAGAACACAAATAAAAAATTCTCTCCATGGAAAAAAAACTTAGTAATCTTGTAAGACAATTCATTCTCTACTCTCAAACGACAACCTACTATAGAGAGAAAGGATATTCTTGGAAGGAAAAGGGAATGTGTCGGAATATAAGGATTACCCATTATCAATTCATTTTCACCCATACGAATTGAGCCGCCATGTCGTAGCTAAAAGTATTATTAATAGAACTTAGAATGTTTCCACTAAATGGTACACCTAAAATCTTGTAAGAAAATATCTACCCATCGTAAAGCATATTTGGTATTATTTTAGTCCTCCAATGGTGTAAGAAATGATTCACTAAAAAAATAAGTATCCAATACATATTTAGTAGAATTATTGTGTGTGATGCCTTTAGTGGTGATGCAAGAAAATGAATCAATGGTCACTATTGGTGGGTTTATTATATTGATAAATGCGACAAGCACATAAGGTCTAGGGTAAATCCTTAAAAAATACATCACTCATTTTAATCTAGTGGAGAGAGGTTTTTATTAAAACCCCTTTAGTGATATCTAGTTTAACATTATGTATTTGTGGGGTGTAGACATCATGAATTTATATCTTGGTGATATTGCAATATTTTAGCTTTACTATTTTAATTTTATATGTATTTATTTGATTTAATTATCATATTTATTTCAACACGATGTTTGTGGTTTATTATTAATTCAACATCTTGTTATCTAGATCATATTAGTTGCTTTATAGGTAGATGTGATTATTGCTAGAATGTTGCGCAAATTATACTACATTGGGTGTTTTATAGTATGGTTTAGCTATTCTTATATGGAGAAAATATAGATTACATTTCACTTGAGTGTGAAGATACAAGTTTATGTAGTAAATCTTAATTGATGATGGCCCTTGAGAAGGTAAAACACATATATTTAACTTCCATTTCAATCAGTTTGAGTTGTGAGACGAGTCTTCTAAATCCTTGTATAATATTCATTTTAATTGGTGGTGATTCTAGAATTTATGTGTTATAAATAATAATATGAAGTCAGTGGTTTACTTTCATGTTTTTTATTCTACTCTTTATTAGAACTATATTTAAGATAGTCTTTAAAATATGTGTTCAACTATTTGTGAAATATTTAATATGATTTAAGCCAAAATGATTTCATTATTATTGTAGATGCAAAAAAATTTATATATTATTATAATATTAAATTTTGAAGAGAGCTCTTAAATAGTTTAATACAATTATTAAAATACAATGTAATAAGCTTGTTAAAATGAAAATGCTTGTGCATCAAATTATTAGATTTTGTGGTGAAAAGGTTTTGTTAAATTGTTATCTAGAGAATAGAAAATAGAATTAATATAGAATGGCATTCCTTGTTCATTAAAAATGGTATATATTTTTAAAAAATTACTAAATAAGGGGTGATCCCACAATAATGGGTTACACTTTTTGGCCAAACTTGACATTGAGATCAATATTTTTCACCAGATCTTCACTTTCTACGCCTATAGAAGCTAAACCATTAAGAATTTGGAGATGAAGAAAACTAGTGATTTGTGATATTTTGTGTCGAGAATCTAATTATATTTTAAAAAAAAATTAAAAAATTAATTGTCAATTATTTTATGTAGTTTTTATTAACTTATTTTTTTTAATAAACATCATTTTCAAAAAATGATGCTTACTTTCAGTGGCATAACTTTTTTTATATAAAGCATACAATTCTAATTTTTTAAATACAGTGTTTACACACTATTATCTAGTGGATGGATATTTTTTCATAATTTTTTGTTGCATATATATTTTTTAATTAATTTTCTAATTCAGAGTAATTATAATTTGGATAAATTATACTTTTAGCTGCATAAATTTTTTTGTATTCATTTGAATTAACTCATTCTTTTTTTGTTGGAATAAGGACATCAATAACTAGTGTACATGAATTTTTAAGAATTTTTTTTCTCTCTTTTCCTATTTTTCCATATGTGTGAAATAAAGACCTCTATGTTCATTGAAAAACCTACATTCACAAGAAATAAAAAATAAATATAATAATAAAATTAAATATATTTAAAATTATACTTTTCGGGAAGCTTATAATAAGGACTACATGTTTACAAAAAAGTAATTTTAAATAAATTAATTTGATCCTGTAAAATGTAAATCAAAAGTGATTTTTTATCAACATTTTGATAGGTGTAGAGGAGACTCCATTATGGGTATGGTTTAAAACTAGCGGCTTTCTATCCAAGGGGGTTTGATATAAGTGGGTTCGAGATGCAATCATTGACCCATGATTCATGAGTAGTGGTTCACAAGAACCCATCTCTCATGATAATGAATGGTCCACTTAGAACTCATTGCATCTAGGTGATGCTCATAGAGGTGAAGCATTGGTCTGTCCTCAGAGTTCACCCATCCCAGTATTGCTCCAGCTCAAGCACGCTTACCCACAGAGTTTCCCCCAAGGTTAAGCCCACTTAGCTTGCTACCCCATTTTCAAAACCTTCAGCAAGTGTTATGCCTTATGAACAATTCATTATAGAGCCCCTTTAGCTCATCAATTGATAAGTAGGAGGTTTCTTCCACAATGTGTCAAATTATGATATTGCTATCAGGATTCAATCGTGTAGTTTTCGAGTCAAACTCATTGACCCATGATTCATGAGTAGTGGTTCACAAGAACCCATCTCTCATGATAATGAATGGTCCACTTAGCACTCATTGCATCTAGGAGATGCTCACAAAGGTGAAGCATTGGTCTATCTCGGGAGGTCACCCATCCCAGTACTGCTCTAGCTCAAGCGTGCTTAACCATGGAGTTTCTCCCAAGGTTAAGCCCACTTAGCTTGCTACCCCATTTGAAAAACCTTTAGCAAGTGTTATGCCTTATGAACAATTCATTATAGAGCCCCTTTAGCTCATCAATTGATAAGTAGGAGGTTTCTTCCACAACGTGTCAAATTATGATATTACTATTAGGATTCAACCATGTAGTTTTCGAGTCAAACTCATTGACCCATGATTCATGAGTAGTGGTTCACAAGAACCCATATCTCATGATAATGAATGGTCAACTTAGCACTCATTACATCTAGGTGATGCTCATAGAGGTGAAGCATTGGTTTGTCCCAAGATGTCACCCATCCCAGTACTACTTCAGCTCAAGCATGCTTAACCACGGAGTTTTCCCCAAGGTTAAGCCCACTTAGCTTGCTACCTCATTTGCAAAACCTTCAACAAGTGTTATGCCTTATGAATGATTCATTATAGAGCCCCTTTAGCCCATCAATTGATAAGTACAAGATTTTTCCATAGCGTGTCAAATTATGATATTGCTATCAGGATTCAACCATGTAGTTTTCGAGTCAAACTGATTGACCCATGATTCATGAGTAGTGGTTCACAAGAACCCATCTCTCATGATAGTTAATGGTCCACTTACCACTCATTGCATCTAGGTGATGCTCACAGAGGTGAAGCATTGGTCTATCCTGGGAGGTCACCCATCCCAGTATTGCTCCAGCTCAAGCACACTTAACCACGAAGTTTCCCCCAAGGTTAAGCCCATTTAGCTTCCTACCCCATTTTCAAAACCTTCAGCAAGTGTTATGCCTTATGAACCATTCATTATAGAGCCCCTTTAGCTCATCAATTGATAAGTAGGTGGTTTCTTCCATAGCATGTCAAATTATGATATTGCTATCAGGATTCAACCATGTAGTTTTCGAGTCAAACTCATTGACCCATGATTCATGAGTAGTGGTTCTCAAGAACCCATCTCTCATGATAATGAATGGTCCACTTAGCACTCATTGCATCTAGGTGATGCTCACAGAGGTGAAGCATTGGTCTGTCCCAGGAGGTCACCCATCCCAGTACTGCTCGAGCTCAAGCGCACTTAACCATGAAGTTTCCCCCAAGGTTAAGCCCACTTAGCTTGCTACCCCATTTGCAAAACCTTCAGCGAGTGTTATGCCTTATGAACCATTCATTATAGAGCCCCTTTAGCTCATCAATTGATAAGTAGGAGGTTTCTTCCACAATGTGTCAAATTATGATATTGCTATCAGGATTCAACCGTGTAGTTTTCGAGTCATTCGAGTCAAACTCATTGAGCCATGATTCATGAGTAGTGGTTCACAAGAACCCATATCTCATGATAATGAATGGTCCACTTAGCACTCACTGCATCTAGGTGATGCTCACAAAGGTGAAGCATTGGTCTGTCCCAGGAGGTCACCCATAAGGCATCACCCAAAGATGAGCTAAAGGGGCTCTATAATGAATGATTCATAAGGCATAACACTTGCTGAAGGTTTTACAAATGGGGTAGCAAGCTAAGTGGGCTTAACCTTGGGGGAAACTCTGTGGTTAAGCATGCTTGAGCTAGAGCAGTACTGGGATGGGTGACCTCTCGGGACAAACCAAATGCTTCACCTCTGTGAGCATCACCTAGATGCAATGAGTGCTAAGTGGACCATTAATTATCATGAGAGATGGGTTCTTGTGAGCCACTACTCATGAATCATGGGCCAATGAGTTTGACTCGAAAACTACATGGTTGAATCCTAATAGCAATATCATAATTTGACACGATGTGGAAGAAACCTCCTACTTATCAATTGATGAGCTAAAGGGGCTCTATAATGAATGGTTCATAAGGCATAACACTTGCTGAAGGTTTTGCAAATACGGTAGCAAGCTAAGTGGGCTTCAGCTTGGGGGAAACTCCATGGTTAAGCGCGCTTGAGCTGGAGCATTACTGGGATGGGTGACCTCCCGGGACAGACCAATGCTTCACCTCTGTGAGTATCACCGAGATGCAATGAGTGCTAGGTGGACCATTCATTATCATGAGAGATGGGTTCTTGTGAACCACTACTCATGAATCGTGGGTCAATGGGTTTGACTTGAAAACTACATGGTTGAATCCTGATAGCAATATCATAATTTGACATGCTATGGAAGAAACCTCCTACTTATCAATAAGTGGGTTTCATCAAACCCTCTTCATTTAAAACCCTTAAAATGGAACTTTTTTAAGGCTTAAATCATTATATTTTCTAAAAATATGTGATTTTAGCAAAAACCAGGATGTCCCAAAAAGTGTAACCCATTATTGTGGCAGCACCCTAAGATATTTCAATGAAAATGTATTTTAGTAAAGAAATTATCCATTTTTAAGAGGTTGTTCAAATGTAAAAGGTGGGGAGAAGGAAAAAGGGATGTGTGGAATTATTTAAAAAATAAAATAGGAATATATTTTAGCATTACTTTTTCATTATGGTTTGAAAGAAAGATCATCTTTGTTCTTCTTTGTGAAGAAAATGCTCTTTTGAAAAAGGGATTTCATTCATTTGGTTATTCATCGACTTTGGTTGGAACATCAAGGAAATTTGTAAGTGGTTTTATTCTTTATCATTGTAGCTTACCATATAAAGATGTATTTTTTCTTTGTATTACTATACAATTTATTAAGCGAATTGCTTATTTAGTCATACAAATAATAGGTAGATGCATATGGGATTTAATGCATAGGGTTTCTTTTGGAGTTCAATGCATAGAATGTTGTTCACTAGAATTCATAGTTATAGGTATATAAACTTTATAAAAAAATGTCAAATTTTTTTAGTTATAGAATTTTTATTGGGTTCATTTGTGAGTTGAAAATTGTACATAAGTTTCTTTTATGCTTTAAGTATTATTCTTTATTTGATTATATTTTTTAGTATTTTTAAATTTTAAATTTTAAACTAGAATAGGAATCCATTAATGGTTAATTTGGGAACCTTTCATGGAGTTTTATTATTTAGAAAAGGATATATTAAATTAAAACCATGTTAAATCATTATGTTTTATGAGATGTGTATTTTCCTTATGAAATCATGATCATTTATCATTTGACCATGTGTCATGATTCTTTGTAGTAATTTATATATCACAACTAATTTATAATTTTGATCTATTGACGACTTAGGAATGAGGTAAAGAGTAGAGAAGGAGTGGCTTCTTGTAACTCACTACAATTTAAAAGAAACTAATGGATCCAGTTATGTAGGCGTTTAAAAAAACTAAAAGAATTGTAAACATAAAAATCTACAAATTGCTTCAAACAATGACCACCATTACAAACAATGACCACCATTAGATTGTTAGCCAGTTTGAAACCAACAAATCCAGAATTCCTATGAAATATTCACTCATGCTACCTATGCAAACAAGGAAAATAGAACCAAACAACTAATTGAAAGAATAAACAAAAAGAGAAAACTCTATTCCATAGTGGATTGGTGCTCCTTGATGTGAAAAGAGAACCCTTCCCTAATCCCTGATAAGCTTAGATGTCAAGATGCAAGATGCTGAAAATGCAAGAGCTTATGCATCCAATTGTTGTTGTGTTGTCCTTATTTGTTGTTGAAATGCTTTGCATTTATAGATTCAAGGTTAGGAGATTGAAGTATTTGGATGAATGTGGGATCATTCATGAGTCAATGACAAGATGCCACTTGTCAAGATGTGAGAGGATGAGAGTTGTGCACATTTTGGTCAATGTGCCAATTTGAAATTTGAATTTAGCATTAAATGCATATGGTTGAGAGTTTTGGGAGGGAAATTTGTTTGGACAAAAAATTAAAAAAAAATCGAGTTAATGAGAGCAGATTCCTTGGGAATATGCTTTGCTTTGTGAGGAAAATAGAGCTTTTAATAAATCAAAATAAATGATTTATTGTGCAAGTGGGAAAAGTTAGAGGATGGGACATGGGTTTAGATTAAATTAATCAGGATTGGATTAGCTTAATGAAGAGTTAGGTGATTGTGACATTGACTTAGACTTGTGGGTTAAAATGAATCAAAGTGAGAGGAGATAATGATCATTATTCATTTAATTAAATACATGTGATTTAATTAAAACAAGAAACTTTAGGACATAGTCAAATAAAAATGATTTATGTAATTAAAGAGATAACCTTAGTGAATTAATTAAATTGATTTATTTAATTAATAAATGAAATGATGTTAATTGCAGCGTGATTAGATGCATGAGTCAATTTTGCATGTCTACATTTTTCCCCTTTTTGAAGCAATGTACTCATTGCATTGGTTGAAAGAACGATACCGCCAACATTGAAATTAAAAAAAAAATTTATTATTTTTGGATGCCCTAGTGAAAATAAGTATGTTTTGTACATTGCCCCCTCAAGAGATCGAGTGAAAAGATTCAATTTGAGGTCGATCTCGTAACAAAGAGGTTCAAAATGGATGTATGGATGACTATGAATAACTGATCTATATGATAATGATGATGTAAATGTTTTGTTTGTAAGATGCTTAGAATAACAAATGTATATTATTTTAAACATCTGAAATGCTTATGCAATGCATGTGAAATAGATGAGATGGATGATGTTGTCCTATGATTATATGATGTGATCATGCAGGATGAGAGTGTGGATGCAAGTTGGATGCATTTTTAGCGTGAAAGAGGATAGAAGAATGAGAGGGATCAACCCTTGAATCCAAGAAGATGCAAATTTCCAACTAGTCTATGAGTCATTGAGACTTTATTCGATATGATGATGAATGATCATGATGTATTGCTTGTCCAGGGATGGGAGAAATAAACAACCTAACTTTCCTTATGTTTGGTAACACACATAGGTGTGATGCATCAATGTATAAAGAACTAGGACGTCATTACGCCTAGTGTAATGGACTCTGACTTGACAATAAGATAGGAGTGCTCTTGTTCATACTTGAAATACAAAAACCTTGCTAGGACACACCCAAAAAAGAAAATATTCACCGAGTTATATTACAAGAACATCCAACAAGCATAGAAGACAAAAATATAATGGTCATTTCCCCATTCCTTTTTCTCTAAACCTATTTTGTTTATGCATCATCAAGAGGTCCTGGGAATGAATGCAAAATAAGATAAGTCAAAAAGACCAAGATAAAGTAAATAAACAAGCTAATGTTCTTCATACCGCTAGCCAAGGCTAAACTAAGGTGATGCCTGATGCTGATGTCCATCACCGGAAGGTCACATTCCTAGGACATGTTGTGATCAAGGCTTTTATAAGATTGATTGGATGATAAGCTATTAATACTCCGAGTTTACCAACTTGCTCACTTATAGATCTAGAGTTTATACTTTTGATGATTAGGTTCGCACTTTTGGACCTACTAGACTTGCTTTTGATTGCTTCACCAAATGATGATGATGAGGATGATTTATTAGAAATGACGATTATTTTTGGTGAAATTGGGATGAGACAGGTGCACCATTTTGGGTTTTTTCAAATATTTGGATGTTTTTGGTGTTTGAAATTTTTTGAGTTTGTTTTGATTTTTGGATTTTTCTATGTTTTGGATTTTCGAGATTTGTGAATGTTTTTGGATTTTGTGTCTCAGGGGTTGTACTAACGTACTTATTTTCACTGGGGCATCTAAAAAAAATCAAAGTTTTTTTAATTTCAATGTCGATGGTATCATTCTTTGAACCAATGCAATGAGTACATTGTTTCAAAAAGGGGCAAAACATAGACATGCAAAATTGACTAATGCATCTAATCATGCTTCAATTATCATCATTTCATCTATTAATTAAATAAATCAATTTAATCAATTCACTAAGGTTATCTCTTTAATTAAATAAATCATTTTTATTTGATTATCTCCTAAAGTTTCTTGATTTCATTAAATCACATGTATTTAATTAAATGAATAATGATCATTATCTCCTCTCATTTTGATTTATTTTAACCCACAAGTCTAAGTCAAAATGTCACAATCACCTAACTCGTCATTAAGTTAATCCAATCTTTATTAATTTAATCTAAACCCATGTCCCATCCTCTAGCTTTTCCCACTTGCACAATAAATCATTTATTTTGATTTATTAAAAGCTCTATTTTTCTCACAAAGCATATTCCCGAGGAATATGCTCTCATTAACTCCATTTGTTTGACTTTTTTGTCCAAACAAATTTCCCTCCCAAAGCTCTCAACCATATGCATTTAATGCTCAATTCAAATTTCAAATTGGCACATTGACCAAAATGTGCACAACTCTCATCCTCTCACATCTTTACAAGTGGCATCTTGTCATTGACTCATGAATGATCCCACATTCATCCAAATAATTCAATCTCCTAACCTTGAATCTATAAATCCAAAGCATTCAACAACAAATAACGACAACACAACACACAATTGGATTCATAAGCTCTTGCATTTTCAACATCTTGCATCTTGGCATCTAAGCTTATCAGGGATTGGGAAAGGGTTCTATTTTGACATCAAGGAGCACCAATCCACTATGGAATAGAGCTTTTTCTTGTTGTTTATTCTTTCTGTGGACATGAAAATCTGCAAATAATAGTAAAATGACAAAAACATCATAAGATAAATACATATCCTCATGAAATAATACTCCATGTTTCAAAATGCAAACAACTGACAAGAATGATCAAAGCACATAAAACATGAAATAAACCTATTCCATAGTGGATTGGTGCTATCCTTTGTGTAGAAGGCAGCCCTTTCCCAACCCTTGATATGCCAAAATGAGATGATAGGCAATGAGATGCAAAGTGAGCTCAAGTTGCCTATAGTGAGAATGCTTCAAATCGTAGATGAAAAATGAGAGAGAAGGCATTGAAACTATAGGAAAGATTGAGAGGGGAGAAGCCAAGATTGAGCAATGTGGAACTAAAACTCAACAAATGAGAGAGATCCACTTGTCACAATGGGATTGGTCCATGATTGTGCAAGTTTTGGCTAATGTGCCCATTTCAAATTTGAAAATGGCAATAAATGAATATGGTTGACGGTTTTGGGGGGGGATTTTGATTTGGCCAAAAAAGTCAAACAGGGGAGTTAATGAGGGCATATTCTCTGGGAATATGCCTTGTGAGGAAAATAGGGGTTTTAATAATTCAATTTAAATGATTTGTGCAAGTGGATGAATCTAGAGGATTTAGGTGATTAGGATTAAATTAATCTAATAGGACGTTAGGTGATATGACATTTGATTTGAATTTTTGTATTTGTTTTAAACCAAATGAGAGGAAAATGAATTTAATTAAATATGTATGATTTAACTTTAGGAAGTTAATTAGTTAATTTGATTTAATTAATTAGGAAGAAAACCTTTGTAAATTAATTAAATTGGTTTATTTAATTAATAGACAAAATAATGTTCAATAAAGCATGATTAGATGTATCAGTGTATTTTGCATGTCTACATTTTGCCCCTCTTTGAAGTGATGTACTCATTGCATTGGTTCAAAGAATGGTGCTGCTGACATCAAAATTAAAAAAAAAATCTAATTTTTTTCAGACACCCCAACAAAAAGAAGTACATTAGTACATTGCTCCCTGGAGAGATCGAGTGAAAAGATTGAAGTAGATCTCATGAGAAAGAGGTTCAAAATGGATGTATGGATGGTTAGACTATATGATGCATATGATAATGATGATGTAAATGAGATGTTTGGGGGATGCTTAGAATAACAAATTTATATTATCCTAAATAACTTAAATGATTATGAAAATGAGATGGATGATTTTGTCCTATGATGATATGATGTGATTATGCAGAATGCAGGATGGATGCATTGTTAGCACGAAAGAGGATAGAAGAATGAGAGGGATCAACCCTTAAATCTAAGAAGATGTAGAAGTCCACCAAGTCCACTAGTCAACGAAACTTTATTGGATGTGATGATGAATGATGATGATGTATTGCTTATCTAAGGATGGGAGAGATAAAGAGCATACCCTTCTTTATGTTTGAGCACGCATAGGTGTGATGCATTAAGGTATAAAGAACTAGGATGGTGCGGTGCCTAGTGTGATGGAATTTGACTCAACAATCAGATAGGAGTTCTCTTGTTCACACTTGACAAACATGACCTTATTCAGAATGTAGTTCAAATATTCTAGATATCTAGGGCCAAAACATAAAAAGGAAAGCCTTCTTATGTAGTCAACAAGATACCTAAAACATCATTCCTACAAACAAAACAAAGTATGCATGATGAAGTTATTTTACAAGGATATCCAAAAAGCATAGCAGATAAAAAGATAATGATCATTGCCCCATTCCTTTCTCTCTAAACCTGATTTGTTTAGGCATCATCGAGAGGTCCTTGAAATGAGCGCAAACTAAGATAAGTCTAAACAAGACCAAGATAAAATGAACAAACAAGCTAATGTTCTTTGTACTGCTAGTAAGGCTAAACTACTGTGGGGTACCTGATTCTTATGTCCATTGTGGGAAGGATTCATCCTAGGACATGTAGTGATCAGGGTTTTGATGAGACTAATTTGGGTGATAAGCTATTGATACTCCAAGTTGGCCAACATGCTTGGTTACTGACTTAGGCTTAAGACTCTGACGATTAGGTGTTCACTTTGGAACCTGCTAAACTTGCTTCTGACTGACTCACTAAAGGGTGAAAGCAATGATTGATTCTTATGAGTGATGATAATCGTAGGTGAAAGCGAGATGAAATGGATGCACCATTTTGGGGTTTTCAAATGTTTTGAGGTTGTTTTTGGTATTTTCGAGATTTATGACGAAGAGACTAACTTAAAGACCTATCCTAGGGGTCTTGGGAGCTAATCCATAGATTAGCTTTGCCTACATTATACATGCAGAGACCACATAGTTCGAATGATGACATACTTGACTTAATGAAAATATAGATGGGCAAATGGATTGCCATTTTATTGCAATGTACACCTAAGGACTGACCTAAGATGTGAAAAAGAGATGGACAAATGGATTGCCCATGAGACAGATGCCTAAGGACTAACCTAAGATGTCTTAAGGGATGATCAAAGATCAACCTTGCCTACGTTCAAGCTTAGAGATGACGTAGTTCGATAAGATGACTCGGTTTTTGATTTTTTTGGATTTTGACATGTTTTGGATTCTGAATGATTTGTTATTTTTTTTGGATTTTGATTTATTTTTTGATGGATTTTTTGAATGTTTTTGGGTTTTTCACATGATTTTGATGATTTAGATATGGATATATGATATCAGTGCTCTATTTTGGGATTTTGTTGAAAACCAAGCTTATTGTTGATCGATCGGTTTGATGGATTGATATTTTGACTAAGTGTCTTAAGTCAAACAAAAGTGATAATGCACTTGTAAACTCTAGGAAATTTTGTTATCCTAGAGTAAACTCACACACAAGACTATGGTTTGACTAAGTGTGTTAAGTCAAACAAGGTGATAATTGATTGGATTCAATTGATCAAGATAGATGAAGCTTGATTTGGAACAAAATCGTTTTGATGATTTGATGTGATGCTGACATGTGCATTAGATGTGACTAATATGAATTGTTTGGATTGATGTTCGACAAAAGTTAAAGCTTGATAAGGTACATCGTCTTGTCAAAATATGTCATGGGCTAGTGGTTCGGATTTTGGCCTTTTTTTCTCACAAATGCTTGGTCGATTTGATTTCACATTTTCCAATGTTCAGATCACCACATAAGTTGGAAGATACATATATAAGATTTATTCTTGAAGCAAGATGCAAATATCTTCCCCCGATGTCTAGCAATGTATGGAATACCATGGGTGGATTCTTGGATAGGTGTGTGTGTAATGTCCCCAATTTGGAGGAAGAATGATTTAATTGATTTAATTAATTAAGTTGTCCAACTTAATGCTATTTTCTAAGGATAGCTTAATTGATTATTTTAATTAAAAGTATTAAGTTAATTATTTATAAAGTTATCAAATGAATAAAAATTAAAAGGTGACTTTATATTTAATTAATTTAATAAAGTGACTTAAATTAGTATTATATCCTAAAAGTCACTTAAGTGAAATAATATTATTTCTAGAAGCTTCTTGAAGGGTTGGAGAAAAATTATAAAAGAAGGGAAAGCTAAGCTTCTATGAATCAAGGAATTGATATTTGCTTGATGTTATTATTTGGTGAAGGAGCCAACTAGGGTTTCTGCCATTTCCAGCCATTGGGAACGAGAACTCTCATTGGTATGCAATCTTGACGGTGTGAAATATCATCTAAATTATTGCTAATTGAGTGGGCTTCACTTCAGAAGTTCAACTTGTGCTTCATTGTGGAATTTATTTGAGTACAATAGTTGATGTATTATTGTATAATTTTAGAGTAAGGGTTTGATAGTTGCAACAACTACTTTATTATTGAAACCATATTCTTCTTGGAGAACTAGAGCTGATGTATTGTGGTTTCCCATTTTGAGGAAGAGATTTAACTTGTACCAAATTTGGTGGTACGATTTGGGGGATTTTAGAAATACATTGAAGTCTGATTTATATGAGCAGAGGTCTGATATCAATTTTTAGTCACATAGAGGAGGTCATTAAGTCCCACAAATTTTCTTATATTGGCCTTATTTATCATTGATATCATTGGGCATTGGAGCGCTTGACTTCTAAGGAGTTGGAGATTATTATTGGAGCTTGAGGAGATCTTTAGAGGCTGTTACAAATTTATTTTTTGAGGTCTACTAAAATAGGGGCGATTTTGGCTAGGGAGCACAAATAAATTCATAGAAATTCATACATACATCTTTAGCACATGGGTAATTGTGGGATCACCTTCTTGGAGCTTGGCTATGACGATAGATGATAGTAATTGAAGGTTTAGCTGCGATATGTTTATTTTGAAGGTCTGAAAGTTACAAAAAGGGTGGCTCAACTTTGGGTCATTACTCTCCACATACAAGGTGTTCATTTATAGATGTATGTTGGTTACTTCATCTCCAACATAAGGCAACTCAATTAGGTTGTTTAGGTTGTTTGGTATTCTATTTATGCATATATGATCATTTGTAATAGGCTGCAATTGATACTCATAAATTATAAAATTGCATAAGTATGATGCCAAGAGTCTTGGGCAATTTGTAATCAGCTTTGCATTGAACAAATGTTGGCAATCAAGGAGTAATAAGTAGTTTCTCGAATTCATGTTACAATTGTGAATCAAATATCATATTGTAATCAGCTAATGAGTATGCATTGCAAGTGTTTGATGAAATATCAACTAGCTATAGATGCATTTTATTCACTTAGTTCCTCATTTGAAAGCATTTAAAATTACAAAAGGGCATTGCAATTCATTTTAGAAGCTTGCACAGTAGTTGTAGAGGATTATTTAAGCTTTACAAAATCATTTGGCATTCACTCTTGCATCAAAAAAGAAACTGAAACAACACATCAACAACAGTGAACATTGCATCTCAAGTGTTTGACAAAATGTCAAATCAACAAAATTGCAAACTTTAAGGGCAGATCGAGTAAGGATCATTACAGTGTGGATGGATGGATATGGTAAGCATGCAAAGGATGCCAAGAATTATCTTGTGAAAAGATAAGGTGTTTGGATAGTGGATGGTAATTTAGATAATGCTTTAAGGCTCAAATAATGTTGGGTAGGATAGGATCAATGAAAATGACCCATGTCAAGATGTTTACCATAAGCAGGTGTAAAGTGTGCACCAAACCTTATCAAAATCAAGATAAGGTAGATAGATAAATGGTTCATGGATGAACGAATGATATCGATGGAATGTTGGCTTCATTTTGGATGCGATAAGATACTTTCTCCTGAAAAGATGCATGTAGATTCTCAATTCTACACATGATGCATGCTTGCCAAGTTTTCATCATGGTACCTTTCCAAAGCACCACCAAAGTGTTTTTCACTAGAGGACGATTTTTTTCTTTACTGTTTTAAAATCCTTTTTTTTATTTTTATTATTTTAGATTTTTTTTTTTTGTATTTTTTGAGAGATTCTAAGTTGATGTTGAACCACCTAGTACTATTGACATTGAGGCTTATGTCATAATGTGCCATCGATATCCTGCTTGAAGAAGTTGATTTTCCAAGATATGTGCACTTGAATGCAACTTTTGAGATTCTTGATCTATTTTGCTGATACCTGAGTTAACTCTTATCTTTGTGCACACATCGCAATAGATTTCCTTCTGAATCCTTATGATGAAGGTTCGTTGCCAACACATGGTCAATGTGAGAATTGGATATCACATGTGGAGGAGTGGATGGAGCATGTTTAGGAATAAAATATGGATTAGTTGATAGTTTGGAGCCTTTGACTCTCCAAACTTGGGAAGATGAGCAATGATGAGTGGATATGGAAGTGTGTGTGGAATTAGGACCAACTACTTGATACACTTTGTATGTCGCCTTAGAAGCTTGCTTTTTCCTTTGTGGACATATTTGATGGATAATTTTCCCTTTTTTATTTTGCCCCATAGTTTCTTTGACTCATGGAGTTTGATAGGGATAATCATTCTTTATATTCTTTGGTATCCACTTGTATTTGATTAGTCTGATATGCTTCTTAGCTTCTTTTTCTTTGATGACATTCTTCATGCTTCGATTCAAGTCTTTCTTTTAATGTTGGTCCCAATTTGTGGATGGGTTGATGGGTGGATGAAGATTCATGATGTGGCTGGTTGTAGTATTGGCATTGGTTTCATCATAAGGATTCTTTGTGCTCCCTACATTGATGTTTGCTTGAGACAAAGTTTCCCCCAATTTTGTGGAAGTATTATTGATATGTTGAGATCCCTTGATTGTCGAATAACCAAGGCCTTGATGCTTAGGATTACCATTAATCTACAATGGTTCTAGGATACATTGTTCATGCAGACCTAATGCTTTGCCTTGATAATTCATGTGCTCAAAAAATTTATCTGCAACAGGATATGATTTACCTTGGAAACAAGGGGCAAATCCTTCTCTGCTTTGTGGTGGATCTTCAAAAGTGACAAGTTCTTTATTGATATAATAGCTTGATCTTAAAAAGGTGAGTGATCCAATTTTATAAGTGATAGGATCCTTCATATGTGGGATGAATGCCTGATTGATATCTTTAGCTTGATCTTGTGAAATATCAGATTTGGTTGCTTTTTCAAGTGATGTTAAAGATTCACTATAAAATTCTTTCTCTTGATTCATTCTTGATATGCTTTCGTATGATGTTTTTTATTGACAACTTCTATATAAGCCTTCTTCATGATCCATTTCTGATATGTTTCTGCAAGATTTTTTTGGTTTACAACTTTTGTAGAAACCTTCTTCATGATCTACTTCTGATATGTTTTCACAATATATTTCTACATCTTGGTCTTGTGTAGAAATGTTAAGAGTAGGAGACTCTTCTTCCTTGGTAATGATGTCAAGAGCATGAGACTCTTGTCTTGAATGAAGATCATCTACGTGTCCATCCAAGGAAAGAATCTCATGGGTAGATGGAGGAATACGTGCTATATGGATATGATCATCCTTTTCAACATCTTGTACAGATAGAAGAGTGCTCATTAGATCATTGTCATATCTTGGAGATACAAATTCTCGATCTTGAGTCATTTTAGAACTACTTTCAAGATGCTTTGGATCAAGTTCTTGACATGGGTTGATTTCAAAGGATGGATTTCTTTCTTGGATATCTTTATTAGGCATAGGAATATTTTCAAATGTCATGAGGTCAAAGGATTTCCATATGTTTTGAAAAGGATCATTGCTAGACCTTGGTGAAAGATGTGGATCATGCTTTGCAATAACATCTTGATATATGTCCTATAACTCATTAGGTGATGTAGAGATATTATCAACACGATCATTGGTGGATGGATCTTGGTTTATGTCAATAGGATCAAATAACATCAACACTCCTTGAAATAGATCTTTGTAGGAGGGTTCTTGATCATGACTAAAAAATGGCTCTTGATGTATGTTGATTTGATCATAGGATGAGGTGGAAACATCTTCAAGGTGTTCATCGATGGATAGATCTTAATCATTGTTTTCAACAATTGTGGTGGGAGTTTGTTGCAAGCTTTGTTGAGAGAGTAATGCTTGTGTTTGTTGCTAAGCCACCAATGCTTGTTGTTGGCGTGTTGTTGTTATGCCAACAATGCATTTTGTTGGGCTTTTTTTTGTGCTACTTGTTGATACACTTGTTGATGGATTGCTTGCAATAATGCCCAGAATTGTGCTTGTGCCTACTGAGCTTGGTGCTGGGCTTCCGCTTGAGCCTATGCTTGTTGGGCTACTTGAGCCACTTGTGCAACTTGCATAGATTGTTGGGCTTGGAGTTCCTTTTGGCAGGTAGATTGTTGAGCGACTTGCAACATGATGGAGAATGAATTGGCCATGTTGTGTTTTGGCGGCGGTGGTGGTGGTGGATTGGGAATGGTGTTGATTGTTGGGTTTTCTTGAATGGTTGTCATTTGTTGTTGCGATATCCATGGCGCAACTAGAGGATTTGTTATGATGCTTTCATTTATGATTGGAGTGTTTCTCATATTTGATTGATTGTCGGTTGGTAAAGGGGGAAGGCTCATGCCTTGATTGTTTGGTTGATAGATTTGTAAGATTTGATTTTGACTTAAATCTACCATAGAAAAAGATGTTCCTAAATTTAAATTGGGCATGCTCACATTTGTACCATTGATGTTTGTAGGAGATAATGATCCCATGTATGGATTGTACAAATGCAAGTTTTGAAAATCAATTGGCATTGTAAGCCTTGGATAGTTTGGTTGAATTGGATTACTCATGATGGATGAATCAAGTTTATATTCCATGTTCCTCTCTTTTTTTTACCTTGTTGACCTTTGAGTGGTTTAGGACCAATGATGAGATGATAGATGAAAGGGGTGAATGATATGGGTGTTTAAACTTTTAAGAACTTTGGATCAATGCTAGACTTTAAGACTTGATTTGATTTGATTTGGATTGAGGATAGTTTGACCAAGTGTGTTAAGTCAAACAAAATGGTAATGCACTTGTAGACTCTAGGAAGTTGTGTTATCCTAGAGTAAATTCATACAAGAGGGTGGTTTCACTAAGTGTGTTAAGTCAAATGAGGTGATTATGGATTTGATAATTTGGCTAAGTGTGTTAAGCCAAATAGAGCGATGTTGATTTTTTCCAAAATTCTAGCATAAGTGATGTTTTAAAAGTTCCCAAGAGTTGTTGGTGAGATGGAAATTTGATAAATGTTTGGAGGGATGAAGTGTTTTGACTTTATCCTAGATGAACCTAAGAGGACCAGTTTATAAGACCAGGGTTTTGAAGAACATGTTTTTCCCTAAAAGTGGTTCAAACCAAAAGACCAATGTTTGCATGAAAACCAAATGACTTAAAATGGACCAAGCACATGTGTGGTTCAATTGTCTTTTACCTTGCTTAGGTTTGGTTCTTTTTACCACAAACACTTTTCCTGATTATTTTTTCAAACTAAATGTCCAATGTCCTAACTTTATTTTATCCCACAAAGTGTATTATGTGGAAATCAAGGAAATCAAGCCAAAGGTTACCTATTGTTGACTTTGGGAGAAACAAATTGAGATGTCTGAATGTTTAGAAGCCTTCTAGAGATAAGAACCCCTAGGGACAAGTAGTAACATGTGGACACCTCCAAAGTATTTGTTCTTCCAAAGGGTTTCAAATTATGATGATTCCTTGAATGTTTGTTTTTCCAATTTTTTAGATCCAAGAAAAGTGTTTTGATGCCAATGACACATACAATCCTAGGAAAAAAAGACAGTATTTGTTGGGATCCCACTTGGATAAATCCAGTTGCACATAGTCAGTGTGGATGATTAGATGCTTGACCACACAGGCTCCCCCTTACAGTGCACTCGCTTCTCGGGTCAGCCAAGCATCAGTACCCATGAATCTCCCATGGCATAATTTTCTTCTCTACAACAAAATTGCATGTATATGTGGGGCTACTTCAAAGGACATGACCTTTTGCACCAACAAATAGATAGGATTTTGGCCTTTACTAAAAAAGGGGTTTTAGTTTGGACTTTCCATTCGTGGAGATTGACCCATGTGATGAGAGACCATTGTTGCCCTTCTCGTCGGAGCCAACCATGTGATACTGGCTTTTGTTCTAGTACCCACTTTTATATCCCGACTGGAAATACACTTGGCTTTAGTGTGTTACCGGTTGGATCGTTCCTTTGGATCAGTAATTTTTCCCACAAGGTAGGCCCTCTAAGATAAACAAAAGCGAGTAAACATATTCGTAGTTCAATCAAACTTCATTTAGAAACAAAGGGAGAACACTTGCAATAAGTTTACTCACAGTCGCAAGATGTTTTGGTCAATTTTAAGTTCCCAAATCAAAATGTGAAGGAAATATTTTAAACAAATTAATATCACTAAAAGACTTTTTATTCTCAAGATCGTCATGAAGCACAAGAGAAGCACATATGCCTTTAAGTGATATTAATTTGTGAAAAATATTACAAAGCATGAAAAATACTTGTTCATTTTAGACCATAAAAGCAGTGATTTTGATTCATTTTAAAGCACCAAAACGAGATGTGAATGTTGCCTTGTTCAATTGTTAAATCCAAATGAAATCTAGTGAGTTTCTAAGTTCAGTTTTAACCAAGTTGAAAAGATCAAATTATTGATTGATTTTAAACCCAAATTGAAAAGTGAGTTGAGTTAAAATAGAAAATGAGAGTAGAAAATGGAAGCTCTAGATTGTTAAAACAAGCACTAAAAAATTCTTTTTCTAGATCTCAATTTCAAAAAAATCTCTAACTCCACTCCATTCGCCTTCATTTTCACTTGATATGAAGTTAACCTCCAATTTCAACCTATAAACAACACAAAGTTTACAAGATGATCCACCAATTTTTTTCTATGGTCAATATTTTAAACATAAGATGAAAGTTAATAGAAACCCATTATCAAGAAAGTAAAGAAGGAACCCACCATGTCTATCCTTTGAATGTAGTTCTTGAGACATCACAAACAAATTTGGGCTTAAAAAAGATCATTCATAAAGTATATGTGCATGATATGGTGATTGCATTTTGCACCTCCTTTAGCTTTAATGCATAAGACATGATAACTATGTGTACAAAATCATGACATGTAGATTTCAATTGATCTTTAAAGTTACCCCTTTTCAAGAAAGCTTCACTTTGCTTGACCAATTTCTTAAATGTTCACTTTTCCTTTATTAATGACTTTGGCGCGGGGGGGGCGGGGGGTCAATCCACTGGAGGACAATTAAAATATACTTTCTTTCAACTCGGAGTAAGATTCGTACAATCTGAAAAGACTTTTAACCAATATCATTGCATCTAATATGTTTGTTCATCAAGATTCGTCAACACCTATTGTATTCTCTTATTAGCTATAATCATGTAATGATAGTAGTCAATTTATAGAGCCAATATTTGAATGAAGTAGATAGTCAAGTCTCCAACGTAGTTGAAGAAGAATAAGAAGTAACAAAATCATATCAAAAAGATCCTAAAGGTACTTTGACTTCAATGTGCAAAAGACCCCCTACCTTCTTTCTTTTTTCTTCTTTTTTCTTTTAAAATAAGAGGATGGAGAGAAGGAACTGGTGACACCACAAACATGCAATCTACGTGCATGAGATATAGGCAGAGACCTCAGATTGAGTGAATGTTGTGTCTTTACTGCTTCTAAATGAATTAAATAAATCCATCATATATCTTAATGACATCAATCATATTAAATAGCAGCAACAACCAATATTGGTTCTGAGAACTATAAAATTACGATATTTGCACAGATACAGATCTACCAACAAAAGAAAAAATAAAACAACTAAAGGAAATGAGGAGCAATAAATCTTCAGAGCTTTGTAATCCTCGCTTCTGAAGAACCTTCTAGCAGTAATAAACTGATCTAAACTAAATCAAAATTTTCACATTAATTATCGACCATCAGAGATGCCCTAGAGTACCCCATTTATAGTTGGAATAAATTCATAACATGGGTGCATTCATTAGAGCATCATGGAGATGTGGCAGCTCAACTATAGCATTTATGTCAAAGGAAACCAACCGTATAATGTTAGATAAAAAAAGAAGCAATAATCGTACTGTCAAACACATTAGAACCATTTTCAAACAAAAAATTAATAGTTCATTGATCACTGCTAAAAGTAATGACACCACTAGTAAATGCAATGATATCACCGCCAGTCGCACCCCTGTCACACATAATGATATTAGAGCCCTGAATCTGAAATATCTAATTACCTAAGAAAAAGAAGAGAAAGGAAAGATCCCGGCATAATGTTAGTGAATATATGACAAATCTTGCAGAAACAAAGAAAAGGTTCCTCGATCCGTAACCTGAATAACATCAAGAAAAAATAACCATCGAACAAAAATCTCCAAAAGGTGAAGGGAGAGTGAATATCTTGTCAATGGGCAATGGTGGCATCTATGCTTCAATCTTCTCCTGAGATCTTTTTCTATTGGTAGCTTCTTTTTTTTAAACTTGACAGATTTTGACAGCTATGAGCGGATTTTCCTCACTATGGAGTGTTTTGTTTGATGACTTGTAAGCCATGGTCTCTCCTACGAATGCTCATTCTTCAATGATTGTGGCACCACAATTTAATCTACCGTCTTACTTGCATGCTTTGCTAGGGAACTGATTTTCCAGAGGCATTTGGCGGGTGTCTCGAGGTGAGAAACACACAAGGCACAAGCCCCCACAATATACAAAAAAAAAATCATGGGTCAGACCAAATACCAGATAAATATGGTAAGGTTATTCCATCAAGAGTACATTAGCCTTTAGGGCCATTAACACTTGTTAGTGTAGTTGGCAAATGATTAGGAAAGTTGGAATAATCAAAACAATTCCAGAAGCTAATTATGTAGCCCTTGGTTTAACTGGTCTAGCCGCCCATGGTGCATTTCCATGCAGTTTATGACAATCATTACTGATGTTTATAACCTGTGCCTTCAGAATCTCAACAAAAGGAACAATGCTCTTTTAGTCATGGAGATCTACAATAATTATTCCCCAATTTGACAGATCTATTCCATTTGTTCCATCGATGAGATTTTTTATTTTTTTACAGCCAAAATAGATTACTGAAAACTTTCAGAATAGTTGAAAATAAGCCAAAATATCACATAAATGCTTCATACTTAAAATTATCTGACACAAAATGGGCATTCACAACCAAATTTCAACACTTATAAACCCAAATCGGAACACAACACAAGCCAAATTGCTACAAATTTTTGCAAGAGATGTTATAAATAAACGTATAAATCTCCAATAATGTAGAGAAATGATTAAGTCAAATCTATATCCTACAACAAAAACTCAAAATTTCAACTAATATGATTTAATTTAGTCAAAGATAAAACCACCCTCCTTTTAGCGCCATTTTGTGGACATGAAAATCTGCAAATGTTAGTAAAATGACAAAAACAATATAACAAAAATACATATCCTAATGAAATAATACTCCATGTTTCAAAATGCAAACAAATGACAAGAATGATCAAAGCACATAAAACATGAAATAAACCTATTCCATAGTGGATTGGTGTTATCCTTTGTGTAGAAGGCAGCCCTTTCCCAACCCTTGATATGCCAAAATTAGATGATAGACAATGAGATGCAAAGTGAACTTAAGTTTGCTATAGTGAGAATGCTTCAAATCATAGATGAAAAATGAGAGAGAAGGCATTGAAATTATAGGAAAGATTGAGAGAGGAGAAGCCAAGATTGAGCAATGTGTGACTAAAACCCAACAAATGAGAGAGAGCCACTTGTCACAATGGGATTGGCCCATGATTGTGCAAGTTTTGGCTAATGTGCCCATTTCAAATTTGAAAATGGCAATAAATGAATATGGTTGAGGGTTTTGGGGGGAATTTTGGTTTGGTCAAAAAACTCAAACAGGGGAGGTAATGAGGGCATATTCCTTGGGAATATGTCTTGTGAGGAAAATAGGGGTTTTAATAAATCAATTTAAATGATTTGTGCAAGTGGATGAATCTAGAGGATTTAGGTGATTAGGATTAAATTAATCTAACAAGACGTTAGGTGATATGACATTTGATTTGAATTTTTGTATTTGTTTTAAATCAAGTGAGAGGAAAATGAATTTAATTAAATATGTATGATTTAACTTTAGGAAGTTAATTAATTAATTTGAATTTAATTAATTAGGAAGAAAACCTTAGTGAATTAATAAAATTGGTTTATTTAATTAATAGACAGAATAATGTTCAATAAAGCATGATTAGATGTATAAGTGTATTTTGCATGTCTACAATTTCAATTAGATTTTTGGTTCTATTTTCCTTGTTTGCATAGGTAGCATGAGTGAATATTTCATAGGAATGTTGGATTTTTTGGTTTCAAAACTGGCTAACAATCTAATGGTAGTCATTGTTTGAAGCAATTTGCATATTTCGGTGTTTACAAGAACGAATAGGGATCAATGTAATTATACAAATATTGAATATTGACCTTCTTAGTGTGTCAAATTATAATAAAATTAGTAAACACATTGAATAGGACATAAGAAAACTCATTGAGATTGTTGAATGGTATTGGCCACTCTTATAGAATATAGAAGAATACTACTCAGAATCCTTCATGAACATCATGCCAATGTATTGAAACTCATTGATTTATGTTTTATAATGTCTTATAATTATTGATTTAGATTTTTCATCTAATAAGACTTGTGATTGCTTCAAATATGATTTATATGGTGTTGTATAACCCTCATATGTACGTGATGTTTGGTATTTGTTTGTGTAAAATTGATTTATATTTATGTTTTAATACTATTATTTTATTTGAGCATCTTTAGTATCCAGTCAACTAGCTATTAATACAAACACATGTGATTAATTGTTCTACATTGTTGGCTGTTATTGAAGGTACATTAGGGCCAAAAAAATTAAAAGATTCTCATGAGAGGTGTTTTAGACTCCATGTAATCGTATTACTTCTAACTCTAAATTTTTATCTTCTTGGAAACATAGTGATATGGGAAATAATAAGCCTTGTATTAATCAACTAATTGTATATTATTAAAATATAGTATCTAAACTATGAAAAATATATATTTTTGACGTAGTGAACTATATTGTAACATCCGTATCTCTTTAGTGGAGTTGACTTCATAAACCATCTTATGAGAATTTACTATGATTTGTTATGTTCTTAAATTATAATGTGTAAGTATATATTTATTTAGATGATGAAATGTATCTTTTGGTTTCATGATTTTTATAATTTCATTTCATGGTCATGGTAGGCTTGTTAACATTGTGATGTGTATCAAACCCTTTTGTCTCAATCATAATTTTATCTTACATGATTTTATTTTATTGTGATGATATTTTAATGCTTGTTATTTTATAAATAATCATAGCTAGTTTGAATAGAAGAAATTTATATTTTACAAAGACCTAAATGTAAATCTTAAAGTTAATTCATTGGTGAAAACTATTTATGTATAACACTTTTACCAAGGTAGTAATACTTTTTTTGTTTAGGTTTTTAAAGGATTTTTTTAGTATAGTTCTTACTTGTCTTCAGTCTTTAAGATATAATTATTAGGGTCACTCAAGGTGCTTGGTGTCCTTAGAATTTAAGGAATAAGATGATGGATAAGCTTTCCTTGCTCTGTGAAATGGAGGTTCAATATTTCTTTCTTTATCATTCTTAGTTCTTACTCACTCATTCATGTAAGATGTGGTTTTTAGTTTAGTTCCATATCACCTTGATCAAAAGAACCTATGTATTATTTCTGAAGGTCATGGAAAGTTCTTCAAAAATGGTGTTAGTTTTCCTTTAGATCTTATACCCTCCTATCATTTTTCTTATTTGAAGTAGGAATGTGATTTTTTAAACTATTTTTTTTTTGCTAAGAAGAGAGTCTATTTCCTCTTGCTATTTTTTTAATGTTATCCCTCAATGTTAGTGTAGGCATTCCACTTATTTTGGTCTAAATTCACTTTTTTATACCTAGTTGATTCATGTTTTCAATAATTTCACCTTGTATTTTGGTTTTAATATTGTTCTTTCAATAGAAATATGGTTTGTAATCATAAACTTTCACATGGATGTGTTTCAATTGTAATGAAAAATTTGTTAGAATATTTTTTCTTTACTATCATATAAAATGAAATCTTGGAGCATTATATTTGTTCCACGTATGTCCATGAAAATAGGGCCCAAAAGGGAGTCACAAGTGGTCATTTCTTCCTGAAATAAAAAAAAATCTTGGATGAGAAATCAAAGATATGATGTGAAAAATATAAGTAGTGCCCATAATCTAGTTTCTGAAAATATTTCTTATTTTCAAATGTGGTAGATTAAGATATTCAAATAGGGGGAGCACACAATGTAGGGTGTGATCCACCTAAAATGTTATATTTTAAAACTATTCCATAGATATATATAGTGGAAAATTAGTGTGCTTGACCTAAAATGTTATTTTTTAAAATTACTTGAAAGATAGCTATAGTTGAAAATTATCTAAGATAATATAGTTTATGCCATATATTTTTCAATTATTTATATGAATATGTGTGTTTGAGGGGGAAATCATAGAATTCTAGATGAGATAAATGCAATTGAAATAACATATAATCTATAATCAAGAACACTAATTTAAGATCTATTGCTACATTTATGAAATGCACAATTAAGAATACTGAATTCAAGAACATGTAAATGAAATGCATTAAAAACAACTGAATTCAATAACAAAATAGTTACCCATCTCATATTGGAGTATATTTGTGAGGATTTGGTTGCGTGTATCATTGTGAAGCCTCCATAATTTGTGTGTGAAAACTTGAAGAACGATGTGAGTTTTGGTTGATCAAAGGTATGTTGAAGCTCTATCAATGGTGTTTTGGCATGGCATTACTTTGTTGTTTGAATAGGTTGATTCTTCAATCCCTTTTCGTGAGGAAAGAGGTTTGTTATATAGAAAATTTTATTCGAAATGGACGATCAGGATCGTGTAGTAAGATATCTTGATCGACGGTCAAAAGATGTTGAGAGAACTTAGACATGAATGATTTGTGAAAATTATATTGTATAATTTGTGTGATTGAAGAAATATATTGAATGATTAGTGAGATTGTGGAATAGATTGATCAGTCAGGAATAAATTGATCTGTCAAGATTAGATTGAGAAATCAAGGGATCATAATTTACTCAATCAAGAAAGTGGTTGAAAATGATTAATTAATTTATTTAATTACTTCATTCATTTTGGAGTTGAACGTGCAAATCAAGTTTGAATTTTACAAATAAAATTGCACTGGTTTGATTTGATTTTTTATGATGTTTTCAATAGTTTATTCAAATTATTCAAAATTTGAAGGGAAAGTGAGTTAATCAAATTATTATGATTTAATAATTTAATCGACTTAGGGGAATAAAATAATTTAGCGATGTAAATAAATAATTGGTTTTATTTAACTAATCAAGATGAAATAAAGTTTTATTAGGACTTTATTAAATAAATGTACTTTATTTAATTGGTCAAAATTGATGAAATGTGAATTAATTAAATAATATCACTTTATTCAATTAATAGTATAAATAGGGTCTTCAGGACTTTATTAAATAAATCATGAATTTATTTAATTCATCAAAAATGATGAAAACGTGAATTAATTAAATAATGTTGTATTATTCAATTAATAAGGGAAATTAGGGTTTTGAATGCAATTGATGTGAAATGTAGTGATGTTCAATGATAATGATGCCGACGATGCAAAAATTTCATTTAGGGTGTATGATAGGTGTTAGGTCAATTTTACATGTCTACATTTTACCCCTCTTTGATACAAAATACTGGTTGCTTTGTTTTAAATATTCGATGTTTAGATCAAGATTTTGAGAAACAAATTATGCCCCAATGTGTTCCGGTAGTAAGAGGAATGATGGTAGAACTCTATGCTGCCCTCTCGAGAGGTTGGATGAAAATTTCAATTTTGAGGTCAAGCTCATGACACTGTTCTATTTCAATTAAGATGTTTTGAGGATAATAAATTTGGTCTATAGGTCCCACGTTGCTTGTTCCAATATTCTCAAGAAGTCCTTATTTGAATGTAGGAAGGTTCCCTAATTAAAAATTAGGGTTTTTGAGGGTTAATATAGGTAATTAGGGTTCTAATTGCCTCATTTGTGCTTTGATCCTATAGTGAAATCTTGTCTCTTGATTTTGCATTCTGTCAATTGTCAAGGACCAATGCCTAGGATTTAGGAAGCCCCACATCATTCGAACCTAGTTCAACAATTTAAATGCCTCACAAGTGTCGGTGGCTCATTATTTATCCTCCTACTTCTAATTTTAATCTTGTCTTGTTCTCATAATTCACGTAAAAAGTTATTTAAGTCAAAAGTGAGATTTTTAGGTTTTTAGTGCCTTTGCACTAGTTTCTACACATTTGACTTTTTAGAAAGCTCACGCTTTCTCGATTCCTTTTTACTTGCTCTAGGTCATCACTTTTGACTTAAGTTTTCACCTTTGAATGTTCTTTTTCTCTTCTTTTTTGTTTTTCTTTGCTTGGGCTCATTTTCCGCTACGTACTTGATATATACTTTTTCCTTTGATTTAAACTAGCACACTTGAATTTTTCCATCTCTTTTCTTAGTAACTTCATTTCTTTTGCTAAATTTTGCTCCCTTTTGCTTGTTTGGAACCCTAAGTCTTATTTTTCATTGTTTTTGTTTCATTTTACATATTTAGAGCGAAACCCTAACATTGTGGGTTAAAATGATTGCAAGTGGTCCTTAAACCACTATAGCTGAAGGATCGAAGATCCTGAGACCTATTTGGTCCAATTTACCACATTGATGTTTCAGAGTAAGATTTCCTAGATGTGTTCAGGCTTCATCAATTTTGTTACATGCCTCCCATCCGATCTCACATAGCGATGATGACCGCGCTTGTGGAGCAGTGGAATTCAGAGACTTCTTCATTCCATTTACCTACAAGATAGGCCACCATTAAAATCGAGGATGTGGAGGACTCTCTATATTTGTATACATGGTGAGCTCTTGAAATACCATGTTGGATGGGGTAACCACGCCATGTGGTGTGTGTTGGATGTCAAAAACTTGGAGGTTTGATTTATCTGAGTTCCTTGGTAGTGTAGAACCTATTTCCCTTGTTCTTTGTGATTTTATTTTGGGACTAGTTGTTCTTGATAGGAGAGTTCATCAACTCCCTATTGGAATGGGTATTTTTATTGAGGGTATGTTTGAGCATGGGAAAAAATATGCATGGGGTTTGTGTCTTCTTTCCCACCTCTACAAAGATATGCATGAGGTTGTATATTGGAGGAGGAAATCTATTTCCACTAGTGCCTCCCTTTTGCATATATGGGTCTGGGAGCACATTATAGTTTCTCAACTTGATGGGATATAGGATCATACCGCTAGGGATCCATACTCATATCTTTATGGAGATTTCTTACATTACACCTTTCCTAGGGATCTTCCATACTGGCACCATGTGTTTGATGACATGTCAAGCTTTGTTTGGATATCCTATATAGATTGTGAGGCATGGCGGGAGGATCAAGAGCAACTTGTGCACTATCAACATACGAGATGATTTATTGGTTGCTCTCATTCTCTTCTAGAGTGATACTTGGCAGAGTATGTCATTAGTTTGGAGAGAGAAAGGGCCATAATCTTGGTATGTATGAGGCTTGATTTGGTCAGACCATTAGAGAGGTTCGATTATGGGGTCATTTGGCAGATATAAATATTGTGTTTGGTACTTTTACAGCTCTTACCCCAGTCAAATGGTGTTGGCTAGCTGGTTAAGCAAATCTGGGTACCACTCTCGATTTTGATCAGCGATGGGAACAAGATGTGCCATTGATTTTCAAAGATCCTAGGGGTGATCCCACATTAGGTAGAGTATGCATTATAGTTCTTTGTGGTGAGCAATAACGTATTGAGGTTCTCGCCGAGCAGCTTGGTCAAGCTCAATAGGATGGAGGACAAGGTGGTTAGGATGATCAGATGCCTCAGGTGCATGGATAGGTTCCAAGTGCTAGAAGAAATAAAGTTTTATAAAAAAATTTTATTGAATTATTTTATACTATGGTTTTTTTTGGACTATAGGAATCGAGTAACCCCTCTATAAATTGCAGTGAACTTAGTAAACTTTTCTTCATGTGAACAAATTCACTAGCATGACACACCCTTCGATACCACAAGTTTGGGGGGAGAGTATACCTCATGACATTTTTCCCACAATAGGATGCTTTAGCCAATCGAGCTAGGCCTCCCACCTCATTTATAATGTGTTATTAAATTAGATTAAATAATAGAATTAGCACAAAAAATTATATAATTAGTAAGAGTTAAAACTTATTTATTTTATAAGGTTATGTATTGCCTATTTTAAAAGAAAATATAATCTACATAGAAAATACCTACATTAAAAATTATCTATTTTTAATGTGGAGAGAGAGAATATATTTGGGCATTTCAAGATTTCTAACAAAAAGAAAAGAAAAATATATTTTCAAATGCATGTTTATTTTTTTCATTCTCTCCAATCCTCCATTGCGTGAGTTCTTGGTTTAATAAAATAACTACTCATGAAATATTTTTTTTACTTATAGTTTAGAATTGGGGTCAGAAAATAAAAATCTTCATTCATGAATTTTCCACTATTGAAGATATTTATCTTTTCATGTATAGATGTTTTAATTTTAATGAAATTTTCTAATTTTTCATGGTCTAGATTAGGTGGATTACATATGATTTTTCATGTACATGGTTAAATTGTATTAGGATTTGTATCCTTTTTCTTTTGTATAATTCTTGTATAATTTTATTTAAAAAATAAATTCTTTCAAAATTAAAGGAAATTCAATGTTTGTAAATGGTAGAAATAGAAAACAATATGTGTTTGATGTTTATTGAGAATGTAAAAATTTAGATTTGGACCATGATAATTCATTATATTTATTGGGATGAATTATCTTCTTATGGAAATGGTGATCAACATGTCATCATTTCATTCTCATTTTCTATTAGAAGAGCATTTCTTATAAACTAGTTCTTTTGGATTTTTAGGAATAAGAAGACGTATAGGGGTGGATTCGAATCGCACTTACCATCTAGTTTAAATAGAGAAAAATAATTATTCTCAAACGATAAATAAATCTTAAAAGGATAAAATTAAATCTAGTTTAAACATGTATAACATTAATGAAGGATTCATTCACCTCTAGTAAAGAACATTATATTTAATGTTCATGGAATGGTAATATGAGACATTAAATCAAAAACTAATAGCTATTGTTGTTTTTTTTATCTCATATCATGTGAGATATCACAATCCTCAACATCCAAAAAAACATATTATTTATTTCCCATACTCTTTACCATCCCAACTTTACTAGTTAAGCTTCTTATTTCATCATATCATTGGTATCTAGGGCTGGTGTTAGTACAATCTTTTATATGCATCAAGTTTTAATTCGCACTACCTTGTGAATTATTTTCTTGCAAACTATATATGTGATATGTTATTAGTGAAACATAGAAACAAAGGGGGAGATGATAAGAATGTTCCCAATCTGCCTATTTCTACATGGGGTGTTTCATTCAAAACATGAGATCCAAGAATCTTGAAACAACTATCAACCCAAGAGGCGAATTGAATCAAGATTGATGGATCTTGTAATCTTTCCTTTATGTAAGGACAAGATAGTGAGCTATATCTCAATTTGGGGAGAAAGAGTTAGGTTACTAAAAAAACCCTAATCTTAGATCTAACACATGAAATCCATAAATTAAGCACAAAATTGAAAGAACCAAAGAATTTTCAGGAGGAACAAAAAGACAAGGATTTTGTACACCTAGTGAAATCAGTCTTCTCTGTGAAGCTAATAGGGACATATTTCCCACCAAAGGTGAATGGGTCATGGTAGGCCTTTTCGGGGAACTCTGAACTAGAAACAAAAGCTTGCAATGTTTGGAATTTGATACCTTTCAACCCTCAATAGTGACTCATTTTCCGTCAAAGGTGAATGTGTCTTGCTAGGGTTTTCTGAAAATCTATGAATCTTGGTTGTAACTTCCATGTCTTTTCTTCTCCCTTGCACCTTGAAATTCCTATTTCTGAACTCGGATCTGCCTAAAACTTGCAAAACAAATTTGGTTTCTTGTTAGTGAGTAGGGGTTTCCCTTAGTCAAACCCCATGTTGGTAATTAAACCTTGAATGATGAATATAAATCTAAAACATGTAATTGTGTGTGCAATCTCAATGATAAGTGTGTCTAAGACTAAGATCCAAGAGAATGCAAAGGCAATTTTATCCAATTGTGTTATGATAAAACCCTTGAATACAATATGAACAATGTAAATGGCTCACTAAAGAAGATGTCTAATCCCTCTAATGAATAACAAATATGAAAATAACTTTGTAGGCTGCAAATAGGATGATTATTAAAGATGGAATCGCTTAGGAAACATTTTCTTGGTTGTATGAATTGTGCATCTCCCAAAACCTAGATCCTTCATGATTCTCCAAAGGCATATATTATCAACCTTCAATAATTCTTGATCTTGAACAAAAAATGAGCTTGAAGATCTTGGAAGGTTTCTTCAAACTTCATTTTTCTTGAGTGCTTTGTGTCTTTTTCTTGCTTGTAATATTCCTCTAGTTTTCTCTCTTATGTGAAATTATGGAAAATACCCTTGTATTTATACTAAATTAGAGATTTAACATCAAAATTCAAATAATTTTGGCTGAAATCAGATCTATAAATGAAATTAATTAAAATCCCACTAGAATAAAAGTCAAAAAGAGAGTCCTTATTAAGGGAGGACCCATGATTCACTACCTTGGAAGAATGAATCCTAGCACACTTTCTAGGACCAAGCTCCAAGGAGTGAAAAGAGGATAAAAAACCTAGTTGAAATATGCAAAGAAAGTGGGGTCCTATTAAGGGAGGACCCATTTGCCCTTAGTGGAAAATGGGTCCTAGCACACTTTCGAGGACCTAAAACATGCCACATTCAATTTTACATCATTTAATTGTTGGGTGTCAGGATATATCTTTGGGAGGTGCAATTGAATTTGAATTAAAGGGGTAATTAAGTCTAATTAACCACCATTAATTAATACCACCTAGAATAGATGTGAAAGTGTGTTTAAATGATTTACAACACCATAAAAAGGCTTGATTTAAGTACAAGAGGGGTCCATTAGGCTTAATTAGATGAATCAAACTTAGAAAAGTGTGAAAATGTCTTACAACACCTTACAACACTTTTGTAAAAGGTAAATGTTAGATATATTTTAATTAAGGGCCTCAGAGAGGTGTGAATGTATACAACACCGTACAACACCACTCCAAAGCACAATTAAGGTAATTATTTGTCAATTATCTCAAATAAACTGTAAAAAAGAACAATTTTTTCGACACTAAATGTAGCCCCCACTTTAGTTGCCATATGATACTATATGAATATGCAAGCTAAACGAAATAACTACTAAAAAATGAATACTCATATGGATTCATTAGGGAGAATGAAGACCCCACTATAGCTACTTGAAAAACCACAATGTTAGGAACCACATCCTCCAACACATATTCATTAGAAATTCAAAAATCATCTTATCAAACTTCTATAGAGAATTGAATTCGAGGGTAGATGTATGCCCCTGATTCCGCTTGCTTTATGGAGGTGTAATCAGGGTGAGCATGAAACCACATAAAATTATGCAAGTCATATCATAGGGTATTTCCAAGTACCATACCACATAATGATAGAATATTTATGAGAATGGGAGCGGAAGTACGAATCCAATACAATATAGATCTTTGAAAACAAAGTCCTCTAGCCCCAAATATGTTGATTTTAATGAAATTTCCGCTTTTGAATGAATAAGCTTTATTTACTTGAAGTTTACTTATATACTATTGAAAATGACTCCTTTCACTATTCATTTGATATTTACCTTACTGTAGAGTGAGTGAAGATTCCAAGTTGTAGGGATTACAAGCCTCTGAGATTGGACCTGGTTTGTGATGATGCAACATGGAGCATCCTCTGACATTTGCTAAGTGAATTTCGCTTTGCATTTCCTTCATTTTCATACTGTTAACTATACTTTTCATGTAATTTGAGTGATTTTATGACCTTAGAATAGATTGGAGCAAAGCATCCCACTTTGGCGCAAAGCATCCCACTTTGGCAGAAAGTGCCCCACTTTGGTGTAAATTTTCCCACTTTGGCGCAAAGTGTCCCACTTTGGCACAAAGTGTCCCACTTTGGCGCAAAGTGTCCCACTTTGGCACAATGTAACATCCTGCTATGCAACCCCAAAGGTCAAGAGCCAAAAGATGACAAGATAATTTTTTTTTAAACATAAAGAATAGCATACACATAAAGTAATTACCAATTCAATATAATGACAACAAACATGGCCAAATATGACCTAAAGGACATCCTAAAGGAGAGGATTAATCCACCCTTCAGAGAAAATCTGAATAGGAGCAAATCGAATAGCTCCATAAATTTTCTTCAGAATTTGCTTCTCTAATCTGGAACCTGTTGCTTCAGAACTTGCTGCTCTACTTTGGAACCTGTTGCTCTGAAACTTACTACTCTGTTCTGGAACCTATTGCTCTGGAAATTGGCAGCAACAACACAAAAAAACGAACATAAGGTATCGATGCTCTGGAACTTTTGTTGCAACACATAGGAACGTACTGCTCTGGAACCTTGTGATGAAACATACAAGACAGCAATAGGGAGTGTTGATGCTCTGAAACTTTTGCAGACAATAGCATGAAGGAAAAACACATTTATAGTTCTATTTTTTTTTGCATGAAAACTAAGGAAATAAAAACCATAAGGATTATCATAGCACAAGGGATTTTGATACCAATACTGGAACCCTTAAACCAATTATAAACATCACATTTCTTCTCATTAAACTATATGATTACATCATCTCTCTCAAGAGACTACAATATACATAAAAGAACATACATGAGTACAATGACACAACCATGAATAAGATACTTCATCTGATAAAAATAAAGGTAAGAGATAACACCTCGAATTGATGCTCCAATAACATGTACACCAGTTTCCAATGGTAGTGGTAGTGCCTCCCTACCATGTGGACTCTAGAAAGACCACCCCACCATGCTCAGAGGCAGACACGAGGCCCAAACAAAAGAAACAAGGAAAGGGTAACCTATGACCATAACTCACATCAGACACAGAGCAAGCACAAAGTACAACGCATAGAGCCGATCATCCAACATAGAGGTTCTCATCCAATGATATGTCAGGTACTACTCATGACTACTAAGGTACAAGATACTAGAGTGCAAATTGGATGAGGGTATTCATGAGTGCTCGAAGGGATGGAACCATATGGAAACAAGTACACCTCTCATATGGATGAGTGGACTCAACCATGCCCAAATCAATGTCCCACAGATAGATAACTCAATGCTTCACAGATGGATAGGCCTTCTCGAGTGCATCCTTAGCCTTTTCAACCGCTCAAAGCTATGCACGAGGACTCATTATCTTTTTAGCTTTTACTCTATAGGATTACTCTAATGACCTTGACTCAAGACCATCTCGTTTAGCTAGATGAGGAATCCATAAGAAGCATTATATAGTGAAAAGCCACTAAAAACCATCATTAAAAACCATTTAAAAAAACCAAGCAACATTGCTACTAAAATCATTTAAATAGCTGTAATCCATACAATTAAATAAAGGCATAAAATTTCATAAAAACTCAAAGTGCCTGGATCTAAAATTAGACAACAACCCATTTCATATTTCGATGTTTCAAGATGGATTCCATCTTTAATTTTCAATTTTATGTCCTGAAATATGATGTTGTTTAGAAAAATGTCATTTTAACAAATTAGGTAAGAAAATACATGTAAAATCAAAAGTGCCTAGACTTCAAACCAGAAAAAGACCCAATTGAGATATGGGCATTTAAAAATGGCATACACCACTATTTTATAAATCTATGACCAAGAAAAGGGTGTTGTTCAAAAACGTCATTCAACCAAGCTAGGCAAAAGACATTAAAAATGAAAGTGTCTAGATTGAAAATCAGACAACAACCCATTTCAGATATGGGCAATTTTAGATCAAATCCATCTTTATATTGAATCTTTAGCAGGTAGCTTATGAGCAGCAAAAAGAAACATTTTTCAGCAATTTGGGCAAAAACATAAAAAAAAATGGAAGTGCCCAAAACTCAAATTTAACAAAGACCCATTTTAGATTTGGCAGATTCAAGATGAAATCCACCTTTGTTTTAAAAATGGAAGACAAGAGAATGGATCTATATTTTTTTTTAAAAGATAAACATTGGCAATGAATAGAACTGACAATGCACAAAATTTTGTCATAGAGAAAACCTACAAAGCAACCAGTTGAATCCAACCCAAACATGATCTAATCTCCAAGAATTCACAAAAATAAAATAGAGAAATAGATCTGTCATAATAAAATGTAAGGCACACCATTCCTAAGCTGAAATACATTCAAGTATCACTAGAAATTCAAGGATTCAAGAATCACAAAGAATACTACCTCAATGCTGCCCCAAAATGAAATTGAAGGAAAACTAGGTGTATATGACACAACAAGATTCCAAATTTTAACAACAAGGCAAATAAAGTATGTTGCACCTCCGGAGCCATTGCCCACAAATTTCTTCCCATAAATTGTTCTCATTTTTACTGCCCTATTTGTAGGGTTTTCTCCTCTTCCCTCCAAGCAGCAAATTGTTTTCTCTTTCCCCAAAAGAATAATGCCCAAAAATTTTTAGAACAAAGAATAAATATCAAAGACCAAGCTACCCCATTTCTTTTTTTTCCTTTTAAAAAAAAAAAAAATCTTCCTCCCCAAACTTTATACTCTCAAAAAAAAAAATGAAATAAATCATTTAATTGAATAAGCTATTAATGCTCCCCAAATAAATTAATTTAAAACCACTTCATATACAACATCCTTAATTTCCACCAATAATAATAATAATAATAATTGAAATCCAATCATTAAAATACACAAGCTTCCCAAAAGGATTTAAATAAGACTATAAGAGCACAAACAGTGAATTAATAAAATCATTTAAAATCACTGAATGAAAATATATCATTCTCTTGAATGATTAGTAAAAATCAATTAAAATAACATATTTAAAACCTCATGGATATAACCATTCAAATCTCCCATCAATTAAACACAATGAAATACCATATATGAAACCACGAAAAGATGCCAATGAAAACATGTCATAATACTGACAACCAATATATATAGTCACATAGCAGATTCATGAAAACCAAGAAAAAATACATCAATGAGACATATTGGTAAACCACATACAACTGAAAGGTGCTCTAGACATTACCATTAGATAACTGGATGATAAGACAACACATGAGCATTGCACTAAAGAGGTACAGTGGGCTAGGGTAGGGGAATTTTGGCCTGTATGACTGCCTCTAGTTACCACCATTGAGGAATAAGAGTATGCTCAGGCCTATGAATCTAGGTGGAGTCGATACTCAATACCTGCATCACTCCAATTACACATCAAATTTTATGTGCATATAACATATATCATATAGTTGAAACAATATCAATCATCAAGAAGAGGGTCATGATATCGTAAGCCTCTCAAATATGAGTGTTACAGAATCATCCATTTCCTATCCATAATCATACAAAAGTAATGATAACTAAGCATGTAATCTAGCATAATAACTAATCATGATAATCATCGATGACTAATCTCAATATGATAACATTTATATGCTAAATCAAAATTAAAATACCATCTTACCCAAGCTGAGTTAGAGAGGTGTTACATCCTCCCTCTCTAAGATTTGACTTACTCTTGGAAGTCATGTAAGCTCAATATGTAGCCAGGTCACACATTAGTACTCAACATATAAAAATCAACATTAAAATATTGTACTTCACCCCAATGATGAGAAATATAATATACATCATTCATCACTGAATGAAATAAAAAGGACATCCATTTAAAATTCACCTTTCTAGTAATCATTATCAATATATTGACATATTTCTTACTCATAAGGTCTCAACATGAAACAAAATAACATGGTCAATCTTGCTAAAATCGCATGTATCACAATTCTCAAAATAAACATTTATTTTAACATCCACATTCATTCAAAGATAGGTCAAAATACACATTAATCTCCATTAAGAATAGGGTAAAGAGGATGCATAAGCACTCAATTATTTTCAAAACACCATTTTTTGCAACAATATTTTCTTTCCACATGCTTCCAATCTCACACATTAGAACATATTTGACATCACTTTCAATAAAATATAACAATTTACACTTTCTAAAGCACAATAAGCCAACCTTTGAACTTTTCATATGAAACCATATCGAATATGAAACATGAATTTATACATATATACATACTTACGTCACTGAGAATCACATCACAAGGCTACACAAGGGTCCATCTAGACACTGGTAATTAGCATACTAATCCATGATACATAATCTATGAGCCAAGAGCCAATATCCATCTCACATAATCCATACCTCACACTCAATGGTTTGATGGTGTTAGGCCACAAACACATGGTGAGACCATCCAAACAAGACCACAATGACCTATCTCTTGTTGTATAAGGTAGTTAGCCTCTGAGAAATAGTCCTCAGACATAGGTGGGTAGTGGGTCCTAGCTGTATAATAGCCTCACATACCCCCATCCTCAAGGTTCCCTACATCTACTTCCTTGTATACTCTTAATTGAGTCTGGCTCTCCCGTACCCGATGAGGAATCACATTACAACACAAGACCGACACTTGAAAACAACAAGTAGGAAAACTAGTTTAGCCACCAAGATCATAAATAAATATCAAATAGAGATTTAATTTCAGCAATAAAGCAAGAAATCCTCACAATTTAACCACTAAAGGGTGAACCCACAATAGTGGTTTACAATTTTTGGCCAAACTAGACACTGAAATTATTATTTTTAACTAAATCTTCACATTCGGGCACCTATAGCAGCTAAACAGTGAGGAATTTGTAGATGATGAAAACTAGAGTCTCATCACATTTTGTTTGTAGATTCTAAAAATATATTTTTCAAAAGTTTTGGAATAAGATTGCACTTCTTTTTCCATCTCCCATGAAACTTGGTTTTTTTCAGAAAACAACATTTTTAAAAAGTGGCGCTCATCGTATACAACATAAATTTTTTTGTATGAATGATAAAACTCTATTTTTTTTGAATTTAGATTTTCAACTACGATATCTAGCACTTTCATTTGGTCTCATAGTTTTTTATTGAATATTTTTTCCTTAATAGAGTTTCCAAGTGAAACAAATTGCAACTTAAACATAGGTGGACTATATACAACATAATATTTTTTGTATGTATCAAAATTCAATTTAATTTTTTTAATGGATCAAGAACATCAATACCCAGCACAAAAATATTTTTAAAAGAAATATTTTGATAATTTTCTATTTTTCCATGTGCAAAACAAAGAGCTTGATTTTCGGTGAAAAACCTATGTTTAATAAAACTAAAAAAACACATACATAATAAAACCAAAACATATTAAAATTATATTCATCGAATAGCTCATTTCGAGGACTACCATAATAATTTCAAATAAATTTTAAATGAATTCATTTGATCCCCCAAAAGGTAAATCAAAAGTGATTTTTTATCGGCATTTTGATAGGTGTAAAGGAGACTCATTTATAGGTATGGTTTAAAACTAGTGAGGTTCTATCCAAGGGGGTTTGATCTAAGGTGGTTTGATTAAACCCTCTTCAATTGGAATCCTTAAAATGAAACTTTTAAAGGCTTAAGTCATTATATTTTCTAAAAATATTTGATTTCAGCAAGAATCAGTTCCTCTCAGAAATTGTAACCCAGCTTTGTGGGATCACCCTAAATCAAATGTAACCATGAGGGTTACACGTAAATGAAGATCACAAGGTGTGGCTAAACCATCAAAATCAAATATACATAAAGTTTCAGCCTTCACAATCAATAGAAGATCATCAATAACCATAAATAAAGTCCACAATCTTTGAAATTGCACTATACAACACTAAGTGACTAGGTACTAGTCACCCAACGAGGAAAGAGGGAACAACGTTTGACTATCACAATAGCCCCTCATGTGGTGTAGAGTGATTACACCAACCACATGGCATGAAGTGTACTCCTCAGCTACACCCCACATCGCGTTGTCAGGTGACATGGATTCGCCAAGTGGCCCACACACTCCTTGGCTACGTGCATGGGATGTGCACCTCGTCCCCATCCTACATCACATCTCAGTGTAGCATGGTCATACACCAGCCAGAGAAGGAACGCACTGGTCATATGCTGCATGAGATTGTGTATGTGGCTCCATGGAAGTAGGCACATGCATAACACACCTCGCATATCGATACCTCATGGAGAAGGTAAACACAAGTGCTCGTCATAGCCAGAGGTATACATGGCTAGGACATACCCATATGCTAACCGACCCAAACACTATTGAAAGAAAGCATGAGTGTCCCTCTACAAGTGTACGCGGCCACATTATGCTCATCACACAAGTAGGCTATCATAACCCAATCTAATAGTGCACCTTCACGTGTCTAAGCATGTGAAATCGTATCCATTGCATCATGTTGAAACACATGCAGATACGATATATATAATGCATATATGATTATATCAATATGGGGTTACTCGAGCCTCACCTCTCATATGGACGAGGTTGACTCACTAATGGCAACTCAATGCCCCTATAGGTGACTAGGAAAAACTAGCAAACCAATGCTAATGTACTCAAATATAGGGAATAGGCTAGCACATATGCATCAAGTACCTTGATCCATCATAAGGGGAAGTAGTGAGTACTTTCCTCGGGATCAGTTGAGATGAGACTGCTCTGCGTCGCAATATGCGTATGCTGCACACCCCGCCCGAGGAACTTTGTGGTTGCTACTACCCCTTCATGGACTAAGGGACTAGAGAACCAAAAGAAAATAATCTAAGAGTCTAACTTTTGTCTACTCTTATGTATATATATAAATTTCAACCACAAATGGGTTGGCCCTCAATTAGGTAATAAAATACAATCACACATAATGGTATGGTTAATCCCACACCTAAGATACAATATATTCCCCATGGATGGGTACATAGTATCACCATCCCATGGGAACACAAAGCAAGTACGGGGTATTCACAACACTCAACCAATGCACATTTACTAATTTCTCACATTTACAGGGGGGTTACATTTACATACTCAATTCCATTACTTTTCAAAAGATCACATACCAAGTACATATATTTCCATAATCAATGTGATTCCCTTTCCAAAATCATATCATTCGTGGATGGGTACCCTATACCACAATCCCATGGTATCACAAGTCAAGCATAGGATATATGCAACACTCAACATGAGCACTAATATAGGATGCTCACCTATTAGGGAGTACCTTTTTCCAATTCTTCTTACCAAAATAAAACAATTATCCACTTCTAATTATGCAAGAT
This sequence comes from Sequoiadendron giganteum, assembly GCA_007115665.2. NCBI lineage: Eukaryota > Viridiplantae > Streptophyta > Pinopsida > Cupressales > Cupressaceae > Sequoiadendron > Sequoiadendron giganteum. Next base: position 149,361,324 of record CM021108.1, read on the forward strand.
CAAAACAAACTTCCCAAGAACATGTACTCCTAACATCCATACAATCTTTTGTTTTCGAGACAATAATATCATTAAACAGAATTTTATAATTACAACAATTATCATATGCAATATATCACAATGCCATAATAATTCTTGCATTCACAATTATTAAGTGATAAATCACCTTATTGCACACATATGTTAACAACATTTATTTCCTATACACAGTGCAATATCATTATAATTTTTACTCAAAACAAGGTATGCAACATTATCACTTCAACATACATTTTGCATTTTGTATTTATCATTAGCATGCAAATGGATTCACTGTTCCCTTTTCTAAACTTTTACTTAATGAAAAATGATTTTTTATTCATACTCATACATGTTCCATGATTATAAATGCAATCTGGGGACTTAGGTCCTTTACCCAAGGTTTGATCTAATAAACCAAATATTCATGAATGCATAAACATGTGCTCATAAGAAATAAGCATACAATGGATTTCAATACACCACACACTCAAAGGTAAGCATCTTTGTTAAACCAATGATAAGAGAGAAAAGGAGGGAGAAATTCACAATTATGACACATGCATGAATGCAAACATGATTTCGTCATCACATAATCACTTCCACACAAATGCATCAATCATAAGAGAGAATGCAATAGTCTCTATGAACTAATAACAGGTTCATTCATTTTCTATCACCATATTTTATAATCTCAGTATAACATGCAAAAGCAGCTCCAAAACCTCATAGAATCAATCTAGCAAAAACTAGCACAAGGAGCTAAAGCACAAGAAGAGAACACACACAAATGAAACTTCTTGGCACCCTCATAGTCAAACAGACATTCCAACAAGAAGAAGTAAAAAACCAAGCAAGGGTAATTTTAGGCAACACATGTCACTTGCAACCCATCAACAAGCTAAGGTCCAACATGGCAACCCACAACAAAGGATATAGGGAAGCAATCAATCTCAACCTCGAGAGACTCTCAACCGTGGGAATCACTTCAATCCCATAGGGTAAGACAAGGCCTATGAGGCATCATTCCTCCACAACAAAAGACAAGGTTGGGAAACTCAACCCTCTAAAATTTCATAATAAAACACTCAAGGAAAGAGGTCCTATGACTATCTCACCACAAAAATAACTTGGAACACACACATCAAATCCACTGCAATCACATGAGCTACAACTACAATCACAAGCCACTCAAGGGTCATAACCCTTTACACAATGAAAGAGTCGCACATCAAGGAGACCAATCAAAACAAACTTCTTGGTAGGCTCGAGGGTCTAACTAACCCTCACAAAAGCATTCCTTAGTAGGACATGCAAGGGATGGAAAACAACAACACTTGTTGCTATCCACCACACACCACACACCAAATAGATATCAACCATAAGCAGAGATCTGAGTGTTGCAACATGGGCTCTACCTCTAATTGTTCCTCTGGCTCTACCTCTAGGGGCATCCTAAAGGAAACAAGGAACACATCAAAATAGGTCATCCCAAGGAACATCTATACACCATACTAAGGCATGAAAGTTAAATAACAAAACTATGAAACACAAAATATAACAAGCTCATGCCACACACACGAAACACAACATGACATAGAAGGCTCAAGTACGCTAGAGCTCCCAGTGTGTGAACATGGGCTATGATACTAGATGTAACATCCCGCTATGCAACCCCGAAGGTTAAGAGCCAAAAGAGAACAAGATAATTTTTTTTAAACATAAAGAATAGCATACACATAAAGTAATTACCAATTTGATATAATGACAGAAAACATGGCCAAATATGACCTAAAGGACATCCCAAAGGAGAGGACTAATCCACCCTCCAGAGAAAATATGAATAGGAGAAATCAGACAACTCCAAAAAAATTCTCTAGAACTTGCTGCTCTACTCCAGAACTTGTTGCTTCTGAACTTGTTGCTCTGCTCTAGAACCTGTTGCTTCGGAACTTGGCAGCAACAACACAGAATAGCGAACAGAAGGTACCGATGCTCCAGAAACATTTTTGCAACACATAGGAACATACTGCTCTAGAACTTGTTGTTCTAGAGCTCACTACTCTAGAACCTTGTGATGAAACATGCAAGATAGCAACATGGAGCATTGATGCTCCGAAACTTTTGTAGACAATAGCATGAAGGAAAAACACATTTATAGTTCTATTTTTTTTGCATGAAAACTAAGGAAAGAAAAACCATAAGGATTATCATAGTACAAGAGATTTTGATACCAACATAAGAACCCGTAAACCAATTATAAACATCACATTTCTTTTCATTAAACTATATGATTATATCATCTCTCTCAAGAGACTACAATATACATAAAAGAACATACATTAGTACAATGACAGCCATGAATAAGATACCTCAATTGATAAAAATAAGTGCAAGAGATAACACTTCCAACTGATGCTCCAATAACCTGTACACCAGTCTCCAATGGCGGTGGCAATGCCTCCCTACCATGTGGACTCCATAGAGACCACCCCACTGTGCTCGGAGGTAGTCACAAGGCCCAAGCAAAAGAAACAAGGAAAGGGTAACCTATGACGATAACTCACATCAGACACAAAGGAAGAAAAAATTACAACACATATAGCCAATCATCAAACATAGAGGTTCCCATCCAATGATGTGTCGGGTACTACTCACGACTACTAAGGTACAAGGTACTAGAGTGCAAATCAGATAGGGGTATTCATGAGTGCTCGAAGGGATGGAACCATATGGAAATAAGTAGAAATCTCATACAGATGAGGGGAATCAACCATGCCCAAATCAATGTCCCACAAATGGATAACTCAATGGCACCTTGAGTGCATCCTTAGCCTTTTCAAGCATTGAAGGCTATGCATGAGGACTCGTTATCTTATTAGCTTTTACTCTCTAGGGTTGCTTTAATGACCTTGACTCAAGACCATCTCATTTAGCCAAAAAAGGAATCCATAAGAATCATGATATAGTGAAAAGCCACTAAAAACCATCATTAAAACCCATTTAAAACAACCAAATAACATTGCTGCTAAAATCTTTTAAACAGCTGAAATCCATTCAATTAAATAGAGGCATAAAATTTCATAAAAACTCAAAGTACCCGGATCTAAAATCAGAGAATAACCCATTTCGTATTTCAATGTTTCAAGATGGATTCCATCTTTAATTTTCAATTTTATGACCTGATATAAGGTGTTGTTTAGAAAAACATCATTTTAACAAATTGGGTAAGAAAATACATGTAAAATGAAAAGTGCCCAGAATTTGAATCGGACAAAGACCCAGTTGAGATATGGGCATTTTAAAAGGAGTACACTATTATTTTATAAATCTATGACAAAGAACAGGGTGTTGTTCAAAATGTCATTCAACGAAGCTAGGCAAAAGACATTAAAAATGAAAGTACCCGGATTGAAAATCGGAGAGCAACCCATTTGAGATATGGGAAAGTTTAGATGAAATACATCTTTATATTGAATCTTTATTAGGTAGATTATGAGCATAAAAAAAAAATGTTTTTTGGCAATTTAGGCAAAAACATCAAAAAAATGGAAGTGCTTGAAACTCAAATTTAACAAAGCCCCATTTTAGATTTGGCAGATTCAAGATGAATTCCACCTTTGTTTTCAAAATTGAAGACAAGAGAATGGATCTATATTTCTTTTTAAAAGACAAACATTGGCAATGAAGAGAGCTAACAATGCACAAAATTTTGTCATACAGAAAAACTACAAAGCAACTAGTTGAATCCAACCCAAACATGATCTAATCTCCAAGAATTCACAAAAATAAAATAGAAATAGATCTATTATAAGAAAATGCAAGGCACACCATTCCTAAGCTGAAATACATTCAAGGATTCAAGAATCACAAAGAAGAATACCTCAATGGTGCCCCAAAATGAAATTGAAAGAAAGCTCGATGTATATGACATAGAAAGATTCCAAATTTGAATAGCAAGGCAACAAAACTATGTTGCACGTTCGAAGCCATTGTCCACAAATTTATTCCCAGAAATTCTTCTCATTTTTGCTGCCTAATTTGTAGGGTTTCCATTTCTTTCCTCCAAGCAGCAAATTGCTTCCTCTTTCCCCAAAATTATAATGCCCAAAAAGGTTTAAAACAAAGAATAAATATCAAAGACCAAGCTGCCCCATTTCGCTTTTGAAAAAAAAAAATCTTCCTCCCCAAATTTTATACTCTCAAAAAAATAAAATGAAATAAATCATTTAATTAAATAAGCTATTAAAGCTCCACAAATAAATTAATTTCAAAGCACTTCATATACAACATCCTTAATTTCCACCAGTAATAATAATAATAATAATAATAATAATTGAAATCCAATCATTAAAATAAGTGAGCTTCCCAAAAGGATTTAAATAAGACTATAAGAGATCACAAAAAGGGAATTAATGAAATTATTTAAAATCACTGAATCAGAATATATCATTCTCTCAAATGATTAGTAAAAATCAATTAAAATAACATATTTAAAACCTCATGGATATAACCATTCAAATCTCCCATCAATTAAACACAATGAAATACCATATATGAAACTACAAAAAGATGCCAATGACAACACGTCATAACACTTACAACCAATATATATAGTCACATAACAGATTCACGAAAACAAAGACAGAATACCTCAATTAGATGTATTGGTAAACCACATACAACTGAAAGGTGCATTAGACATATGGCTGAAAGTTGCTTCAAACATTACCATTAGGTAACCGGATGGTAAGACAACACGGGAGCACTACACTAAAGAGGTATAGTGGGCTAGGGTAGGGGAATTTTGGGCTGTATGACTACCTCCAGTTACCACCATCAGGGAATAAGAGTACGCTCAAGCCTGTGAATCTAGACGGAGTCGATACTCAGTACTTGCATCACTCCAATTACACGCCAAAGTACATGTGCATATAACATATATCATACAGTTGAAACAACATCAATCATCAAGAAGAGGGTCATGATATTGTAAGACTCTCAAATATGAGTGTTACGACATCGTCCCTTTCTTATCCATAATCATACAAAAGTAATGATAACTAAGCATGTAATCCAGCATAATAACTAATCATTATAATCATCAATGTCTAATCTCAATATGATAACATTTATAATGCTAAATCAAAATTAAAATACCATCTTACCCAAGCTAAGTTAGAGTGGTGTTACACACAAAGTGTCCTGGAATAGCCATAGTGTCCCATGCCTTCATCCAAAAATGGTCTAGGTGGGTATGTGGAGGATCATGATGGGCCAAAAAGTGGAGATATATAAGTGATATGATGGCTCATGTGGCTAACAACTTTTTTTTTACCCAAAATTGATGAAACAAAAAGGGTTTTTAAAGGAGATTCTTAGCTTTCCGCCAATATAAATTATGCTTTACTTTGAATTTAAGAAATTATTATTATTAATTTTCTATTTGAATTACGACTAAAGTTCTGATTGATAGGCTGATTGAAAAATATCTATAGCTTTCAAACGGTATCACATTGTTTGAATCCAAAATATTTATCACATTCTATGCTTCACATAATATAGGATTAAAAAAAAAAGAATTGAATTTCATGAATTTTTGACCAAGTCAAGGTAGTTAGACATACGAGTTTCTATATTTTTTTAAGGTTGTGATAAAAAATTCATAATTAATTATTTTCATGGAAATAAATTACAAAAAAATATGCATCACATCAGGACATGACTCCCCTACTTATATCTAAAATATTATAAAAAAATATTATCATTTTATTGTGGTTAGGGTGGTCAGAAAGACAGCTACTTCTTATTTTTTCCCTAAAATTTAAGTACTATTGCATTGAAATTTCAAATTTTCACCAAATAGATTTAAAAATAAAATAAATAAACCTAGTAGTTTAGAAACTAAATTCAATTTTCTACAAATTCTATTGTTACATATTTTTGAAATAGTATAGATAACTTACTCAATCTTTTACATCAAGTTGCCTAACTTTGATTTTTTGAATTTTATTGCCACTTAAGGGCCTATTTTTTGCATGATGATTCTGCACATACCCAGGTGTACATTTTGGTTGAAAATAATCTTAGAACAATCCTAGTGATGTTGATTGATTTTTTTAGGACTTATTTTATCTTTTTTTTTTTCTTATGTGCCCCCTTGAGCCAGACAACATCTCGGTGGGAAGGAGTTTCACTTCCTTCGAGAGTGAGTGACTCGAATTTTGAAGGAGGAAATTAAATTATCACAAGAGGTTGGTTTTTTTGTGTACCTCATGCCACCTATGAGGTACCGTGATGGTATGCCACTAGCCTTAGCGGAGATATGGGATGTGGTACTTGTACCTTTCATCTTCCCATGGGGGAGATGACCATCACACTAGAGGATGTTCACTGCATCTTATGCATCCCCATTCATGGTGAGCATGTGGAGTTGGCTATTGATAGATCATTCCAAAAAAAAAAGACACAATATATGTTATTGTGTAGAGCAGCCTATGCAATGCTTGAGCATCAGCTCACTTGTGGAGCTTAAATGGCTCCTAAACATGTGGTCACCACTCTTGTCGTAGATTATGATAATTACTTTAGCACTTACATTGGTTCCAAATGGTCGAGAGGGAAACTTAGATGGTGGATTAGTGCACACTATCAAAGGGATGTAGGAGTAGAAGACCATTTATGCATGGGGTCTTAGCATGCTCATGCATTTATACTATGATCTCAGTCACTTTTCCTTTCTAGAGCTTAGGAGAATTGTACATTGTACTCTGTTGCAGATATGGTGCTTTGAGCACATTACATGTACTAGGCCCACTAGATTTCCTCTTACAGAGGCCATAGGTGAGTGAATAGTTTTTAGCTATCCACTAGGATGGCCTTGGTAGGAAGGAGATTTATTATACTAGAGGATTACCTTTGATCAATTAGGTGAGGATGATATTTGTTGGAGACCCTATTAGTGGATATTGTTGTGGGTGGATCGCCGACACGAGATGCATGAACTACATATGGATCAATTTCTACTGGGCCAACATGATTATGTGGTTATACAATTTTATTATGATTAGGTGATGAGACAGTTCGGGAATACCCAGGTGGCTCCATGTTCTAGACCATCCTTTCGACGATCAACACGTAGTGCCACTAGTCTTGGGAATGAGCACCATCTCATGACGGATGATGTATATTAGTGATTCAAACGATGAGGACCTTGATCTACCCCCCAAAATATGAGGATGATGACACAAGTACCACTCAGGATTATGAGTATGTGCAAGATCATCATGGAAAAAATAGGCCCTTAAGTGGCAATAAAATTCAGAAAATTAGAGTTAGGCAACTTGACGTAAAAATTTGAATAAGTTATCTATATTATTTCAAAAATATGTAAAAATAAAATCTATAGAAAATTGAATGTAGTTTCTAAACTACTAGGTTTATTTGAAAAGTAAAATCTATTTGGTGAAAATTTGAAATTTCAATGCAGTAGTACTTAAATTTCAGGAAAAAAATAAGAAGTAGGTGTTTGTTTGACCACCCTAACCACAATAAAATTGTAATATTTTTTATAATATTTTAGATATAAGTAGGGGACTCATGTCCCTATGTGATGCATATTTTTTTGTAATTTTTTTCCAAGTAAATAATTAACTATGAATTTTTATCACAAATTTTAAAACATATAAAACATCGTATATCTAACCACCTTAACTTGGTCAAAACTTCAGAAAATTCATTTTTTGGTCTTTTAATCCTATAGTATGCGAAGCATAGAATGTGACACACTTTTCAGATTAAAAAATGGTGATAATGTTTGAAAGCTATAGATGTTTTTCAATCACCCTATCAATCAAGACTTTAGTCGTAATTCAAATAGAAAATGAATAATTATTTATTAAATTCAATGTAAAGCATAATTTATATTGTTGGAAATTTGAGAATCTCTTCTAAAAACCCTTTTCATTTCATCAATTTTGGGTAAAAAGAAAGTCGTCAGCCACATGGGCCATCATATCACTTAGATATCTCCATGTTTTGGCCCATCATGATCCTGCACATACCCTTATGAGGGGTGGTGGACAATAGCTAGGCCAGTGACCATGTTCCATTCACATCACCCTATGGGCTTTGGTGGACCTATTCCAAGTCATGGAGGAGACATAGATGATGATCACATGGATGCAGTCATTGATGGTAATGTCCCCACACTTGATATATTCGCAAATGTAGACGAGGAGGGTGATGATGGTACCTATCCCATGAGTGAGGACATTGTTGAGATAGAGGAAGATCCAATGACTTCTGATAGTGTAGAGATACCCTTATCAGATCAGACTGATCACATGCCACTGTTAGGTCAAAGTTCCATACACATGAGCTTATGGAAGCTAGTCTTAGAAAACCACCCACATCATCAGCACAAGGAGGGATGACTGTTGTATGAGCATACCCTGATTCACATATTGGTGATCCAAGTGATAATTGGATAATTTAAATTATTTCTCCATATACATATATTTTATGCACTTTCTTTATATATGATTACGATGGTTAAAGATGTTCTTTATGATTTCTATTTTGTAGGATCTAAACAAGAGGTGCATGATCTCTATCAGCGAGCGACCACAAGATTAGTGCCTTTGCTACGTCTTGAGGACGATTTCCTTGAGGAGTACATGACCCCACTCTCAATGGATTCACGTGCAAATATTTTTGATTCTATGGTGAGATTGGGTATAGCCTATGAGAAGGATAGTAGTTGTGCCAATGAGATCCATGCACAACTTACAATGGTTTTGGCTTCTTTATGTACTATTGACTGTAGGGTGGAGAGTGACCTATGGGTGGAGATCTCAAGGTTGTGAGAGGAGGTGGCAAGGATACAAGTAGAAAAGGACTGAATAGACTGAGAGCGTGTTGAGGCTCTCATGTGGGAGGCAAGGGCATCATGGATTCTATATATTCTATAGAGACTATGTCAGATCGCAAACTCACACTACTGTCTCACAATGGCAACAAAGGTCACCAGCCATAGAGCCTGGGTCAAGCATTCATAGACCTTACTAGCATTGTACTCACTGATGCATATGTACCCAAAATGTTTGATGACTATATATATATATATGAGCATTTTGGTTTATGATGTGTTGAATTAAATGTCAATGTGAATTGTCAAATATCTTTTGCAAGAATTTTTAATAAATGTCTCCATGATTTAATGTTTTATGTGATCTAATTAAACCATTCATAGTTTATGTTAGATACTACATTTTTTATTAATATATGCTATGTTAGCCTAAATATACTAATGATTAATGGTGTTAAATTCATGTAAGGATTTAAGTTAACATAGCACACTAAGTTTTGAATAGTATGGTAACTAAAGTAATTAATTAAAGTATTTGATTAATTACCCTAGAATCTAAGATACACATGTTATTATGTATCAAAGAAGAAGTAATGTGAGATAAAATAGAACCTATCTACTTCACTTAACAACATTACTCTAACATACCATTCAAAGCAAGAATTGCTAGATGTAATACCGATGCAAATGTGTGGCATTTATAGGGTCTTTTAGAGATGTACTATCCATTTAAGTTAATGTGTAAGCTCCAAATCCATACTTTTCTTTAATTATATAAGGGCCTAACTAGTTAGGCCTAAACTTTACTTTTTCATTTAGTAGAGCAATGAAATTTCAATGATTTTTGTATAACACTAGATTGCCTTGATTAAATTCACGAGGAATGACATTATCATTGTAACCATGTTGCATTCTTTTAGAGTGAGCTTGTAAGTATTTGAGAGAATTAATATGTTGTTCATCGAGCATTTCAAGCTAATGCAAACATTGTTATTTATAGGTATTGTCATTGATGAGCCCTTTAAGAGAAATTCTTAAGGAAGTAATTTCAAACTCTAAAGGAATTATTACTTTGGCAACATAGACCGGGTTATACAAATTATTTCCAGTGGATGTTCTAATGCTCGTGCGATAAGCACATAATGTGTAACTTAATTGTATATGTCAATCTGTGTTGTGTTTTCTTACTCTCTTTTACAAAAAAAAATTAATAGTCTTATTAGTTTCTTTTGCTTGTTTCCTTGATTGCAGATAGTATGGTGTTGAAACATGATGTTGAATATTAAATTTTTCTAGGAATTTCTTCACCTGATTATTTTTTAATGGATTTTTGTTATCTGAAATTGATGTTGAAGGGAAATTAGAGCGAGCAATAATGTGTTCCAATATCAAATGACATATTGCATCAACAGTTGTGGAGTGAAGAGGGATAGATTCTACCCACTTTATGAAGTAATCTGTTGTAGTAATGATAAAGGTATGCCTTGTGGAAGAAATTGGTGATATTTTCTCAATAAGGTCCAAGCCCCAAATTGAAAATCGCCAAATAGGAACATGAGCATGTAGTTCGGATGCAAGGGTGTGAATCAAATTTTTATGTTCCTTACATTTATGACACTTCTTCACATACTCAAATCAATCTTGTTCTATGTGTCTCCAACAATATCCTATGCGAATTAACTTTTGAACTAAGGATATTCCTCCAAAACGACCCCCACAAGCACCTACATGCCCTTGTTCGAGTGTTATGGGGATTTCAGATTGCTTAAGGAATCAAAGTAAAAGGCCATTAAAGGATCTTCAATAGAGAACACCAACTAAAATTATATATTTAGATGTGATCTTTTGCATACAAGTTCGAGTGTTCTTAGCTAGGCATGTGCAGGATCATGGAAAAAATAGGCCCTTAAGTGGCAAAAAAAATCAGAAAAATCAGAGTTAGGCAACTTGACGTAAACATTTGAATAAGTTAACTATATTATATAAAAAATATGTAACAATATAATATGTTGCAAATTGAATTTAGTTTCTAAACTACTAGGTTTATTTTTGTTTTTAAAAAATCTATTTGGTGAAAGTTTGAAATTTCAATGCAGTAGTACTTAAATTTAAGAGAAAAAATAAGAAGTAGGTGTTGGTCTGACCACCCTAACCACAATAAAATGATAAAAAAAATTTATATGATTCTAGATATAAGTAGAAGACTCATGCCCTGATGTGATGCATATTTTTTTGTAATTTATTTCCAAGCAAATAATTAATTATGATTTTTTTATTACAAATTTTAAAATATATAAAAAATCGTACATGTGACCACCTTAACTTGGTAAAAACTTCATGAAATTCAATTATCTTTTTTTTAATCCTATATTATGTGAAGAATAGAATGTGATGCATGTTTCAGATTCAAAAAATGTGATACCATTTGAAAGCTATAGATGTTTTTCAATCAATCTATCAATCAAGACTTTAGTTGTAATTCAAATAGAAAATGAATAATAATTAGTTATTAAATTCAAAGTAAAACATAATTCATATTGGTGGAAAGCTAAGAATCTCCTTTAAAAATCTTTTTCGTTTCATCAATTTTGGGTTAAAAAAAGTTGTCAGCCACATGGGCCATCATATCACTTACATATCGCCACTTTTTGGCCAATCATGATCCTGCACATACCCAGTTGTAGGTTCATGAAAGGTACCATCTTTCAAGTATTTGGATATTGGTGTAAACCATTCACTAGAAACTTTAGTGTTAATGGATAACACTTATTTTCTCGCATCCTCTATTGATGGTTTTGGTATAATTGGACTTTAAATGTGAAGTCAACAAGAGGATTTTCAAGAGATGCAAGAGAAGTTGTGCTTTCCATTGCATCTATATGCCTATTATCTTTTCATGGGATGTTGTTTATCGTGTAAGATTCAAAATTGTTTAATACTATCATTATAAGATCTCTATATTAGACAAGTTTATCATGCTTTTCTTGATACACACCTTTTATTTGTTTAATGATTAAGAGTGAATCATCAAATATAGAAATGTTTTTGACTTTTAATGCTAACATGGCATGTATGCGAGCTATTAGAGCTTTGTATTTTGTAGTGTTATTGGTACATGGGAAGTTTAGATGGAAAGATAAGGGAATAGGCTATCCTAAAGGAGGAATTAAGATAACTACTACCCCTGAGATTGTTCTACACTTAGAACCATCGAAGTATAATTCCCATGTTTCTTTTTCTTTTTGTATAGTCAACACATTTTCATCTGGAAATGAATCTATGTTGGGAAACACTAGAGGGGAAGGAGAATCAACTAATTGGTCAGTTAAGGCTTGTCCTTTAATTGCTTTTTGTGAAAAAAAATTAAGGTTAAACTCAGTTAACAACATAACCCACTTAGCTAAGCATCCTAAAAAATCTATTTTGGTAAAGAGATGTTTTAAAGGATCAAACATTATCATAACATGGATTTCAATGTTCAATAAATAATGTCTTAGCTTACTAGTAGCAAACATAGGAGCCAAATATTGTTTTCCTATGGTTATGTATCGTGTTTCATATTCAATCAAAGTTTGGCAAATGTAATAAACAAAATACTCCTTACTATTATCATCTTGTTGAGCCAACAATGTTGCTAGAGCATGGGTTGATGCAGTTGTGTAGAGGATAAATGGCTTGTGTTGCATAGAAAGTTGTAAGATAGGTGGAGTAACAAGGTAATCTTTCAAACTCTCAAACACTTGTTTACAATCCTCATTCCAATCAAACTAAACATCTTTCATAAGGAGTTGCGTATATAGTAATGTTCAATCTACCGAGGAAGCTAGAAAATTATGTATCGCTTGAATCCAACCTTGCAATGTATGCAATTGAGATATGTTTCTAGGAGGCAGTATGCTAACTATAGCATCAATTTTATTCATGTCCATCTCAACGCCTCTGTGAGATATGATAGAACCTTAAATTTTTCCACTCTCTACACCAAATACACACTTTTTCTGGGTTGAATCTCATGTTATTTTTTTTCATTCAGTCAAATATTTTATGAAGAATACTTACATGGTCTGTCGATTTAAGGATTTAGCTAGAATGTCATCAACGTAATCTTCCAAAAATTTTTGTATATAGTTGTGAGACAAGGATTGTCGATGTAGGTCAATTACGCTTGATCATGATGAATCAAAGTGTAATTAATCTAGTTAACCCCAATCTACCAAACAAGATCATTCAAATCAAAAAATTAAACTAAGCATTTATTGAAACCGAAAGTTAAAAACTATGAAAACAGTTAAATTCCTACTCTAACCCATTTGAAACTTATCTTGTTTTGGAATTGGTGTCATGTTGATGTGGAACAATGAACCTTTCCCAATCTCAATCAATTCTATGAAAGAGAATCGATGAATCCATTGTGATGAATGGATGAAAATCTGATTTATGCTAAATTAACATGATTTTATACTAAAATTGATCTAAGTATGCACTTGCTAAGCTAATCTAAGATAATTTTAAGCTACAATATGGAAACCCTAATTTATATAGAAACTAATATGGATGCATGGAAACCATTAAAGGATTATCTAAGGTATTATCCAATTAAAATGAACTAAAATTAACTAAAGATGAGTAAAGTGTGAGTGTGAGTGTGTATGATTTTTAATAGGATGATTTTTCTTTGAGTGATGGATCCATTTGTCTCCAAATAGTGTTCTATTTATAGGAGAGAAAATGAGAAATGGGGGGTTGAGATTGAAAAGATTAATCAACAGTCAAGGATGGAGGAAATGAATAGGCATGGATCATGGATTCTCATCAACGAATGAGAATGCATGATAAGATTTAATCAAGGGTTCACATTTTCTTCAAACAAACACACTTTTGACCTTCACACACAGGTCAAAGGTGACTTGTTCAAAAGGTTAAAGGTTAAAACTTGCATAAGAAGCTAAGTGAAAATATCCCTTTTTCAAATGATGAAGGAATAAGAATTTTCTTTTGGTATACTCCTGTGGGTAAGGATAAAAGGAATTTTATAAATTAAAATAAATTCTTAATTGTGCAAAAAAGGGGATAAGGAATACTCCATGGGAAATACCCTTTTTGGAGGAAAAATAGTTTAATTTCTAGTTAAAAAAAGTTTAATCATGCAATTAGGGGATTGAAGATTTTAGGTGAAATTCATTAAATTAAATGATTTCATGAAAGGGGGAGAGATAGAAATGATATATAATTAAATAAGTTATGGTTATTTAATCAAACAATATGACTTAGGGAGTTAAATTAAATATTTTGATTTATTTAATTTAATGAGATGAAATGTTAGTGTGAGAGGGGAACAAATTAGCCCAAATTGATGAATTAGGTTAATGGTTGAAAATGATGCAATTAATTATTTAGCGAGGCTAAATAAATTAATTAAGCGAAAAGAGGATGGGTTTAAAGAGGAAATGATTTTAGTAAACTTGTTTTGAGTGTATGATACATTTTTCAATGTCTACATTTTGCCCCTCTTTGAAGCGAGGTACTTGTTGCTTCGATTTAAAGAATAATGATTTTCAGATTAAAACTATTAATTAAATTGATTTTTTTTTTAAATTTTCCAGACACCCCATTATTGAAGGATAAATCTAATTTTCTACCCCCTCAATAAATCGGGCAATTTTTTTGAATTTTGGGTTGATTTCTTGACAAAGGTGAAAAGTTGCCTGAAGGGTCCAAAAAGGCTTTGGGATGCATGAATTATGCCAAAAAGACATAAAATGATGTAACATGAGGTTTCAATTGAAAATATTTGTGAAAATGATGATAAAACCTAGCTTGAATGTGAAATTAGGGCAAAAAACCCTAATTTTCTAGCATAAATAGGCCAAGAAGGGTCACTTTCAATTCATTGGTGCATTCACACTTGAGAGATTATTTCTATTTTGAGCTCTGAACCTCTAATGAAATGGTGTGACAAGAGCTTCCCAGGCACATTTTTGGCCAAGTTCAAGAGTTTTAGTAGCTTCCAGGCACAAGACCACTAGTATGTATAGCAATGCCCATTTTGTAATCGGTGATGCTAAAATGAATTATAGTGATGCATATGTATATGGTGATGCTAAAATGAATTATAGTGATGCATATGTATATGGTGATGCTATTTGCAATTTAAAATTAAGGTTTCTAATTTAAAATTGTGACACACGTGCATATAGTGATTCACTTGCCGATTTAGAAATTAGGGTTAGGGTTGCCTAATTTTAAATTGTGATTTCTAATTTGAAGTGCCTTTGGGCATTGTAATTTGAAACTCGAATATAGTGATGCTATTGAAAGTAGCAATGGTATTATAATTTTTGAGCTGAAAATTCCAAATTGAGTGAAATTTTCTTGATTTCCTAATGTTGTGTGCTTCGTGGATGCAAGTCATCACACCAATGATGTCACACAAGCATAGGCCCACTATTTTGGAGAGATTGGGTGGTTTTTCAAAGTTACGCTAGGAGGAACTAGGAGAGATCAACCTCTGGTATGTTGCATATACACCCATCATCTGAACACATTTAGTGATGATAACTACTCTATATGAGAGATGACACAATGAGACTTCATCATTTCATCTTCCCACTAGCGAGGCGACGATGAACTTTGAGGATGTATGGAAGATCCTTTGTTTGTCTATACATGGGGATTGAATGTTTTTTAACATTGATGTTGGGTTCAATTCTTGTCACCAGGTGATGGTGCTTGAGTACATCACCTTGGTTACACCATAGATCGACCTCAAGATGTATAGACGTCATGTTCCTACATTCACATTGATCATCACAACCATCATTTTAGGTTTGGTGGCTCTTGATAGATGCATCAGAGGGTTCAGTCCAGGATGGGGACTAGCATGGGACCAGATCCTCCATAGGAGGACACTCTTTGAATGGGGGCCTATGAAGTTCACCTATCTTTATCATGACATGCACAAATTTGTCTACTACAATGGGAGATCCATTAGTGCAAGGGTGACTTTGCTTCACATTTGGGTGTGAGAGTATATTGTCATGCTTTGACCTATAGTTTAGATTGTAGACGTTGAGTCAAATGATCTTGTGATTTGGTGATACAAAGGTTCAATCACTTTGAGGCACATTAGACATATTGGGCTCCCGTAGTGGGGATCTACTAATGATGTTATGATATTTTTCCACTAGCCCTTGTGGTTATAGATGCCACAATTGTATGATAATGCTCAATACCTATTCTTTGTGACGCAAACCTAGTACATGTAGGGTCATGAGAATACTATGGTCGAGTGGTATTTTCTAGATAAGGTAGAGTGATAGTTCGGGAAGCAACACGACAAGTGATATGATGATTACAAGGCCATTTTTGTGAGGTTTTCCAGAGAGCTTCCCACATGGGGATTGACAATTTTATCTCCAAAGGTAGTTGAGGGCTTAAGATAGTTGGCGACTCAGTCATGGTTCTATGACCAGGGTCAGGAAGTAGCATAGACTACACCTACTTATGATGCATGGTTTAGACCTCCACAATGCTTGACAGATCTAGTGGGTGCTCCTCCACAAGGGACACCTAGAGGCAAGGGGGCTAGAGACGGAGGACAGGGACAGGGTTTCCAAGATGGCTAGGATGGGTAGGTTCTCAAGGCTCCACTGATTGGACAACAACCTCCTCAGTAGTAGGTTAGATAGTAGCAGGTAGCGCTGCCACCACAACCAGATTCTAGAGATGAATAGATACAATAACTGTAGAAGTAGGTACAATATTTTATAGGAGAGAAGGATCAGGCCCGCAAACAGATTTTTTCTATTACTATTGAGAAAGATTAGGCATGAAAATAGGTTACATCCATCATGGTAGAGAGAGATTGGTCATTATAGTGGGTATAGGCCATGATGCAAAGCAAGATTAGGAGGTTGCCCGGTGTGAGCAAATAGAGGCTATGATGGTGGCCACATATGGATGGACCGTATCTACAAGATTATATAGAGAGGTTGTGACAAAGGCAACCTACTATAGGTAGAATTACAACTGGGATGTATCACAGGCACTCAGATAGCCTAATTTTTCATAGCATAGTGATGCATGGCCAAGAGCAAAGGATCAGCCTAAGAGGTAGACAAGAGAAGGTAGCAACCATCAGGGCTAGCTCTTATGTATAGACACTTTTTTATTTTGTTGCCCCATTCTTTGATATAAATATACATTCATGTGATCCTTTTTGATAGCCTTATGGATACTATACCTTTGATTGATATACATAAAATGATCCAAATTTTGTACCATGACATTCATTTTTTGATATATATATGATAGAGATTTGAATTGATTTAATGTGTTCACCTTATTCTATGATTATGGATGCATACAATATGAAATGTGATGCTTATATTTGATCATGTATGGATGGAATTTATTTATTCTTATGCAATATGTTATGTAATGATATGGATGGATGCAATTTTATGTTCTTTTTCATTATCTTTTCATGATGTGTTATGGGATGGATGTAGATGTTATGCTATGATCATGTATGAAAATGTTATAGAAGCATTTTATTTTTGTGTATTTTCTAGGCAATTTTATGATGAGATAAACATGTATTCATATTGATGTAAATGATAATTCAATGCATGTGTATGGTATGGTATGATATGCAATCATTCAAGATTCTTAGAATAATAAATCTATATTATTCATCACAACTCAAACGATAATGCGAGATGTATGATGTAATATGAAATGATTATGCTGATGGATGTATTATGATTATCAGGTATGATTATGAGATGCATGTATGGTGATGATTTGTAGATGCAAGATGGATGCATTGATGATGTTTTTATTGACTATAATGGTACCAGGTTAGCATAGAGAGAAGATAGAAGAATAAAGAATGAATGAGCATTGATTTTGATGATAGCTTAAAAAATCAAACATGTCTATCATCCACTAAGACTTTATTAGATATGGTGATGAGACAATTCAAAATGAAGATGAATGTAGGATGATGAGTTTCTCACACTTCAGGATTGATATTTTTCATTGTTCCTTATTGTTTGATATAACACATAGACACAATGCATCAAGGTATTGATAACCAAGACAATGTTGTATCTAGTGTAATGGACTTTGATGTGACAAATAGATAAGATAGTTCTTGGTCACATCTTGACATACATAAACCTCATTGGAATGAAAGTTAGAAGCTTAAAATATATTGTACCAAAGCATACAAAATAGTCAACAACATACCCTAAACGACCTTCCTACACAAAACTAAGCAAGTATGTGCCAAGATTATTTTACAAGAGTATCCACAAGCATAAAAAATGAAAGATAGTGATTGATGCCCCATTCCTTTCTCTATGAATCATTTTGGTATACATCATTGAGAGGTCCTCAGAATGGGTTATTAAGATAAATAATAAGAAAAGATCAAAGACAAATAGTTTAGTGTTATCTGTAGCGCTTGCCTATTTAATTTAGCTAAGGTGATGCTTGATGTTCATGTTCATTCAAGGAAGGATACATCCTAGGAAATGTTGATCAGATGGTTGTTTGATCTTAGTATGATGATGCTAAGATGAGATCTTGATATAAAATTCATTGACACATTTACCTATTATTTAGACTTTAGATTTTGACAATTAGGTTCTCACTTTATGACTTACTATACTTGTTTTCTACTTGTTTTACCAAAGGTTAATGAAGAAAATTGATTTATTATGGATGAATATTTATTATGGGTGAAAGAGAGATGGGATGAGTGATTTTGGGTTTTTTGGAATATTTCAATATTTTTGGTCTTTTTGAAAATGTTTTGAGGTTGTTTTTGGTATTTTTGAAAGTTTTCTAAGTGTTGTTGGTCTTTTTGATTATTGGAGACTATTTAGAGTTTTCAAAATATTTGAGGATTTTTAGGTCTTTTGAATGTTCTCTAATGTTTTTGATTTTTTGATTTTCAAATGTTTTTGTGTTTTTTGAATATTTGAATGTTTAAAGATGTTTCACGATATTTGGATGTTTTTCTATTTTATGAGTTATTTGGATGTTTTGATATTTTCTGAGGTATTTAGATGTTTTGAGATTTTTGAGAGCTTTGACCAATAATCCAACCTAAAGACCTATCTTAGGGGTCTTGGGGGTTGATTAAAGATAAGCCTTGACTATGTTATACACGTAGAGACCATGTAGTTTAATTGACATGACTTATTTACAAGATGAATAAATGAATAGATGAGGGGAATGTCAGTTTATTAAAGTGAACTCCTAAAGGACTAACCTAGGGTGTCTCAAGGGTACATCAATGATCGCCTTGCCTATATTCAAGTTGAGAGACGAGTTAGTTTGACAAGGGATTATTTTTGTATTTTCAATGTTTGACCTTTTTAGGGTTTTTGATATGATTTGGATGTTTTGGATTTTTCCTTTACAATTTTCTAAATGCTTTTTGGATTTTCATTGTACAGGATTTGGATGTTTTTGGATTTTTTTATGATCATTTTAAGAATACTTTTTGGGATTTTATGATAAGAGTTGTGATGACCTGAAGATATACAAGAACATGATGTGATCCATAATGAAGTGTCCCCAGCATGATAGAAAATACTACTTCGATAAAGGTAGGACAAACTAGCCTTTGGAATATGCCAAGTAGTACTAAAGGGAATACTTTACAATTTCAAGCTATGATAAGGATGTGGACGGGCAATGGATGAATGGTGGTGCAAACAATAATAGGATAAAAGAGCCAAATAATAGATGGAGGTGCTTTATTTATGCAAGGTGCTTTTTTTCAAGGTTTTTACCAAGGTACTTGCCCAAAGTGCCACCGAAGTGATTTTCACTAGAGGATGATTTTTTTCTTTACCTTTTTCAATCATTTTTCTTATTTTTTTTGATTTTGATCATTTTTTAATTTTTTCTGTATTTTCAGATTTATACCCTTCAAGACTATGCATAAAAGTTTTTGAGATGCAAGTTGTTGGTTGGCTCCTACAAGTGTTCACCTTCAGGTGTTGATAATTTTTATTCTACTGATCCATAGCTAGCTATGACGATAAATGTACCTAAATAGTTAGGCTGAAACTTTCCTTTACTATCTTGATCTGGAAGGTTCTTTTGATTCTACTTTAGGACAAGATCCCCTACCTAGAAAGACCTGCATTTGATCTTCTTGTTATAGCCTTGTTTTAGTCATTTTTCATACACTTGCAAGTGATTGAGAGCATCGAGACGACACTCATCTAGGAATTCTAGCTCATTCAGTTGAGACACTTTATATTCTTCATCGGTGATCAGGCTCTGTAGGGACACTCATAACGATGGGAGCTCAATCTAAATAGGAAGAATAACTTTAGATCCAAAGACTAGGGAGAAAGGGGTTGCACTTGTAGGCATGCAAATACTTGTGCAATAGGCCTAGAGAGTAGGATTTAGTTGTAGATGCCAGTCATGACCAACTTCATTAACCATTTTCTTAAGGATTTTCAAGATAGTTTTGTTCATAGCCTCTGCTTGGGCATTTCCTTAGGGATAATATGGGGTAGAGAATCAGTGCTAGATATTGAATCTTTGTCGCAACTCTTTCACATCCTTATTCTTAAAGGATGTCCCATATTTTGAGATTAGGGTTTGAGGAAAAACATAACGTGCAATGAGGTAGTTTCAGAAAAACTTGGAAATTTGCTTCCCCATTATGTAGGCCATAGGAATGGCTTCAACCCCCTATGATAAACTTGTGGCTTTTGGATGAGGTTGGAATGATTTTTCCTATTTGGTCTAGCCCCCAATATGAGAAAGACTAGGGTGTAATCACTGGTTGCAATTATTGAGCTAGGGAATGGATCAAATCTCCATGTTGTTGACACTGGACACATTTCTTCACATACTGATGAGCTCCTTTTTCTATGGTTGGCCAATAGTACCCCATCCTCAATAATCTCCTAGCAAAATTCATACTACAAGAATGGGAACCACACATGCCATCGTGAACTTTTGTTAAAGAGATCAAGGCTTCCTCCTAGTTATGACATCGTAGTAATGTCCCTTCAATGCTTTGACATTAAAGGTTATCACCTAGGATCACAAATAAGGTCTTTTTATGCTTTGAGGTGATATTGGATGGGAGGGTTCCTCTACTTAGGTAGATAAATATGTCATGATACCATGGGGATCGAGGACCAATAAAAACACACATGAATTCAGATTCGAGGATTTTTGAAAGTTCATACGAGAAGTTGTTCTACCAATAATTCACATTGGAGGATGTTGTTTGGCATATCTTGTAATGATCCAATTGTTTCCATGGTATCTTCTGATCTATTGTTCATGTGAAGAATCTGCTCAAGTTATGTCTATAAAAAGGTCCTTGAGATTCTCCACCATCTTCTTGGAAGGAGTGATCTTGTCATCTTTTGTTTGATAGTCATCATCGACTTGGTTCATAACCAGCTGTGAGTCTCCATAGACTTTCATCTTTTGAATTTTCCATTGAACTACTTTCCTTAGACTTGTGATTAAGGCTTCGCATTAGACAATGTTATTAGTATAGGAAAATGAAAACCTGTATGACTTTGGAATGCAATCACCTTGAGGGGTGGTGAAAATAATGCCTACTTTGGATCCATGTTGAGCGAATGATCCATAAAAGTACTTCTTCCACTGAACTTTGAGGTTGATGAGGAACACTGATTCATCAAGGAATTCAAATACTATGGTGTTCTCTACATAGATAGGTGTGTCTTCTTATTGGTAGGAGATCACTTGTCCTTTTATTTCCTTGCACTCCACATACTCTATGTTAAATTCAGTAAGGATCATTACCCATTCAGCCATTCATCCTTTGAGAGTTTCTTTGCATAACAAGTATTTGAGTGGATCAATCTTTGTAATGATCTTGAATTGATGTGACAACATGTAGTGTCTAAAATTGTCTAAAGCATAAAAAACTACTAGGCATTCTTTCTCAATGGGTGAATAATTGATTTCATAGCCCACCAAAGTTTTGTTGATTTAATAGATAGCCTTTTCTTTTCTATTTTCACCATGTTGTTCTAGAAGATCTCCTAGGGTTGTTGATGCTACTAAGATACATAGGATCAAATATATTTTTGGTATCGGTCGCATGAGCACTGGAGGTGTTAGTAGATAATATTTGATCTGCTAGAAAGATTTATCACATCTATCATCCTACTTTTACGTTATTTCTTTATGGAGAAGATGCGAAAAAGAGGGGGATTTTATCTAATAGCTACACTATGAACCTTGTGATGGATTGTATCCTTCCTTTTAATCCTCTCACCTGCTTCAATGTTTTTCATGGTTCCATGTCGAGGATGGATTTTACATTTGCTGGATTAATTTCAATCCCTCTTTGTGAGACAGTGAAGCCAAAAAGTTTCCCTGATGTGACCCCAAAGACACTTTTTTGGATATAGTCATACCTTGTATTCTTCAAGCTTGTCAAAGATAGGTCCTAAGACTGATATGTGATCACTTATTTTCTTTAATTTTTCCAAAATATCATCCGCATAATCTTAAACTATTTTATGGATTGTGTCATGAAAGATGAGGGTCTTTGCTCTTTGATAGGTTGCTCCTAAATTCTTTAACCTGAATGGTATCACATTCCAGGCATAGGTTCCCCATGAACAAGTGAACATAGTTTTGTGTTGATCCTCTTTCGAAATCATGATTTGATTATAGCCTAAAAAATCATCCATGAGTGATAGCCTTTCATGTCCAACTATTATGTCCACAATGAGATCAATCTTAAGAAGCGAGAAATCATCCTCCAGACATGCTTTGTGTAAGTCTCTGAAATTAGTGCACATTCTAATGCCCCTAGTGATTTTTGAGACTAATACTAGGTTTGAAGACCACTCAATATAATCTATCAATTGGATGAATCCAACATCAACAAGCTTTTGTAATTCTAGTTTCACCAATAATGCTATCCGAGGATGTATTTCCACAATTTTTGCTTAACTATCTTGGCTTTACGATCACTGCTAGATGATGCACAACTACCTCAAGATCAAGGCCTGGAATATCTATGTATGACCATGCAAAGTTAGCTCTTTTCTCTCTCAGAAATGTTGATGGGTTCATTTTACTTCATTCAATAAGGATTTGACATAGAAAGTGATCTTAGGTGCTTCTTATGTTCCCACATTGATTGGTGTGGCCTTTTTTGCTAGCACTGGAAAATCTTCTAGATGCATTACACTAAGGGGGAGATTGAATCCCTCATCCTTGGGCACCTTAGAGAGGTTTTCACCACTGGATGCATTCTTTATTTTTACTATTTTAGAATCAGAGAGTGCCACTGTGTGGTTTTCACTCAAGGATCTACATGTTAATTGTATGTCATTAATTTTGCAACTGAAGGATTCAGTCGTTACCCCCATAGTATGCCCCTGTGTTGAGCTCTATGTCAAAGCCTGCTTTCTGATCTTCCCATGCTAAGTTGGCACAAAGTCCCATGAATTCTGAGATCGCTTCATTGTTTTCAAATAGATCTAGAATTGGTTGTCCTTCTTGGTCCATGTCAATAAGTTGTTGGTATACTAGGTGTAATTGAGTCAGTTGCTTGCTTGGAGCAAAGGATGTTATGGATATCATTAAGAGGGTTTTGTTCTAAAATAGGTCCACAAAATCAAGGGGAAAGTCATCTAAGGTTGTATCAATCGATGGAGGTAACCAAGAGGAAGCCTTAGCCTATTTAGCAAAAGCATCTTTTCTAATATGGGTGACCTTGCTAGTAGTACAACCTAGGCCAAGATTCTTTAGTCATTTCTCAAGAACAATGGGTTCTAGTAAACCATTATCATTATATCCTAGCTTCTCATTCTTATTATATCCACACCCCTTCATTAGCTACAAGACCTTGTGATCTTCCATGGGAAGAGTGGGGATAGGTTGTTCATCTAGATAGAGTTTAGAGGTATATTCCTCATTGATATCTTCTTGGTTCAAATCCCCCCACTTGGTGAAGGTAGTAGTTTCCATCTTGAGTGTCTCAGGTTCTTTTTGCTAGATGTGGGTTTCCCATGATACTGAGGAGAAATATGTAACTCTACTAAGACAAATGTATCTTTCAATAACTTGTATTTCCCACAACCATCATCCTAGATTACTGCTTTGATATTGGGTATACTCTACACAATGGGCATTTTTTCTATTGAGGTAGAGGCAAGAGATGTTGGGTGAACAAATAAGCTTGATGGTGTAGGGTCTTCATCATTCTTAGGTATTTGGGGTATCTTACCTCAAAATCATCATTGGATAGTAATTTCTCTTACTTCAAAAGGAATCTTTACAAATTGATGATAGATAGAGACCACAAAGTCTAGGGCATGGATCCATGGTTGGTCAAGGAAGATGTTATAAGGAGGATAAAGATCAAGCACTTGGCATGTAGTTTTTGAAATGAGAGGTCCCACTTGAATGTGAAGTCCAATGATACCTTGTGATACTTTTTCTTAGTCATCATTTTATTTGATAGTGGTATTCTTTTCTTTCTCGATAGTATATTTTGAATAGCCTAGATATCTAATAAGCTGAAGGGTACAAATGTTCAGACCAACACCTTTACCTACCAAGACTCTTTTGACCTTGTTTTTATTAATGAAAACCTCAAGGTGTAAAGAACAGTTATGAGATGGTTGGGATGGTAGGTCTTGCTTAGAGAAGGTGAGAAGATGATTGTTGATATTAACTACAATAGCTTAAAACTGATCAATACTAATATCATTAGGAACAAATGAATCTGACAAGGCTTTCTCTAATATTTCCCTATGTCTGGGGGATAACTTTAAAAGCTCTAGGATTGATATTTGTGTGGGGGTCAACTTGAGTTGATCTAGAAGATTTTACTTACTAGGATTAGATGTGGGAAAAGGAGGTTTTTTCCTTGGTTGAGATGGGGCTCCTTGAATGGTGGGTAAAACCAAGAAGTTGGGTCCACGAAGAGGGGAAGTTTTGGCCAAAAATAAATCTTACAAAAAATGCATATGCATTATTAAAAACCACGTAAGCATTATTAAAAAATGTGTATGCATTATGCATCAATTACTTGAGCCTATAAAAATTCCTATGCACTAGAAAACTAATACACATTATAATGCGTGCACGTTTTATAACATGTACAAGTCATTTATAAAAATAAAAATCCTTTTAGAGACATACGCATACATAGTTTGAAATGCAAAATGTATATGCATTTTTAAAAATGTACGCATTTTAAAACACGTATAGGTTTCTAAAATGCATATTTTTTTTTTGAATAATCAAACAAATAAAGAATGCATATGTGTTTTGTAACACTTACGCATTTTCAAAACACTTACGTGTTATTAAAAATTTGAATCTCCAACCCACATGTAGCCTTGGTTTTATGCTCGGGAAAGGATTGGAAATCCTACTCTTAGCCTTTGACTTGCAACTAAAAAACTAAGGTAGATTGAAGAAGAATGTCTTTGAACTTTGCCAATATGGCTGGTGTAATTTTTTTCTGAATCAATCTATAAAATTAAAACCAATTAGAAAACACAATGTCTAGTTTCCAAATATGTAATTTTTATTAAGATTGGATTATATTTTTTATTTTTTAATTAATTTCTAAGAAAACTAGTCCTTAAACTTGAAATATTAGGCTTTTTTTCCTTTTTAATAACTTTTCTTTGGTTTGTTTCTTGTTAAAAAAATTATATGGCATCAATATTTAGACAATTCTTTACACAATGAAAAAATAAAAAATAAAAAAATGTTTAGTTTAGGTCAAATTATGTTGTCCATACATGTTGATTTTTTAAAAACAACAATTAAGGCAAATAAAAATTCAAAAAAAAAATATTTAAAAAAAAAAATTACAAAAAAAGATCCTCATCAATCTTCATGTTGTTAGATTTCTTTTCCCAAAAGTAATTAGAAAAATACTTTTATTTGGGTCAAAAAGTGGTGTCCGTACATGTGCATGGTATGGTAAAAAAAGGGGACTTTTAAAAAGTGATTTTTATAGATCCCTATCAAAATTTAATTTCTATCATCTCGGTATTTGAATAAATTATATATTTCGAAACTAGATTAAAAATGGTAAATTTCATATTAGTAGCCTTTTTTAAGATTCATTGTGTAAGTGCCTCAAGTTTTCGGTCTAAGTGTGACAAATTCTGAAAAAAACCAAAAACACTTCCACTTTTTGAGCTTTTTGTGGACCTAACTTCTTGCATTAGCCTTGGTATCTTTGCCACGCCGTGTGGTGACTCCACATTACTCACTACCTCCTTTGACGGTGACAATAGTTATGACACTATCGTAGGAGGCAACCATGTTAGAATAGGTATGTTGCATGTTTATGTAATCCTTAGCTTTTCCATTATTATTTTCTTTGTTATAATCTGGAGTAGGTTTCTTGTATATCTTAGGGTCTTGGTTCCTAGCTAGTACTTCAATGGATATGGTGTCATTCTCTATGAGATATTGAATGATATTCTTAATTTTCATGTAGTTTTCCATTTTGTGTCCTTTGATTTTGTGGAAGTCATAGAGATTATGCTCATTATACTAGGATGGTTTCTCTTGTGGTTCTTGGTAGTTCTCAAAGTTGGGTAATGTGATTAGATTTGACTCTACAAAATTTTTCATGATGGTTTTGATAGGTTCTGATAACAATGTTTTCTTACATTTGGGGTAGTTGTTCTTGTTCGCGGTTCACCTTTGTTGTATGTCGATTTTATTGACGTGATTTTTCTAAGGAGGCTTGTCATTTGAAATAGTTGATGGTTGGTTATAGGGAAAGCTTTAGTGCCAAATCTTTACCAATTGGAAAATTCTAGGAATTAGGTAAGTTGAAATGGTGAATTTACCATACCAACAGGGTGTCCAATTCACCTGGATTCTATGAACTATCGGTCCAATGCATGTCGATTGGCCAATGGTTTTTTTTTACGAGGCATGTTTAGGCAATAATTTTCCATAACAGACTAAGCATTTCCACTGGACTAATTAATATTTTCACTTGGAATCTTGGGAGGATGTCATAAAACACCTACATATTTGCCAATACTATTAAAACAACATTATATGAGGACCCATTTCGCCAATTAAAATTTACAAATAGTTTCTTATGAAGACCCATTTCGCCAATTAAAATTTACAAATAGTTGCTTATGAAGACCCATTTCGTGAATTAAAATTTATAAATATTTGCTTATGACGACCTATTTCACCAATGATATTTAATAATAATTACATTTGACACACTTCGCCTTAAAAATTACAAATTATCATTATATAAGCATGTAGGATTAGCCAAATTTTTAACATACCATTTAAAAATATTGTGGAATTCGTTGATGCCAAATATGGATTGATATAAATACAATCAAAAAAATTATTTATTCTTACACATTTTGTTCAGTTATGAGGTTCTACTTCTCAATTCAGAAGTCAGCAAAAGCTGAGAACGTAGACTTAAATGTGAGTGATCATTTCTTCATACTGTTATTAGTTATTCGTTATAATAATAAGATTTATTTATATGTTTTCCATTCTTCCTTCAGTTTTAAACATGGTTTTGAGTAGGGAATGGGATCAATATTCTCTGTCAGTCGGTCTTTAAACAAGAAGACATTCTTTTCCAGCTTTTATTCGAAGTGAGACTTCAATAAGTCAAGCAACAAGGGTAAGACTCCTTAGGGTAATGAAGAGAATGGGAGGCCATAAAAATGCCCAAAACATGGAGTTACCATACAGTATTACTTTGGAATTAGCAAAGCTTCTAATCCATCAGATCAAGGTAGATCTAAATCATCAACTCTTCCACCAAATATTATTGAAGATGGCATTCACAATACCTCACCACCACAGGAAGGTCAAGGTGAGATTTTCATTGAGTTAAATCAAAATGTATCAAATGAGGATGGAAATACCGCAGAAGATGTTCCAAGGGATACCCTGGTTAGCCAGAATGAGATAATTGACTGGGATGAGGATGGTGTTGGTAGCAAGAAAAGAAAAGGAAAATCAAAATTAGGGCACAAGTGGGAAATTACAAGGAATTTTCAACTTGGTTGGTTGTCGAAGTACCCATTCATTGTACTAGTAGGGGTATCAAACAAAAATGATATTGAAAGGGAAACACATGCCAAATGTAATATTTGTAGTTGGAAATGTGGAAGAGAAAAGACATTGTAGCTAAAGCTTGACACTAGAGAAAAGAATATTGGTAAAGTTTACGAAAAATAGATCATAGATGGAAAGGAAAAATCAGTCGTATGATTGAAATCAAAGGAAGAATGTCTTCATTTTAAGTATGTCATGGATTATGAAGAGCATAACCATAGAATTCCGAAGATTTAAAAATTTCAAGGTACACTTGAGGCTCATTTTGGAAAAGCCATCACACCAACAAATCTGTCAAAAACTGTTCAAATGAGTGTTGTTTTTCATATTTTGTCCAGGGGGCGTCCTATGATAGAATACCCAAAATATTTTGATTTATTATCTTATTTGAGAGTTCCCCACTTTCCCTTCTCACATTGGTCAGTAAATGCTGGATGGGAATGGGTGAACTATCTTCTTGTAGTGGAAAAGGATGATTTAAAGGAGAAAGTAAAAGAGTCAAATTTCATTGCATTATCTTTAGATGAAGTTATTGCGGTAGACAATGCTTCTTGGGTTTGTATGCTTTTGTATACTATAGAACAACATATTCACCAAGCTCATCTTCTTTATGTTTATAAAATGAAGGATAGTTCAACATCGCAAAATCTATTTGAACTAGTTAAGAAATCTTAGAGTGAAATTGTAGGTACAGATGAGTTGATAATTGCCAAAAAGTTTGTGTATGTAGGAGCTAATGTAGCTGCAGTGATGCAAGATCAAAGGAGCGGTCTTTGCACAAATTTATAAAATACTTTTGCATGATACATGATTGGCATACTGCATGGCCGACATAATTAATTTAGCATTCAAAATTGCAAGAAAGTTTCCTACAATATAAATAGTTGAAAATCTAGTTCGTGAGATCCACACATACTTTTGCCGAAGTCACAAACGTTTCCAAGAATTTGAACATTTTGCTGAGGGAATAACACCTAGAACTTCTCAAGGATGTTGATACCAGATGGATCTCCCTACATAGACCAACACAATGATTTCTTTCAAAATATCAATCCTTGATTGGAGTGATGTACAAACATCACAACATGTGTGCAGTAGAAAAAGATCCTAACCTCTTACATAGGTTGAGCGATATAGAGACACTCTTGACTTTACCTAGTCTTCTCCCCATGTTGGATGAGATGAACAATCTTGTGAAGAAAGCCCAAGATAGAACTATGTATATTTATGAATATGCTAATCTACGTAAACTTACATGGTTGTCCCTCGATCATCTATATCTAGATCTAACACAAGAAGGCACAAATTATTTGATGTGGCAAAAAATTACTGATTTGAATAATCCTGATAATTATTTATAGTTTAATGCAAGTGGGCACTTATGTATCTTTTTATGTGGATATGAGATACCATTGTACCATTGTAAGACAACCAGGCACTCTAGTAGAGAAGTATTTGTTACCAAGAAATATTTTAATGGTATTGTAAAATTTGTTAGTGATAATTTGAAGGAAATTACAAAATCTATTTCCTTAGAGATTTGTGAAAGATTCCCTTGACATGAAATACTTAAAGCCATGTGTATTGTGTATCCTCAATTTTGGGTAAACTAAGATAACCCAAAATATTTTCATGATCAAGTAAAAATATTGATCGAACAATTTTTGAAAAAGGTAACATAGAATGAGCAGAAAATAAAGGAATTTTAAATGAAAATAAGCTTAGATCCCCATGTAGGAGTTTTGAAACAGCTATGAGGGACTAGTATAAATCCATGGGCAAGGAGAAGGCCTTTGAACCAAGATCAATTAAAAAAAATTTGGACAAGCTTAGGTGAGAGTGAAATATTGTGCGGTTCGATATCAGAATATTTCAAACTTGTTGATTTATGTCAAACACTGACATTGGGGTCGGTGGAGGATTTCAGAGTTTTCAGTACATTGGGGTTTTTGAAATCAAATTTAAGAAACAAACTGGACAAGAATTTGGAAAATTGCTTAAGGATAAAGGAATTGCGTATAATGTAAAAAAAAATCCTTTTGAAAGGGCACTCACAATCTAAAGGTCCACATGTGAAAGAAGAGGGAACGAGTTGGTGCAACATAGGCAGTGGCACTCCAATTCAAAGTTCTATTATTGGTGGCACTAGAAATAGTAGTGGGACTAGGACAAATGACAATGATATTGAAATTGACACAAATCACACAATGAATGTTGAATTTGAGACACAGGTCGAAGAAAGTGAAGAGAAGACTCAAAATCAAGATGACTCTTTTACTTTTTCTCAAGATGAGCATCGGGTTGAGGACCTTGACTTTGTTTGGGAAATGGAAGAGAATTAGCAAGTTTTAGGTATTTTTACTGCACTTCATGAATCAATTTCCATTGTTCAAAATTCCAAACTATAGTTAATGATATTTTATATTGTATTCAATGAAAATTGAAATTGTGAATCATTGCACTTCATGATATCTTATTTTATATTGCACTGCATGAGTCATATTCCAAACTGTATTTGATGATATTTTATATTGTATTCAAATAAATTGTGAATCATTGATTCATCGCACTTCATGACATTTTATTTTATATTACACTTCATGAATCATAAGCCAAACTGTAGTTGATGATATTTTATATTGTATTACATCATATTGTAGCTTGTTTCCTCTCATATATAAGAGAGATCAAGACCTGAATATGGGATCATCACATCATTATTTTAGAGTAGAAAATAGTAAGAATATAGATAATAGATTGCACCAATTCGCCCATCCATCTCATATCATAAACTATTTTTAAAATGCATATCATTTGAAGATCAATACAATGGAGAAGGTTACACATAATTACTGGTTTTCTTTTGCGTGTTCAACTATTGTGGATTCATATGCTTCAGGAATAGGGGTTGAGACCATGGGGTTTTAGATTTATTTATGGATATGATCAA
This sequence comes from Sequoiadendron giganteum, assembly GCA_007115665.2. Lineage (NCBI taxonomy): Eukaryota > Viridiplantae > Streptophyta > Pinopsida > Cupressales > Cupressaceae > Sequoiadendron > Sequoiadendron giganteum. Next base: position 149,392,289 of record CM021108.1, read on the forward strand.
GTAGTAATGTGGGCCATGGTGGAGCTCTCAAAAGTTTCCACAATTTTTCTCATTCCTAGTTTCATTAGTGTTTAGCATCACTGGTTTTCTTTGTGGTTTAGGATTTTGGTCTTGAAATAACCTTTGCCTTTGGGTCCTTTGTTTTATTTTGATCTAGGCATTCTAATCTTGTGTTGACCCGTTGTTCCAGATTTTCGGTTGCATAAGTCATGGTTGGAGCCTTTTATGTTGTTCATGTTATTGACCCCTTTTACTTAGCCTATCAGTCTTTTCCACCTTGGGACCTAGTTTTAGTCTTTGCTTAAAGTTAATGTGGGCTTGAATAATTTTCATAATATTAGACTTGTGTTTAATGTTCTATCCTTTAAGGGTTGTGCCTCGTATGCCTAGTCAGTCCCATTTCTTATGAATAAAAATTATTGCATGTGCAGGTTTTTTGACTATCAAATGGTTAAGCTGAATCTTCACCATTCCTCGCTTGCCTCACAAGCATTATCGATGATGTCACAAATATGCTGCGAGGTTTGCGAGATGTTGCCACATGTTGCATATAGTCGTGGGGCCTAGTACTTGTTCGCCTACGGTTTTAATAAAGTGGTCAAATCAATGGCAATGCCCATCATGTATTGATGAAGATTGATCATGGTCATCCCTCATTGACCTCACATGATTAAAATAATGTCTTTAAGGATGCTATGAGGTGTACGAGATGGTGTCGCGTTGATGCAAATGTCATGTTACTGGCCCCTTTTACTTAGCCTATCAATCTTTTCCACTTTGGGACCTAGTTTTAATCTTCACTTAAAGTTAATGTTGGGACGATTAATTTTCATAATATTAGACCTATTTCTAATATCCCATCCTTTAAGGGTTGTGCCTCATATGCCTAGTCGGTCCCTTTTCTTATGAATAACAATTATCGCACGTGCAAGTTTTTTGACTGTTAGATGGCTAAGACGAATCTTGACCATTCCTCGCTAGCCTCACAAGCATTATTGATGATGTCACAAATATGTTGCAAGGTGTGTGAGATGTTGCCACATGTCACCTACAGTCATGGGGCCTAGTCCTTGTTCGTCTGTGGTTTTAATAAAGTGGTCAAATCAATGGCAATGCCCATCATGTAATGATGGATTGATCATCATCGTCCCTCACAGACCTCACATGATTAAAATAATTGATTTAAGGATGTTATGAGGTGTGTGATATGGTGACACGTGGATGCTAATGTCATGTTACCAACCCCTTTTACTTAGCCTTTCAGTATTTTTCACTTTGGGACCTAGTTTTAATCTTTGCTTAAAGTTAATGTTGGGTCAATTAATTTTCATAATATTAGACTTGTGTCCAATATTCCATCATTTAAGGGTTGCACCCCATATTCCTAGTCGGTCCCCTTTCTTATGAATAACAATTATTGCATGTGTAGGTTTTTTGACCGTCAGATGGCTAAGCCAAAACTTGACCAATCCTCACTGGCCTCACAAGCATTATCAATGATGTCACAAATATTCTATGACATGTGCAAGATGTTGTCGCATGTCACCTATGGTCATAGGGCCCAGTCCTTGTTCGCCTGCGGTTTTAGTAAAGCAGTAAAATCAATGGTAATGCCTGTCATGTAATGATGAAGATTGATCATGGTCATCCCTCATAGACATCACATGATTAAAATAATTTCTTTAAGGATGTTGTGAGGTGTGCAAGATGGTGATGCATGGATTCCAATGTCATGTACAAAGTAATCTAGACCCAGTCGCGCTGAGGTGGTGTCTCATCGTTGAGTTTTAATTTGCCAAGAATTTAGTGGGTGAAGGTGGCATTTTCAACCCATCTTGACTCAATCTAAGTTGCTTGTTCTTGCTTGATATGATTGATCTCGATGGTTGATATTCAAAATGGGTAAACACTATATGATAGCCATTATTTATTGTATGACTAAATAGTAATGGTGGAGTTCAGTCTGAGCCACCAAATCTAATGCTAAAGTTTTCTTGAATTTCTATTTTCGTGTTTAATTTCGCGTCATTGAGAAATAATTCCTAGGTACCTAGTGAAACGATAAATTTCCTGTAAGTCCAACATCACTGCCATTAAAATTCTCTGCAAGAAAAAATGTAAGTAACGTATGCACCACTCTCTTTGCTTTTCGAAAGTCTTGTTGATTTCTGGAAGACAAGTATAGATTGTGTTTTTCTTTATTGTAAAGCTCATACTAGTTTATTTTCTTTCAAATTATTTTAAAGGTTGTTAAGAAATAACTTCCAAGACCTTTTAAATTAGGAAACTAATGTGTTTAAGGTTGCAAGCTAGAGGTTAAACTCCCATAGATTTTCCAATACCCTAGAACCCTAGATTGAATTTTAATCTATCTTGTGCAATGGTGCCCAAAGCCCGAAGTTCTGTCTTAGAAACTTCCACTAGGTCCTTTTCTCAAGATATTATAGATATATTGAAACCCTTCACCAATAAGAAGCTTGAGGGAAAGGATTTTTTTTACAGGTCCCAGGTTTTAGAAGGATTAACTGATAAACAATTTGTAATTTGAGATGTTGAGGTGCCATATATAGGTTGGCAATTATTTTCTAATTGGTTTGGGAACTGAAATTTGGGTGTTCCTTTGTGTAATCCTTGGAGGTTAGACCTTGGCAAGCTAGTGGTACCAAATGTGTATCTGGATGTTTATTTGTTGAAGGATGTTGTAATGATATATGATCCTGTGAAGGTTAAAATCTCATAGAATTTTGAATACCCCAAAACCCTAGCTCAAATTTTAATCTGTCTTGTGCAATGGCACCCAAAGCCCAAATGTTTGTCTCAGAAACTTCCACTAGGTCCTTTTCTCAGGATGTTATAGATATATTGAAACCCTCCACCAATAAGAAGCGTGAGGGAAAGGATTTTTTTATTCGGCCCCAGGTTTTAGAAGGATTACCTGATAAACAATGTGCAATTCGAGATGCTGAGGTGCCATACATAGGTTGGAAATTATTTTCTAATTGGTTTGGGAACAAAAATTTTAGTGTTCCTTTGTGTAATCCTTGGAGGTTAGACCTTGGCAAGCTGGTGGTACTGAATCTATATCTGGATGTTGACTTGTTGAAGGATGTCGCAAGGAGATATGATCCTGTGAAGGTTAAACTCCCATAGACTTTCCAATACCCCAAAACCCTAGCTCGAATTTTAGTCTATCTTGTGCAATGGCACCCAAAGCCTGAATTTTTGTCTCAGAAACTTCCACTAGGTCCTTTTCTCAGGATATTATACATATATTGAAACCCTCCACCAATAAGAAGCTTGAGGGAAAGGACTTTTTTTATGGGCCCTAGGTTTTAGAAGGATTAATTGATAAACAATGTGCAATTCGAGATGATGAGATGCCATACATAGGTTAGAAATTATTTTCTAATTGGTTTGGGAACCAAAATTTGGGTGTTCCTTTGTGTAATCCTTGGAGGTTAGACCTTGGCAAGATGGTGGTACCGAATGTGTATTTGGATGTTGCAATGAGATATGATCATTTGATGAGAATTTTCTAGACATATGATGGTGTGGAAATGGTTAGAATAACCAAGGAGGAGATTGCAAAAGTTTTTGATCTGCATGAATGGAATAAGGATATGGTTCCTATTGATATTCAAGCCTTTAGAGAAGAATATAGAAATACCAAGGGTATTTTTAGGACCTCTTTGTTGACTCCTCATTTGGCTAGCATAGGAGTGGGAAAGAATAAAAAGAATATAGTCATTGCCAAGAATGAGCCAAAACCTTTTCCCATAAATTACTTTTGCAACTACTTCAGGAAGACAATTTCCTCCTTGTGTCAGGTTCTGGGAATTATTATAAAGACTACCTTGTCTACTGACCTCATGTATGTGGCTATGCATCTCAAACATCCAGCTTTCAATGTGGTATATAATTTTCCAACCTATCTGGTCGATAAAATGCATGCAAATTTGGTAGCTCTGAAAGATGGAAAAACACTGGTTGGTTTTAGATGGTATTCTTTATTGATGCACATGTTTCTATATTAGGGAGAAATAATTTTTGCTTAGAATATGGAATTGAAAAAGAAAGAGGATGATATTGATATTCTTGTCCAATATTGGACTAGAATTCTAGATAGGCATGATCGTGAATTTTATTATGTGGTGTTTCATACTATTTTTGGGTCCAGATTGAGAAGATCCTTGGTTTATAATCCACCCATAATTCCAAAGGAAATTCATGATTTCTTAAGGCCAATGGAGAGGCCTGAATTGAATTTGACATATAATTGGGGAGATATCATCCCTTACTACAATACAACCATCTTCAGGGTATATGGCACTAATTTCAACCCGTATGCTTTGCCAAGGGATGTTCCTCTAAGAATTAGATTCTTAGAAATCATGAGACAGTTGGGACGTACCAAATGGTACACTTCCCAGTAGAACATAAGAAGGGATCTTTCTTCCCTGAGTATACAAATTTTGATGACTTTTTCATGGTAAAAGGAGGATGGAAATATTTGTAGACATTGATTAAGCCTTATGGGTTGCATGCTATATGCCCTAGGAACCATGATCTTGAGGGTTTCATTTCTGGAATGAAGGAAAAGTATAGGACTGGCATTTTTACTCACAACTTCTTTTTCCCTGAGGATATCATGAGAAAAATCCATGATTTGCAGGTGTAGGAGGAAAGGAAAGAAAAGTATATTGCTTTTACTAAAATGATGAACACGAAAAAGGAAAATAACCCTGCATATGATCCCATGCCGAATATCAAAGGTAATTTGAATAGAGCCACATATTTTGTGGACAATTTTGATAGCATGGTGGGAGTTTTGAAATCTGAACAAATGGTGGAAGACAAAGGAAAGTCACAAGCTATTTAGGAATATCCTAAAATAGGATTGGAGGAAAGGCCTTCTTATCATCCTCCATTGAAGATTAGAGTATATAAAAGGAAGAAGGAAACTGTAACTAAGAAAGAAACTAGGCCCCCTCATGTTGCCTCAAAAATTTCTAGAATAATGTCTCATGAGCAACCAGTGCCCTTACCATCAAGGAACTTTCCCATGGTTGTCATTGATTTGGACTCTCCCTAGAGAGACCCTTCTCCAACAAAACCACTATCTCTCAAAAGAGAGGATTGAAAATGAAAAAGTGGTGGATCATCCTAATTAGATGATGAAGAGATTATGGTGACCCCTAATGATATGCAGTAGGGAATGCCATCTATTCCATAAGGTGTTGCATCAAGTTCTAGAGCAGTCGCTCTAAGGCTTGGGAAAGATGAAATAAGAGGGACAACATTGACGAATTGAGGATAGAGGCCTGCAGAGAGTTTATAAGGGATGATTCCTATGTTACAAAAAAATGCATTTCAATATTTTGCGTGGAGAGCGCAAGCTCCATTGTATGCTAAGAAGGTAGCTCAAGAAAGGATTTTTTAATTAGAGCTACCAAAAAAATTAATTGAATCCAATGTTATGTAGGAAATGAGAAAAAACTTCTAGGAGATGACACCAGAGCAAGGAAGGGCATTGGTACACAAGAGTGGAGTTCTATTAATCCCTGAATGGGATATTTCTAATGCTATGGTATTTGATACAATAAGAAGGGCCAATAGGCCACTTCTTGTAACTAAGAAAGAAGCCACACTGGCACTCAAGGGATCAACCTTCAATGAGGAATGGGATGCCTTGGAAATTTGGTCATTGTCTATTAGATTTGAAAAACCAATAGTGGTAGAGCTGGCTGATTTCAATGGTCACTTGTTTGTGAGAAGAGTTGTTGATACTCCAACATTGGAGGCAAAAAATATGGCAATGAATTTTGCAAATTTCACCAAGGTAATTGTTGAGGATTTGACCAAGGAAAGAGATACTTTGAGGGGCCAATATAATGATCTTATTAATGATTATAATAAGAGACAACAAAGGGTTGTAGAGTTAGAAACTAAGCTAGAATTACTGTAGAAGCAAATGGAGACATGGAAATCTCAAGGACAAGCTAGTTCTAGCCATAAGGTTTCTACCGCACCAAGGGAGTAACCTCAACCTCCCTCACAAGGAAAATCCTTAGTAATCATTCCATATAATATGGGACAAAATCCCATTGCAATTTAGGAAAGTACTTCGGGAGGAGGTATTTCAAGGGAGAAAATAATCCACCAGGTTGAGGAGTACAAGGAATTGCTACAATAGGCCCAGGAATCTATGTTAAAGAGAAATTCAGTAATTGTAGATGTTGTATTCAGAAACTTGAATAGGAAGGTTCAGGGAAAATTGAATAGTGTCCATGCAAACTATGCTTTTATGTTGTAAGCAATTAGGTTGTTCCCAAGAGATAAAGAACTGGCGACCCCATTGTTGGATAAGTGGAGTCCCAAAGATGAGAAATTGAATTTCATGGTGGTATGAGCAAAGCACCAGAAGGATAACTATCCCAAGGTTATGCCAACTTCTCAATTTGTTAATGAGATTTTGGAGCAAAAGTTCGAAGGATATGTGGCTCCTATTGAAATGAAGATCAAATAATTAAAGGCCAAGCATGATGAGGCAAACTTAACACCATTAGCAGATATCCAACATAACTATGATGAGGTGAAGCCTTTGTAGGCTTGGAAGTACCAAATGAATGACATCATGTCAACCCAGACAAATGAAATATGCAAGAATGTCAATATTGGTGTGTTAAATGATACACTTGAGAAACTATCCTTTGTTATTAGTTTCTTAGAAGATTTTGATAAGGAGTCTACGTCAGTGATGGTAAAGTATGCACTATATAGAGAAAAGATAGAGGTTATTGCTTTCAAGTGGTCATCTAAAGCAAAATTTGAATTGTGGAGAAGTGTCTTCACTAGAGAATTTGGGATATGAGCACTGGGGTGGAGAGTGTGACTTGTTCAACTATAGCACAAGTCTGGCCTTAGAAGTTACAATTGAATACACACATACTTCTCCTAGCTCGAAGTGCAGACTATTGACATGGATTAGTGCTGAGGTGGATAAAGTGCTGCAATGGTTAAAGATATTTTTCCTCTTAACGAGTTGCCTTTTGGAAGGCGGGTTTCTCCTCTACAATCATGTTTGTGTCGAATATGACAATGTTTTGAGTCTATTTTCTTTCCAATTTTGATACATGTTATGAATTATTAATGAAATACTGGTCAAAGACTGGTTTCATTGATTTCCATTGTTCTTTATTGTGAATTATACTATAATTGTGGCTCTAGTCCAAAGGATCAGTTAAATGCTTTAGTTATTGTGTAAGTTCATGCAAGTTAAAAGTTCATCACCTTATAGTTCATATTTTAATTGTGTTAAAAGTAAAACTTGAGCATGTACTCAGTGATTCATCACTCAACGCAATCCTTAATAAAATTTTAACAATAGTATTAGTAACATATACAACAATGAACATCAACAATTATTTAGTCATTAATGTGTATCTCGTATTTGAAACCAGAATTTTTTTCTTCAAATGATCAAATAAATAATATAGATAATTGAACATCATCACATTACTGAAGTTTGAATTTGATATTTTTTATTGATTTTCACAAGAAGGAGTACATATAGGCATTGGCAATGCAAAATCTTATCAATGCCCAAAGATAAGTTTGCACAAAGCTAAGTTGGAACTTGGAAACTCATATTATCAAAGATTAAAAATTAAAAATCAAGTCACTATATCAACATTTCTAGCAACTTCCACTCTTCACGTGGTGGAATTGTCATTTTTCCTAGATGATGTTGGTTGACTTGAAGTTTTGTTAACATTTCATGATTGTAACTTGAAGTGGAACCTATCTTGAATTCTTCAGTCAGTTTTACATTCAAGGTTATTAGTGTTTTGATGGAATACAAATAGTTCACCACATCTTTGTTTTGAGGAAACTAGACCAAATCAATCTTCCTTGCACCCTCCATCTTCTTTCTAAAATCATCTTTCCCAATGAATTGGTCATTTTTGTCAAAAGCCTCTAGAAAACCAAGCCTTGTGAAGTTCCTTACCTTTTCATCCACCACCTTCATCTTGTCTACAATCAAATGCAAATATTCCTTTGTTCCACACATTCTCGAACACTTTTCAATGATAGATGACAACTTCATTGAGGTGTCAATCCAATTAGTAATACCTTTTGATTTCAAATCAGTGTAACTACCTTTGTAGACTGTTTGTAGAACTTGATTTGAAAATTTTTGTAATTCCAACACATTTTTGTTGTCGACTAAATATTTGTTGAGCTTCTTATAATGTTGTCTCATAGCATCAATCCATTGAAACATGTCACACAAATGATCAAACCTCTACATTATTTCATCCCAGATATTTTTTTTCATATGCCTCATTGTATCTCTACAAAATGCAGATAACTTATTTTGACAAGAGTTAATTTCTTGTTTTTCTTACATCAACTTTGTCTCCAATCTTTTTTTTTTCTCTATTTCTCTAATTTTTGTTCCCACTATGCATTTCCATTCACAATTATTTGTCTTAATTTTTCTGAAGTGGATTTTTCCTCATCATATTTCTTGTTGCTCTCATCTAGCCTTCGCTTCAGGTCATTCACTTATCTCTCATTTGGTTTATCCTCTTTGCTTGTTGATGTAGAGGTGGATTTTTTTATTCTTTTATCTAATTCATTGTTCTTGTTATCTGCTACTTTCCTCTTTTCTTTCTAATTTTCTAGGTCTACCTGTAACTTTTCGATTTGGGTCTACAACCTTTTCTTCTCTCTATCTGGATTTAGCAATGATGTGTACACCAATTCATTGTTCTTCTTTGATACATTAATTTTTTCAATATTTTTAGGCCAAAAGAATCCAATTGAAAATTGGTCACCTAGTATTCAGATCAATCCATCTAATTTGTTGGTTTATTTTGAACTATGGGAACAACAATTGTGTACTCCATGATTTATTTATTTGTGTCAAATGTGGGTAATACCATGGTTGTTGTAGGCTCTGAAGTTACAACAGACACACTCTCCATTAGTTGCTTCTTTTCTTTTTTATACAAGTCTGATTTGTTTTTAAACTCTTCAATGAAATCATAACCTAGGGATGTAGGAACAATGTAATGCTTGAATCGAGAAGGAATAGGAGCACTTGTAGTTGCTAATGATGTCACAACCAAACTAACTGGTAGTGGGGGAGTGCCTAGAAATAACTCCTTTGTGGTGGATCCACTGATAGTGTGACTTGGACCTGTCAAAATCCTTTGCCTCTTTTGTTTTCCTTGACCACATGGTGTTTTTGTGGTATCTTGTATTGTTTTCCTCTTTTGTGTAATTTTTTGTTGTAGCACATGTTGAGCACTACTAGTACTACTACCCATACCATCACCACCAATGGAAATGCCAGTTGCACTAACCTTTCCACCATGGGCATGTCCTAGTTGTGATTGTATTTGACCATGAGGATGAGGATTAGAAGCTCTAACAAATTAAATTGTATGCCCTTGCTCTACTTTTTCACCTCCAAGACCAAGGCTAGATTTATCAACTGGTTTCTATGCTCAACATTGGTTATCGTCCAAGGGCCTTGTCTTTGGGACCCTAAAGAACCACCTACATAACCCATTTTTCCAACTATGGTTGCTCCTGAAGTATATGTTGAAGTATATGCTTCTTTCGAGGCCTCACTTAAGTGAGGTTTTTAATTGACATGGATTTTTTCTACTTCTTTCCTATCATCATTAGATTCATCATCACTTTCTTTATCTCCATGTTCATCAGGATGCTCTATATTCCACAATTCGCTATCTCTTTATCCTCTTCATTTTATCCATACTCTGCAAGAGCTCTAGGATCACCTAGCTCCTTCCTCATATACCAAAAGGCAGAATTTTTTTACCGTGACCAATTTTTATCTATAAATTCCTTCTCTAGAGAACCTAGAATTTTTACTCTACTAGATGGTTTATCACTTTTTTCATAAAAATTGTTGTATGTCTTGATTGTCTTTCAGTGCAATGCCATAATTTTTGCTAACAATTGTTCAAAAGAAATACCATTATCAGTAGCACTTTTCCCAAGAATCCTTGTTTCTCAAGTTTTCAATCAAGGGTTTACTTTGATGTTGAATTCTACTTACAACATTCCTACTAGCCACAATCATTGATTTAATGATGTCGCATGGATCATACTGCCAATGATAGATAGTATCAAAATAAAAAAAAATCAAAAGATTATGTGCCACACTAAATGATTTTCTCTCAAATGTGAACCCTCCACATGAAAAATGTAAAGAAAGAAATAAGGTCTTGTTTTGTTGACTGAGAGAGTGTAGTTCATTAGAACTATACACCTACCTTACATATTCTAATGCAAAAACCCTTTTTGTCACATATATTGAAATTTTGAATGGCTATACTCCCGATCCATAAAATCTTAGTGTAGTATATTCTTTGATCAAGTACCAATCAACAAATTGTATTTCTTTTCCTAGTTGAATGTAGTTTCTACATGACATAGGCAATCTAGGCATTGGAGTATTTATAATTGTTTGATGTAATGGAGCCAAATATTAGTCTACAAAATGATTGTAGTTCCTTTGAGAATCATGCATCCTTATCTCAATGGTCCATTCATATACTGGAGCCATTTTCTTTTCCTCAACATTGCTATAGGGCTGGATGTAAAGCTTGTTGGTCTAAAAATTCCTCTAAATTTGAATAGAAAAAGATAGCACAAGTAGGTTGTGAACCTAAATGTCTTGGTGGAACCTTCTTTAATCATTAAAAATTATTTATGCATGGATTCTACAATGTGTTGAATCAAATTATATTTGACATGTTGAACACCATAATAGATATTAAATACCATTTCGAGAGGGCTTGCACCCACTTCCAAATTGCTATCTAGACTGAGGTAAAATGCTAGCATGGAATTAGTATTTTGAAGCCATGGTTTAAAAATATCCAAATCATAAGGAGGCTTATGATCACCTTTGATTTTCTTTCTATCCTGAACTATTTTAGTTGAGAAAGAATTGTTCTCCCTTTCTTCCACTACTTCATAGTCACTAGCAAGCTTTTCTAGGTCAATGTGGGTGTCTCCAAATTCTTCGGTTGTAAACCCCAAAACTTTTCCAAGTTCTTCTACATTAATTGATAATAATACTTCTTTGTTATCTTTATTAAAAATTGCTCTTTTGTTATCATCATAATTTTGGGCACATACCATGATAAATTTTGGGCAAGGGAAAACCTCATGTAACATCATGTGCCCTAATCTAGTTACCCACGACAAACCGATACTATTAACTTGTGTTTTATTTGCAACCTTATTTTGAGATTAAAATCTAAGTTCTAAGGTATGTCTACCATACATTTCAGGATCATATATATCATGGTACCCATCAGTGAAACTTGGGGTTTTAAGCAATTCTACATAATGTATTTTTTTATCGGACGTTGCTCTAGTGGTACTAGTGGTAGAAATTCTTATACAAGGTGAAGTTGTAAAATTTGAATCCCCTAATACCTATTATTCCTCCTTAATTTTTCCTAATTCTTAAGTCTCTAAACCCAAACTTAAAATTTTGACAAAGTAAGATTTTAAGAAATGTCAAACGATGAAACGTAGCTGCAGGAATTCTTTCAGTTACCTAGATTTTGAATACTGACTCTTGAAAAGATTAATGCTGACAGTCATGGAAACTAGATTGTGATAGTCAAGGTGGTGCACTGCAATGAGCACTCTAAAGAGTGAAGACTGAAATCTCCGTGTGTGTTGACCCTCTCACTTAAAAAATAAATCACTTGACCCTTAGCAGTACAAAGTGCTTTAAATTATTTTTTCTCGAAATTTGAACATTAAAGTGAATGAAACATCTTAGGTCTACAAGTTCCATAATGCATATTCTTAACCATTGATCTTTCTAAATATAATGGTTATAGGGTGATTCTAGACATTTAAGTTCACATGCCTATCCCTCTGTGCATTT